>OY390729.1:11722514-12005155 GCA_959613375.1 Heteropelma amictum
GCTTTAAAATTATTTAACTACGGATGGGAAAAGGTATCATAAATAAATCTTTTCTTAGAAACTGTTTCATTCATTACAATAGTTTTATTGATCAGAAAAAGAAAAAAAATGTTGCAAGAAAAATTGATTATAAATGCATTGCTAGCTTATTGTAATGAATGAAACAGTTTCTAAGAAAAGATTTATTTATGATACCTTTTCCCATCCGTAGTTAAATAATTTTAAAGCATTTTTACATGTAAAATTTGTGGAAAATATGGTCATGGGTCTGCTATGGGGTGAACATAATTTTCAAGAACACCATCGCGTTCGTAACAAAAAATCACGTAAAATTGAAAAAAAAAAATTGTTCTACGGCCATTTTTAAGTAAGTTATTACATTTGTTAACTAAGCCGCTCGCGCGGGGCTGCGGAGTAAGAGGGGCCATCCCTACCGCGCCGCGCGGCCGCGCGGTCGGCGCCGCGCGCTTGGCGGCCAGCCGTCGATCGGAATACATCGATAACTGCGATGGCATAATTGCTCGTAAAGGGAATAATTTTATTGAATCCCATGGCCGGAAGCGTAGGGATCGCTGAGGAACTCGAATTTTGCAAAAATGTTGATTACAACAATATAAAATTGAACAAACGTAAAAACATTCATATCTCGGGCTGTAATCAAAATATTGCCAGTTTTTTTTTTTTTAATTGTTCGTTTTTCAAAAGCTAGTTCGATGGTTTAATAATTGTTCCGATATCTTTGCAACTTTGGTCGGAATTGTTTTTGTTTATTAGCAAAATTCAGAAATCGCCGAAAAACAGTATCTATTTTCAACAAATTTTTAATTTTTTTTTCTCAAATCGCTTGTGCATGATGATACGAAGCCCCTCGATTTTTTTCCAGCCTGTGGGCCTTCATTTTCAAACTGTATCGAAGGGCAAAGATTTTTCGATGATCGCAGATTGTTGCTAAACTATATCTCGCAGATCGATGAATCTTGCGCGAGTCTCTTGAGATTCGGCTCCTCTACATCATGTACGAGTTTCAAACCGATATCTTGATAAACACCCGATTGCGGTTGCAAAAACGAAATGTCGAATTTTCATTTTCATTTGCCATTAACCGCTTAATTAACAATGTTAGCACTTTTTTTTTTAGGACCTTTTTTACAGAGGACGTTATGATGAACAAATTTTATTCGAAACTTTTTTCGATAAGACGCGTTCCAAAAAAGATATCTCAAAAATATCAATTTTTTTTTTTTCAATAATTTTTTTATTGTTGAAATATACACTTTGAAAAGTCCGAAAATTGACGATTACATTCTTGTAGGTCCAAACAACCTATGAAAAAATTGGCGAGAGGGTTCCCCTCTTGAATAGAACTTATGCTAATTTGACTGGACTATCGATGTTTTGTCGAATTTCAGCACGTATCGCAGAAAGAGCGCGCAACCAGCGACGATCGCGAGACTGACGACGTAGGGGGTGAAGCAATCGATGACCAACGGCATTAGCCTCATCGGCAAGATCGGTGCGACCGTACACCACTGGTCGTCTATGACCGGCGAGGTTCGCAAAACTCGGTCCCTGAGCGCTCCCGTGTAATACGGCGATATGTACGCCTGCAGATCCACCCTGTCCGAGATTATCGTCGTGTGCAGAGTCCGAGCGCGGCTCTTAGCCCTGTGATCCGCCGTCTCGACCGGCGAGTAGCGCAGCGACGCGTTGAGCTTACGCGCGATTATCTCGACGAGATCGTAGGTGGCGCCGTTGACGAATTCGGCGACGCGGTCCTCGCCGAATCGTACTATGGAGAACGGTGGCCCGTCGACGGCTGTAACGTTCAGAGCGTGCCCCGCCATGTCGGCGACTTTGTCGGGAAACCAAACGACGCTCGACGTCCAGTTGATTCTCGCGTATTCTCCCTTGAAGCGATTGTACCGATGAACGGTAACCGACGGCACCGACGGCAATTCCGTCTCGATCCAACTCATCCTCGGCCATCTCCCCTCCGACGATTCGACGATCGTCAGGTCGTATATTTTTTTCCCCCAAGCGTAGGCCATGAGATCCTCGAGGCTGTCGACCGGCGATTCGTCGATCCACACGAGCGCGTAGCGCGGGTGATACTGATAGATGCTCATCTCGACGACGGAATCGATGAATTTGCGCGAGTTTTCGCGGGACTCTACGAGGAGAACGAAGAAATTCGCCGTCACGTCGTTCATGACGAAATCCATCATCGGCGTCTTTGGCGATTTCGCCGATGAGTTTCCCGCGTCGTCAACGATATCCTCGATATTCAGCCGTAAAATCGGCAAGTTTCCCGCGAGCCTCGCGCACACGTCACCGATTATCCGACCCGCCGCCGATCCCTCCTTTCCCACCGACGACGACCCGGTTACGAACGTCACTTGACGACACTGCGAATCTCGGACGATGTAGCTCACCAAACTGTCCATCCAATCGATGGAATCCGTCGCGACACTCGGACGAGGAACCCCGACGAACAAAAATGCGAGAATTATCAGCATCCGTACGGCGGCTCTCTTCGTGTCTCTCGACAGACCCGTTCTTCCTCGACTCCGCGAATGCACGCGGGACACTCGGAAACGCACGGAATACCGTGTGTTCCACGTCTCTATCCGCCATGACTCGTCCACATCGTGGACGAGTCATGGCTTCTTATCCGAAAATCACACGACTCTGATGACAATCGCGCGGGGTTGAGCGCGGTGATGCCAACGACACTGCGGTACGCCCAGCGTGTCATTCCTGTAGCGTGAAAACATGTTGACGTCACCTTCGCAATCATCCCGATGGATTTTCAGCCGTCGATGATTGAATTTACATTACACATCGTGTTTTCCTTTTGTCGCAAGGGGGTGCACGTTGTCACACTGTGGTCGCGACAGTCGATTAATTAGACACGTATATATGAGATGGAGGAGTAACACCGCTCGTCTCGCCTTTTCAACGGTTAGTTTCACCGAGTGGAACGAGGACTGTTTTGTCAGAGCACATGTACAGAGCGCTGAAAAAATACCCCGGGGGAATACACAACCGAACGAGGGGGAGACGAAATAATAATCCATGATCCGTCGTGCATCACGGGATTCGTAATCGTACGATCGCGTACAACACGAGCTCTCGTTGTGCACGTGCGTTCCTTCGCGCGCCCTTTTCTACCGTGCGCGTCTCGAGAGTCTCGATTAAAGTACTCTCCGCCTCATGTCGCTCTCGGAGCTGTCATCGCGCGCTCTCATCGATTATTTCGTTGAATTCACGCGGGATCATCATCGGCGCGTTATCTTTCTTTCGCGTCTCATCTCGTTTTGCAATTGGAACGAAGGCGTCGACTCTCGTTTTTTCACGCGTATTAGAGATGCATGATGTACATTTTTTCACTATCTGGACAAACTGCGGAAAGCGAAAATGACACGATCGGAGCTTAATGGATGAAATTGAGGGAAAAGAGCGGCGGAGATGCACGTGCGGATCATCGCACCGGCGACCCCTCGAAAAGTCGACTACCGCAACGGCGCGGGGTCACGCCTTGTTCGCTCGCCCGTTCCGGGCTGTCCGCAAACGGAAAAATACACCCGAAATAGGGAGCGGACGACCCGTATGTACCGCCGCGACGAATGCACACCCGACCCCTCTAATTATTCGCTCTATTTTTCGCATTTCGGAAATTCCGTCGACGTTTATCCCGATGAGAGGAGGACTGATGCGCGGAGGCTCGTTGTACGAAATGCACCGCTGAACGCTTCGAGAGACGATCGTGGACGAGCTCGGCGAAGAGAACGAGAAACGAGAGGGTACAGCCGATGCTCACGATGGCCAACAAACGTTGTCGCAGGACGATGGTGTTTCTCGCGCGTTTTTTCAAAATTGGCTCCCTCGACGTAACGTTGTTGACGAAATCGTACGTGTCCGAGTATTCGTAGTCGTACAATTTTTTCACGACACCGGCGTGCTGCATGCGCATGATGACGCGGTCGATGGCGTGCAGATACGGCGATCCGGGTCCAACGAGGAAAGCTCTCGTGTCGTGCCAGAAGCAAGTCTCGGCAATTTTGATGTCGTCGCGGCCGTAAAATTTCCGCATGCTCTCCATAGCCACCATCGCCTCCTGCTTGCTCATCAGGCACGTGATGTTTTTGTGTTTGGCAGCGAGTATCGGACACATGAATATTTTCGAGGTCGCCCGTTGGCTCTTGTCCCGCAGGCTCAGCATCGTTCGATCGGGATGATTGAACGTTTTGTTCATCATCAAGGAGGTGATGATGGGAATGAGGCCCGACTCGTCGAGATCGTTGAACGAGCGAAACTCCATTTCACCGTCCAGCTGCAGGCTCACCTTGGTCATCGAGGTGTACATGCTGTTCGAGTACATGATCGACACGACGATCAAGCAGCCGAAGATGACGCGCTCGGTGATCCCGTGGGGCCTCAGTCTTATCGGTATGGCGAACAGCACGCGAGCAATGTCGAACGGCTGCCACTTTGAGGTCTCGTTGAATCTGAATACGCGTCGCAAAAGTCCAAAGCTGATGACGATCGCGATACTGAGGAGATAGGGGATGAAGAAACTCATCGATATCGGTATTCGCTTGATGGGCAAAACCGGCACAACCGGGCACCACTGATCGTCTATGACCGTCGTGGTTCGCAAAACCCGATCCCCGATGTATCCGGAGTAATGCGGCGACAGGTAAGCCTGCAGATCGACCTTGTTCGAGATTATTATCGTGTGAAGAGTTCGAGCGCGGCTCATTTTTTTGTAATCCATCGATTGAACCGGCAGATAATTCAGCGTCGCGTTCAGCTTCCTCGCGATTATCGTAATCAGGTGAAACGTCGCGCCGTTCACGTCCTTGGCTTCTCGAGACTCGTCGAAACGCACTATGGAGAACGGCGGCGCATCGACCGCCACGACGTTCAGCGAGTGTCCCGCCATGTTCGCGACTTTGTCCGGGAACCAAAGCGGCACGTCCGACGTCAGATTCATCCTCGCGTATTCTCCCTTGAATCGATCGTATCGATGAACGATCGTCGACGTCAGCGACGTTTCCACCAGCATCGGCCGATTCCCCGGCGATCTCTTGGTCTCCGACAGTTCGACGATCGTCAGGTCGTACATTTTTTTCGTCCAAGCGTAGGCCATGATGTCCTCGAGGCTGGCCTCCGGTGACTCGTCGATCCACAGCAGCAGGTAGTACGGGCGATACTGATAGATGGTTACTTCCGCCGCGAAATCGATCAGTTCGTAAGTCCGTAGAACGGAAACCAGGTTGTCGCGGGACTCGTGAACGAGAATTATGAAGCTGGCCGTTACGTCCGTCGTGACGAAACGCTTCATGAAGCTCTGCGACACGGGATTGCTGCCGTTGCCAAAGTTTTCCTCGATGTTTATCCACAGAGCGGGCGACTTTTCCATCAGTCTAGCTTGCATCTCCGCGAATATCCGACCGGCGGGTCCGTCGCTTCTCAGACTCCTGCTTATGAACCTCACTTGACGAAATCCCCAATCGTCGACGATGTTTCTCGCCAAGCTGTCCATCCAGCAGCTTGCCGAGTCCGTCGCGACGCTTTGACCAATCTCGCGAACGAGCAGCGCGACGATCAACCGTAATACTCGCGTCATGTCTCGCGACTTTCTTCGACTCGCGACGTTCTCGCGATACGCCAAACTCACCAGATCCCTGTTCCATTTAATCGGCTCTTTCGTATAATGTCTCCTGTCAAACGAATGTTTATTCGCGCCTTGACGTCATTACGAGACTCACTCGATGATTAATAACGAGATTGCGCTCGTTGCCGCGTCTTTTCCCGTATCTCCGACATCTCATCAGGTTGAAAGCTCGAGGGAAAATGATGACCATCGAGTAACGTATCAATCGGCGCTCGTATGTTGTGCATACGAAAGGTACCCTCTTTGTTTACTCGAAAGAGAAATAAATTAATTTCATTCCCGATGAAATGTTTGCGCGATTATCTAAATTCGTTGTTGCAGCTCCGCCGATGAGAAATACTCGTGGAAATGTGCCTTTTTTTCCTGTTTTTTTTTAATACGGTTTGCCGGAATACGCCTCCACGAGTATCACGACGAACCCGTGGAGTTTTCCCGATGAAACTTGCTGGCTCGCAAGCTCTGCTCGAGCGCCGACGCTTGGAGCATCGATCGAGGCGTCAGCTTGCATTTACGCCTACAGTGCGACTCTCTCTCTCTCTCTCTCTCTCTCTCTCTGTATATATATCATATTTCTTTGTACGTGTATTTAATAAATGTATCCTCGTGCGTATAGGTCGCGAGCCGAGAGTCGCTCGGAAGCTCGACTCGATGTATTTTTCTTCTGCCATGATGAAAAATTGCGTCTCAATTGCACCCGTTTGTCGGAAACTTGAAAAAAAATCCGCATCCGCATCCATGCAATTATTCTGAAACTTTCTGTTGGAATTGCAATTTTCGAGAATGATCGAACCCCGTTTTTTCCGTTTCCCCATGGAAATATCGAGGTGTCGTCAAAAACTCGGTGAGTTTCGTAATCAGCGGAAAATTTCCGATCGGCCAGACTCTTGAAAAATTGAAAATTTGAAAAAAAGTAATTTCGACCTTTTTGGCCACTTTTCCAGAATCTCCGAAAAGCCGGATTTTCAAATGGCCGTAACTTCCGTTCTAATGAACGGAAATTGATTTATTAGGGGTGTTTTGGAAAGCCCTCGAGTAGACTTGAAGAACTGTGAAAGCTAAATGCCGATAGCTAAATTCCTTCAGTCCCAAAATCGACCTTGAAATTCGGCGAAAAAAACGCAAAGGGGTATGTGTGGGAAAATTTGCGAAAATCAATGGTCCTGCTTTAAAAATCTGCGAAAAATCGAAAAATTAAGATATCTGGACAAACCAAACGGCATCTTGAAGCCTCATCAATTACCAAGAGAATAAGCACAAGTCGGGGAGTCTACGTCAAAGGGGAAAAAAACGGCAAGCGTTTTACTATATGGCAAAAATTTCAAAAAATGTTTGACTCGAAAAATGATTTTGAATGGTCCACATCGACGTATTTTTCCCGCTGATTACGAATCACATCGATATTTCATCGAAAACTCAATATTACGTTGCCAAAATCCCAGCGTAATTGACAAAATTACCCCTTTTTCGTTATTGGCTCTTTGGATATCAAAGATAAAAAAGATTAACATAACACTCTCGTCATGTCGAATGATGATAATTCGTACATTTTTGTAAATCCACCCGAATTTCGGTCGCTGAAATAGTTGCCCGGGATATGCGTCCTTAAACGTCAGGGCGTATAATATAGAGCGAATATCAATAATTTTATGCACCCTCGAACCGACACTTGCCGAGCAAATACATGCAGCATGGCGATTCGACACACGGCAAAATTGCCAGAGTACGCGCGTTGACTCCGAGGAGGATCCCCCAATTTTTCACTCGTCCCCCGTTTCGTATATTTATACACATATACATTATGTTCTATGAAAACTGTCGGATTGAAATGATATTGCAGAGACGGACAGTACAATATGTTGGAACGAGAAGGGACAGGATCGAATTAGCTAATACGAGATTAATAAATGCTGTTGGAAGGCGTTGGTGCATCCGTCACGCGTTTCAGCCGCACCGAGACACTAACAATCTGCTGTCTCGTATTATATTGAATATGTGTACTTTACACACATATGTATATACTATATATCGCCGAATTTGTTTCGTACGAAAAATACAAAAAGGCGCGAAAAGCCCAATTATCTTTCAATAGAAATTTCGATCAACATTAAATCGTGGCGGTGGAAAAAAAAGGAAAAACAATCCGTGGATTCACTCATGAATTTCGATTGAAAAAAAAAACTGGCGAGCCGTCTTGAAACAAGATTATGTAAATCCGAGTTTGACGTTTCGAGACGTCGCGTGCTCGATTACTTTGCGGAATAAAACATCGAGACTGTAGCACGTGACCGACAGGAGGAATCTTTGCAAAGAATCGTTCAATCGTAAATTCATCCAATTATATCTATCGGTCGTTGCAATTGCGTCTATACAGGATTACGCGTGTACTATCGTTGACGTTGGGATGCTGGTTGGTAGAAATTTTATAAAATTCATTTGTCGCCTTTTTGTGTGGCATTTCGGAGCGATCGTATCCAACGAAATTTGCCAAATTCCGCGTGTTTATTATTATCAATTTTCACGTGTTTCATCAATAATTTTTCATCTTCTTCTCTCTTTACGCTCTCTTTACGCGCACTTTACGTGCTTTCCCGGCGAATTTGTTGAAAATTGTTGATTCGGCAGGGGCGTCACCGGACTCTATGCCGAATCGATAAAGGGCCGTACCTCGAAGAGAACGTTCGGGCCAATCGGCGAGCGCGAACCGGTCGTCGCAAATTCAAACCAATGAGAAACCCCCGGCGCGAGACGAGATCTTCAACGTGCATGAACGCTGCAATTTTTCGAGGCTACCGTGACGAGGAAAGGCGTGGCTTTTGCACGGATTATCTCGTTCTCGTATTAGCCCGATAGCGACATTTTTCAATCTCTACGCACGCTGAGATTCATTCGATAAGGAAATCACAGAGAGATCGCGCGCGCGTCTCGCTCGTGGAAGAAAAATCAAGCGATAACGGCGCGAATAACGCACTGCACTCGTTGAGAATGCGCAAAAATTTTTCAAACGAGAAAAATAGTACAAAGTGGATCAATTGTATTTGAGCGAAAGTCAGCGTTGTTTCGTCCTCTTCGTACTTTGCCCAAAGGAGCAAACGGCGAAAGATGTTTTTTGTACGGTGAAGTGACTCGGTGAATTTTGGGGGGGTGGAGAAAAATTTGAGAAAGAGTTCCGAAACTTTTCGACGATCGTGTCGTTCGATTTTTCCATCCGATCATCGAGTCCGCAGTGAGGATTGAACGTTTACTCTCGCGCGTGGAAAAACGGGAATGAGTTACACCGAACCCCTGTGGGAAATCAATGGAAATCAAACGCCAGTCAGTTATTGTGCTCACGTTTTGCGCGAAGCGTACCCTTTAGCGCGTGCAAATTCTTGTCTTCTGCTCCCCCCCGCGCAAATAATCAGACTCGTAATTCTTCTTCCTCCTTGAAACAGGTAATTACGTCAGAAATGTCACAGTACGTGGGAAACGAGTTTGGAACTTATCCGATGTGGGACAGTTCGGTTTTGTATCAAGCACCACCGTCGAGTCACGCTCACGCGAATGATCATGGGATCTACAGGCAGCCCTGCGCTTTGCTCCATCAGAGGTACGATCGCATATCGATAAGGGAGCACGGAGGAGACGCGTTCGTTTGTCAAATGCTAGAAAATTCGATAAAAATCGGTGGAAAAAAAAAACACTCTTGTTACTCAATCAGGAGGAAAGAAAAATTGATGATTGATCTTGAAAGAAAACATGTGTAATTTCGTTTGCTCGACACAGTCGATACACGCCGAACGGTCGATTACCGAGCCAACCAACGTCCTCGACGAAGAAACCGCGACGGAGAGTCGCGACGGTGTCTCAGAGACGAGCAGCCAACATCAGAGAACGACGAAGGATGTTCAATCTGAACGAGGCTTTCGATAAACTCCGTAAAAAGGTTGATTTACCGCTGTTTTTCTTTTCCATCGCGTCGAACACAAACGACAATTATTTTTCATTTGGAATTTGGCATAAATTTTGTCGATCGATGCTTATAATTCGATAATTGCGCTATACCACCAACGATGAATATTTTCGACCTTTTGCTATCGATGGATTATTGTTTTTTGTTTTTGCAGGTGCCAACGTTTGCTTACGAGAAACGACTATCGAGAATCGAGACTCTCCGCCTAGCGATAACGTACATCGCATTCATGGGCGAACTTTTGGGTATCGAGTCGGGCAGCCCGAAACCCGATTACATACCCCGCGAATATTATTTGCCCAATTGAGCGTCGGATCGAGGAACGAAAAGGGTTTTTCGAAGGGACGATTCTCGAAAAACGATTAAAACGATAATCCAAAGTCTTCCATGCGATATATCGGTCTTAAGATTCGCGTCTCGTTTTGTTTCAGATATTTTCGTACTCTTTTCTTTGCTTTCGTTTCGATCGAAGAAACGATCATTTCCTTCTTATTGTTGAATATTGTAAACGTCTTTAATGCCAAATGTCGTAGCAATTACCGGGTACGTAACGATTGTCCGATGGAAAAAAATATACAAATGTATTTTAAGGCGCACACGCAGGTTTTTGTCTCATTTCTCGATTTACCATTAACCAAACGGATTCTTTGATCGTAGAGAAAAAACAATTCTGATCGCGAACAATTTTTTTTATTAATATCTCAGCAGCGCAGAGAGCACAGCCATTCGTCGGTAATAAAGAATTTGGTAATTCACGAATTCGGATCGACAATCGCGTTTCACCGTCGATACGGTAGATGGCAGAAGATGGCAGAAGAGAGCAACGCGCGCGCGACGAGATAAGTAGCCGGTAAGGAAGAACATGCTCTTATCCGCCAATGATGGGAAAGAAAAAAAAAGAGTATACATACAAGTATCGCGATTAATAATTTTGCCCAAATAATTCGACTATGATCATTAGATAATAATTCATATTCATTGTCACATCAACGCCGTGTACCGTTATTGACTTTGGCAGTACTGCGAGTCCTGTGCTGTATGCCGTGCTCGCAGTACTGCCACAGTCAATATCGGAACGCGGCCCAAGTTACCTTGCTAGAATTTACAGCTCTACGATAAATGCGGTTTATAATAGTCAAAGAATTACGTGTAACGATGCATCAACGATTGTGTTGGATTTTTGGATTATTGTGAAATACCATCGTCGCGTATGATTGCCACGGTCGATGTCGTATCTCGCAGAGTGCGGTAGGAGACCTTATTTTCAATATTTTCCAAAATATTTCCATACTTACCGGAGATCGTTCAATGTTAAATCGTTGTACAAGAGAGACTGCGATGGCGGATTACTTCGGCATTATGGGAAAAAGCGTGCAGTTGCGTTCGAAGAAATGAAATAAACTCCGACTATTTGATGATGCTGACGTTATTTTCTAGACAACTTTATTACATGATATGAGAATACAGCCTACAGTTCGTAAATCGGTGTGAGGTTTTTTTTTGTTCTTTTGGGAAAAGGAAGAGTAGGGGTATCGATATACATCTTTAAATATACATAACATTGTCGTTGGCGCGGGGGTTATCGGGGGTCGTTTGTAGGCTCGATGGCCCGGCACAGTGGAAACATTTTGATCTCTACGTTTGATCCGCATAGTGCGAAAATTGTTTCTCATCGACGTTTTTTTTTCTTCTTCTTTCGCGTCTTCATTCATTCCCCATGATTATTCAAAATTTATACGAAAACGAAAGAATGACGACAAATCAGATAAACATATATATCCCATGCATCATGCGCTGTATCGAGCGTCGAGATGCAATTAAAAAACGAGCGTAATCTACGGTCAGGTTTGTATAAAAAAATACGAAAAAACATTGTGCGGATCGGGAGAAGGAATCGCGAGAAAAATTCGCCGAGACGACGACGCTTTATTTTTTCCTCGCGTCTTTTTTTTTCGTTCTCTCGTCGTTCGTCGAGATAAGAACGCCCATTTTGGACGAGGATTTCGCGATTGTCGCGAAATAACAAAGCCATACACGTTTGTAACACGGATGATATAGTAATCTCGAACATACGGTGATATCCAGGATTTGCTTTTTGCGAATAAAAATTGATAATCAACTTTTCCGATATGTCTCACTCTCTCTCTCTCTCTATCGTTCTCTCGTAGTTCTTTCATGCGCGTTTTTGAATTACCCGCGCTGAGGTTTATGATATATCGCGTCGAAGGTAGCGCCTCAGGTGGCAGTCAACGTAACTTGGGTCGTGTTTGAAAGACGAAACAAAAAAGAGAACCGCAGCTTACACTCTACAGGCTCTAGTGGATTATGCAATTTGTTACGTCGCCGGGCATATTCATCGTGTCGCGACTTTTTTCACATCATTTTTCCTCAATCTCCGTACACATATCCATGTACATATACATAAAAACAAGTATGTATATATACACAAATTTGTCAATTATCCGCATCTTTTTGCTTTTTTTTTAATATACTTACGCCGCTAGCAAGCATAATCCTTTTTTTTTCCTGTTTCATGATATGACGAATCAGTATGCTTAGTAAAATTGTTTATTATACTCAGGGAACCGGCCAAGCCCAAATCATATTCGCGTTATTCGATATCTTTTTCCTCCTTTTTTTTTCACGAGTTCAACGTCATTTGGAGGTTACGTTCGTTCGAACGAGACATCGTTGTCCCTCTTCTCTCCGTTATTCAATCGAATGCTGCGAGAAAATATCGCAATATCGCGGTACAAAAGCATCATTGTAAGTGGATGAAGCTTCGAACGACCGTTTAGAGCGGTGAAAACGCCTTTTTAACGATGCAAACTTTTCTCCGTCAACTTTCGATGGGTTAACTCGAAATCACGTGCGATACGTTTACAGGCAATTGGGAGCCAATAACGAAAAAAAGAGCAACCCCTCAATTCCGCAGTTTCCTCGTTTTGCATCCTTCTTCCTTGTCACGACTTTTTTCATCGGTACATGCTCTTCGCGTTTGTCCCTCCTTCCCCCCCCCCCCCTCCCCCCTGTTCAACTATACAACGGCGAATATCAAATCTTACAAAATAGCAAAAAAACCATCGCGTGGTTCCCTGACCCTGCGTTTGCGCGCTGTATAATGTGTATCATTTCTTACTTTTTCCTTCTTTCTACGCGTACTTTTCACGCTGTGATATGCTTCAGAGCCAGACTCCGCGTTGGTCGTCGATTACGATTTATGATATTTTACGTTGTTAATATTAATGATAGATTTTTGTTCTTCTAAGTATCTCGTTCGTCTTGATTTTTCTTTCTAAATATCTCCCGCGCATTCGTTATTACGGATTCAGCGATAATTATATCCCGGCGTTTGTGATACGAGTGCGTCAGTTGAAAGCCGGCGGAGGTGGCGCCCTCTGACCATTCGTCTTATTGTTGGCAGCGTCTTCCGTCATGACCGTCACCAATTCACCGACGGCCTTTCCCAAGTCATCTGCAAAGAATATCGATTACAAACTGTCGAATACTTTGCTCCAAAAGGTATAAACACCGCGTTATACCGCGTGTGCGGAGTTTTTCTTTGTTGAAAGTCTTTGAAGAAAGATACGAAGAAGCGGGGATCAAAGAAAAGAGAGAGAGACTCACCTTTTACATCCATCCTATTTTTTTTCGTACGCATCAAGGACAGACAAGCAATGAGTACAAGTTGAGAAATAACATTGTTTTTTTGCTTTTCACCCATGCGACGTAAAAATGGCAAAAATTACGACAAGAGGGAGAGAAGATTCGACGAATGAGAGTTTGTGAAAAAAGCGCAGCAGGAACGAATCTCGTTGGTTGACGATGAAATGTATGAAGGGATAAACGAGATTTTACGGACGAACCTGCCATGTGTAAAAGATTGCCCACGTTATGAGTTACGCTGTGAGAATGCGGCGGGGGTGGTGGTCTTTCTAGACTTCCAACTCTGCCTTCACCCGAGTTTCCTCCACCTAAATATTCACACAAGCCAACACAGCGTTTAAGACGAAGAAAATCACAAAGCCCCGCTAACGTATTTCCAGGAGAAATATCGTCGATAAAAATGAAAAAAGATGGAATCGTGTTAATTTCCAGGCAACATCGAGTTGAATTCACCAGAGGCCCAGGGAAATTGAACCCAGCGTTGTGACGCGCTCATCGACGGAAGGACATACCTGGCGTGTCGTGATAATGACCGTTCATTTTAGCGGGCGAGTCGGTTGCCAACTGCGATGCCGTCACGCTTCTCGTTTGTAAAGTTCCGGTCTTTGACGGGGACGATGCGTTCGGCTGAATTTGCAAAAATGTACAAAGTACAATGATATTCGTCAGAATGAAGAAACACGAGAACGAGACACGGTCTCGGATTTGAAATTGGATTTGAAATTGGATTTTCCGCGTGACTCTCCGCGTGGATCATCGCGCTCACCTCGTCCAACAATTGCCGCAGTCGTTGGAGCTGCGCCTCCAACTGACGATTGTGATCCTCGAGTATCTGCATCCGAGCCTCCAGGCGACCCTTGTGCTGTCGCAGAAGCTTCGCCTCGGCGATCATGTCGCAGTCCGGCTGTCTCGTACCGGCGTGGCCGTCCTCCGGCGTTGATCCCGGGGTTTGCTTCGATCGCAGCCTCTCGTACTCGGCCTGCAGCGTCGCGTTCTCCTCCTCGAGTTCGCGTATCATCGCCTCGAGCTCCTCCCGCTGCTCGGCGTCGATCGCGGCCATAACCTGGACCGGACTCCGCGGGGCGTTGGCGTTGTCGCCTCCATTGAGACTCTGACAGTAATGAGCGATCAACTGATGCTCGTCGTCGCTGTCGGGCGTCGAGTTGCTCCTCGTCCGTGACAACTCGACCTCGGCCAGCCTCGACGCGTACATCTCCAGCCTCGAGTGCATATCCTGGCTGAGGGTGCTGTGCTGCGGCGACGGCGCTGGACTCTCGAGGGCGTCACCCTCCAGTACCGTTTGCACCGGCAGATAACCGACCCTCGGGTGCTTCTTGAAATAACGCTTCGACTTGAACTTGTTTCTCAATGCTCGCGTAAAGTCTCTGACGTCCTCGCCCGATGTCGTCGCCGTGCAATACTCTTGCATCGGATGGGTCAGCTTGTGATTCTTTGCTTTGCGACCGGAGAAGAAGCAGTTTTGACACATGTCGAAGTTGAAGCACTTTAAACAGCGATATCTGCAAACACGCGGCGAATGGTTATTGCCTTTGTTTCGTCGAACGAGGAAAAATGAGCCGTCATGAGCGGCCGCGACGAAGATTTACCGAAATCCGACGATGGGATACTCCTTGCATATGTTGCACTTGGCTTGATGCTTGGCCCCCTCGGCCGCCGACAGTCTGTGCAGTACGGGCAGCCAGACCATACTCTGGGGCTCCTGCTGCAGCCAACTGAGAAAATGTACAGCCTCGATCTCGTTCTTGTCCTTGCCGGCTTTCTCGAAGCAGCTGCGAACGCTCGGCTCGATGTTGGACCCGCCGAACGCCGCGACCTCGCCCAATTGTCGCGGCACTTGGATGCAATCGTGCAGCAGCAGCCCGAGCTTGCGCTGATCCACCAGTCTGTTCGGATCGGCGATCAGTCGGAACAAATCTGAAAGTACGAATTCGTCGTCGTTCAATCGCCCTCGATAATACAACCCGCCGAAAATCGTACACGTCGAACGAATCCTCACATCTGTATTTCTCCTCCAGGTGACCCTTGCAGAGGAGAACGAGGCCGACTTTGAAGGACAATACGCGTATCTGTCCGGTTCGTTGACTGAACAAAGAGAAACGGGCGATTATGACTTTGGAAATTGAAGTTGCTCGCGCGGATTTTAGCCGCTGCTGCTTTCGCCCGGCGTACCTGTCGTATACATTGAGCAGCCAGTTGATGGCCAGATCTATGCAGAGCGGTACGGTTACCAGAGTCGGATTATCGGCCGCTATGAGCTCGTAAAGTGACGTAAGTACAGTGACCATGTCGGGAATATCGATCAGCTTGTCGTTCTGCGCTCTCAGACCGTGAGAGTCGAATTGCTCCAGCGCCGCGGACAGACTCAGCAGATCCACTGAAACAGAGTTTACGTTCACATTTTCCCTCCGAATGAAGACCCTCTTCGATAGTCAATAGCAATAGTAATCGCGCGCAATAGTCATCAATCGTCGATACTTTACAGCATAAACGTTTTTGCACGGTTCGGAGTTTCATGGCGGTCCTGTAGGCGGAGAAACGGACCTCGTTCAAGTCTCCCAGCGATGACATGAGTTCGATCATCTTCGGGTGATCCCAATGTGTCGTTTCCAGCTGATGACTGTGATGGAGGGAAAAACATTGATTTCATCGATTCCATGAAACTCCACGCAGCTTCGTTTTTATCGAGACATTGAGAAAGAGCTTATGACTATTACGATTACTGCGATCGGTTTGACATTTACTTGATGTAGTAAGGCACTTTAGCCGGTGTGAGAGCCCTCTCCCACGGTGGCTCGACGCTACCGGCGAGAAAGGCCTGACTACCCGGTGTACTGCCGTCTTTTCCAAAGCCACTCAGGAGCTTGTAACGCTCGTCAACCGCCACTTGCAGTATTTTCCATCTGAAACGAACGCGACGAGGTTACTTTTTTTCATTAAAAACGGGAAAATGAAAAAAAAACAAAAAAGAGAGACAAAGGCCGCGTATTTACCGCGTGTTTAAATCCTCGAGTTTGGCGAGCAAGGCGTGCGAGACGATGACGCTGCTGTTGGCAAAAAGGCTCGCCTGGTCATTGGCTTCCTCGATATTACGCTGAATAGGACCCAGCCTGTCGCCGAACTTTTGCAACTGGTCCAACATTTCCGTCGCTTCCGGCGGATCCGTGGGTGTCTGCCAGCCATTTTGAATCGCCTCGGCACCAGCCATGCGCGACGACAAATCCTCCAGTGCCTTTTGGAAAACGCACATTTTCTGCAACGGAATCAGTGCACATGTTTTTTACCGTTCGTCAGACGCAAAAATGACAAACGCGTCCAAAAGCCCATGATGAGCGCACTTCTTTGAAAAGAAAAAAAAAACCAACGTAATCCTTCGACATTGAATTTACGTGGACTCGTGAGAAAGAAAAACGCTTTCGCGCCATCTTAATGAAGTTGTACAACGCCCGAAGCTCGAGCATTGGTTTAAACGCTTTATCTCAAGGATCCGAGGTCGTGATCTCGGTCAACGATCTTAATCCATCTGCGCATTGGAGCACAGACTCTGAGCGCGCGTCTCTTCTACTCGCCCTCGGACGCGACCTCGGACGTACTCTCGTCACTTTAAATTACCACGACGGTGTCATAGATCGCTTTCAACTCCCCCCGCGTCTCAAACTTGGTTTGCCCGAATACGATATCATCATTCATTTCCAATTTGACTAATCAAGTTAATCTCGTCGAATCCAATTGCATTACGAATAAAATGTTATTCGGCTCATTCGGTCGCAGATCATCGTCATTGGCATTTCATTTTTTTCCCAGCACACTTGGCACAAAAACCAAGTATGCGCCAAGTTTCATCCGTCCATGCGTCTTGTTAGACTCGCCTCGTGATCATTGAAATTGATGGGAATAAAATGGCTTTTTTGAAAACCGAAGAGGCTGCATAAGGATAATTCATAGAGCAAACGAGAAGAGTGAGAGCGAGAGAGAAAAGAGCTTTTTTTACTTTTCACTTGGCAATATGTGTCTGCAATGTCGTTTATAACGCGGGGCATACTCTGGCAATTAAAGTTAACTCTGGCAACACGAGTTCCTCTTGGCACGAGCTATACGCGACGCACTCTCCTCTTCGTGGAATTTACCAACGATAAGTTAATTGTCTGGCGCCAAATGATACTGTCTTTTTTCTCCCTCTTTCGCCCGCGTATAAAAATGTAAGCGGCATATACAGTTGACGGGTAGTTACACACGTGTGCTTCTCGCGCTCCATTCGGTAATTAGACGAAATTTCATCTCGTTTATTGAATTCCCCGAAACAAAACTGATCCCCCTTAATTGATCGAGAGAGAGAGAGAGAGGGCGAGACGACAAACTTTTTTTTTTATTCTCAATATCGTCGATGACATCCGCAATGATCTCGGGGTGAAAAAAAGGCGTGACGAGGAAAAAAAGTGCCTTGTTCTCTCTCGTCTTTTTTCACTTTGCCAGGGACAACGCCTTGTAGAATCCGCTGCTCCTCGGTCTGGTCAAAGGCAACGCGGCAGACAGAGGAGGAGAGGGACGGAGAAGAGGCCGAGATGAAACTCGGCGAAGAATTTTCGGGGTTTGCCACTCGACTCGTATATACATACACGTATATTCGACTAAAAATAGCCACGCGCATATCCCGTATAAGATTTTGCTCGAGAACGAGATAAGTGCGTCCAGTACGACATTCCACCTGTGGGTTTCGTCTCATCTTCTCAACTTGTGCGGCTCCGTTATCCAGCGCGCGTTGAGCGACTGGAAAAAACAAGACGAAACGTATAGTCGAAGAAAAGAAACGATGCGTCTGTAAGCCAATTTTTGGACACCGTCTCATGGTCAACGCATCGAGCACCGAGCACCGAGCACCGCAATATAGTTTGCGCGCGAATTGCCAACGATTTAACCGTAAATCAATGCGGCGAAACGATGAAAAAACAGTGAGAAGGCTTCCGAACAAAGAGATCACCTCGAGAAGAAAATAAGAGGAATGGCGACCTACGGGATGGTGTGTCTGTGATGTTATGGCGCCTCTCGCGAAAATATTTCTGGCGATATGCCACGCGTGCGTCTATTATTAAAGCACGGAGCTTGTAACCCGCGAGCGTATTCGAGACCTTAACCTTTGGTTATTTCCGTGATATTTCTCGCAAAAGGGAATATCCTCCTTGTGCCCTTTGTCGCACCCTTCGTCTCCCACCGCGCTTCAGATTTTAATCAATGCATTTTGCCAAATTGAAACGTTATACGTTGCGAGCAAAGACCAAAGAGTCCGCGTGATGAATAAGATGAGATTCATACCGGTACCAGCACATCTGTTATCCTTCAACGTGAAACTACCCCTATACCGATCGACGTTCAAGCGTACCCTTTTGTACTTTCGATAATTCAATCAACGTTCAACGATCCTTACTGCGAAGAACGAATACTCCATTATTATCATCGATATAAAAGTGCTTATTTTTTCCATAATATTGCTTTCTGTAATTCCGGCATTTTTCTTCGCGGTCTTTGAAACTTATTATAATTACGTGTTTTCATCTGGAGGTAATTCACGAGTGATCGTTCCATAGCTTTCAACGGCGAGCCCGATTTCACGAGCCACGTCGATGAAAAATGATAATAATAATCAGAAGAGAAAGAAAAATCGCGGGATAAAGAGCGACAACGATGACGCTGCGAGAAAACTGTAAATTCAATTTGTACGGCTAAAAATTGATCGAAGGCTCTCGGCTCTCGGCGTACCCAGTGAGTGAGTGGGTATGAAAAACGTGCGACGACTTGGCGCAAAGTGCGAGGGCGTGCTTTCATTGTCGATGCGAGGATTCGTACAGAAAGCACAAAGTGCATTGAGAGCCGAGAATGCGATGGAAGATATATATATATATATGTTTTTTTTTCATCCATGCGTTCTTTGATACCAGACGTATACTCGTAACGATGTACGAGGCTTTTCAAGCCAGATCGTGAACCCGTCAAGTTTTTTATACTCCAGTTTGTAGAGTCCTTGGGAAATAGAAATTAATGACTCTCCTTCCAACTTTATCTTTGTCATTCGGAGCAACATTTACTTATCAATGAAACAAATTTCATTGAAGCGACCGGATGTTCGGTGCGTCCATCGTTGTCATTTTTAGCAACGCCAAATCGTTGAATCGCTTCGGTGAAATTCTCGTGCGAACCGTTAAAGAGGCGGTGCACTCTTCATCGGGATCGGATGATAATAAAAAGGATTACTTTGGGTTCGCGATGGCTCGTCGTCGTCGTCGTCGTCGTCGTCGTCGTTATCCTCGTAAAGGAAAAGCGTATTATCTCCGGGTGCTCGCTGATCGAAAGGCAAGTGCTTCGGTAAGGATCTCAAATGTCGCACAATGTGGGACATTTCTCGCCGGCTGAGCCGAGAAAAATGTTCATGGCTGCTGATGTTTCGATAATTCAAAGGATTTCGATCGATGTTTCACGAGATGACGCATTTTCAAGATTTTCTCAGCAAACGGACGAACGTTTTGTTGAGAAAAAAAAGGATTGCTCAATTATGCGAGATGCGACATGAATTTCATGAAAAATAGAGCAATTGCCGGACGTTCAAGCTGAAACGGAAAGCCTCGTGCTCCGTCGGTCGTAAAAAAGAAGCAAGAAAATGAAATAAAAGACTGCTACTGTCGCAGGGGTTTAACTCTCGTCGACGGTAAAACGCGGCTGCACTTTATCATCAAAGATTCATTACAGGCATTATATGGTTCCATCATAAGGCGATAACGAGTCTGCACCAAAAATGTTTACATCCTTTTTATGCTCCTGCACGAACGTGGTGGTGCGGAACTCTGTTTGAAAAGTTTTTACGGAAAATACCTGACGAATCAATGAAATTCATCGCGCGTCAAGTGACAAAACGATTTGTCGATGCGAGACAAAAAGCAAAGGGGAAGAAAGCGCGAGCTGCAGCAGACGTTTTCAAACGAGTATTTCAATCATCGAACAATCCCGATCGAAGGGAAACAAGAGTAGAGAATTTCACGCTCGCTCGACGACGACGACGACGACGACGACGACGACGGTAATGAGTTTATTATCGGCGGTCATTAGATCCTCAGGCTCACGACGCATCTCGTGCGGCAATGAGATATCGCGCGTGTCCAGCTTACCGGGACTAAGATTAGAGCGTACGCAGAGAGAGAGAGAGAGAGAGAGAGAGAACCGCGGGCGTTTGCGAGGAAAGTCAATTTCCGTCAATGATATCATCGAAATACAGAGGACAGAGCTTATCGGCGCGGTATGCGCTGTGGCGCAACGGTGCTGGAGACCGGAGGTGGACCGATATCGCATCGCAGAGCTGCGTGCGCCAACGCAATATCGGATGCTGCGAGCGCTCTCTGCTGTATCATGAATGTTTAATCGCTGTAATACCCCGAGGGAACATTCACACATACACGCATAGTACGTTTGTAGTCTAAGCAGGAACACAGAACAGCTTCGATTGGGAAGGAATATCGGGCGATCGTTAATGACGAGTTCGATCGTCGCCCGTGCTTTATCGGAGACGCATGCGGTATAACGTTCGTATCTCCGTGCTGGGATTATAAATATATGGCATCCGTTTATTACGCCCCAAACGTTTATAGCCTCAAAATAATGCTGCAAGAAATTAAACGTGGTATTTGAAATGTTTTTTTTCCTTCAATATCGTTCCCAGGCTATACGCGCAAAGCGTTGATCCAGATGCGCACGGAGGCGGGGACAAAAAATCATCTCGAGGAATAACGGACAGCCCAATTTATGTGTATACATATCCTTGTGCTGATGAGATAAGCATTGACGCACGTGTGTGTGTGTGTGTGTGTGTATGTGGGACGTTTACAGAGGCAGAGACGGGTGGTGCGAACGGGGGTGACAATATCGATGAAACGGGATTTCTCTCACGTGGCCGAACGATCATTATCACAGAGGCGTTAATCCACTGGTCGGCAATTATACCGCTGAGCAAGGTATCGGACGACGAATGAGGTAATATCGAGTGTCTGCTGCTGTACAGTCCCATTCGAAATGATATCTCCCCCGCTTTCCAACTAATCGGAGTATAACGAGTTACCGTTTCCTCGCGAGTCGTTAAAAACGTTTATACGAGGATATAATCAATTGGCGATAGAGCACGGGAGATACGTGCGTTTGAGGGCTAAAAACTTCAGGCTTCTTTGAGAATGGTTTTTCGGAGCGTCTTGACTTTTGAAAAATCCATTTCTCTCAAACGAGAATCCGCTGACCGTGTGTGGCTCGCCGATCGCGGTTTAGTTGTGTAAATACGACAAACGATGATGATCATTACCGCGAGAGAGAGAGAGAGAGAGAGACTATACACGAGACAGGAAACATGCGTCGTTGGGCTTTAGCAATGGCCGACATGCCGAGTTTCAAAGCCCTCGTCTGATCTTGGTGTTTATTCCGCGTAACATGTATAAATCCCACTAGTATTTTTACAAATGTCCGTACGGTATTATAGACGTATACGCGCGCGCGAGCGAAGCATCCAGGCGTAATTTCTTTCAGCTGCTCCTCTCCGTAGCTCCGCAATTTCGTTGTGGATTCGTACGTACGCGGGATTTTTTCTTTTCTTTCTTCTTTTTCGAGCAAATCATATTGATTATCGATGTAATCCGGCAAAATACACTTTCACCGGTGAAATAATGGATTTTGAGCTCGTTGTCGATTAACCAAAACGACATTGCATTTCCGAGATGCTCGTGAAACGCTGTTTTTTTTCTTTTCTTTGCCTTTTTCACCGTCTACTTCCCTTTGAAGATTCTCCCAGCAAGCGCGTGCATAATTATTTGCGTTCGTTCGCGAGGTATATATACCACGTTTGAGGCTTTCCTCTTGGACGCGGCATATCTCCCGGATGGAATATAACGTCGAGCAAAGCAAATACACATCTACTCGGAGATGGTGCGTATTGAGAGACAGGCTAAATAAAAGCAGAGTAATAAGTCTCCCTTCGCGTCTAACGAAAAGCAGCGTTACTCGACGTCAGATACCTATTATATGTATACACGTGTATATATACCGAGGGAACGCTCGGGCGTACTTTGAGCCTGGTTGTACGTTTGTAAAGACCGTTTCTCGTCTCAATTCTTCCATCGTTTTCGCTCTAATGCAAAGCACAAACCATGTCGCCCTTGATACATACAGGGTGTCCCGTGAATAACGGATCATCCTCCGGGTGATTTTTCCGTGCCATCCCGTGTATGTGCACACGTGTATATGTACACACAGGGGGACAATTCTCGACGAGACTGTGCCCTGTGATGAGTGATGATTCGAAAAACAGCGTGGACGTGTGCATGCGCGATACGATACTCGGACTCGAAGCGCTGGCACCAGCTGGCACTTGCTGCTTCAGCGTTGCACACTCGATGGGCCTTGCGGACCTTTGCGAGTTTCGCGAAAGACGCAGGGAGCGGGGGAAAAAGAGTTTTGCATCGAGAGAGAAAAGAGACTCGTTTTCGCTCGAACGAGATTTCCGCTGTAACTTCGCGAGGAGGTCTCCTCCGTGTCTAGCGGTGAGGCTCGAGTGACATTTTTGAATATCGTGTCCACCAACCTTTTTTCTTCGCAATTAAATCACTCAAATACCCCTGAATGATCAACGCGAGTTATCGAGCTTAACAATTTCGTTAAAAACGACCAATATATATACATGTATATGTTCGTGGTCGAAAGCAAAACGTATCAAAGTAGCTTGATCATTATCTCGACGTATGATCCCAGCACGCGGCTCAGTGAGCCGATGCTCCAAAGCCCTCGGGTGTTTTCCGCATTCAATGAGTCGCGTGTAACGAAATGTTGCATCCACTTTTCAAACGCACGTAACCTCATTCACATCGGATGGAGAAGAAACGAAAAAAAATGTAAAAACTCCAGCAACAGAGGCTTCGATATTCGCGTGAGAAAAACCTTTCGACTCTGTTATCTCGGTATACATTCGTAATCAACAGCGAATGGAAGCGGTTTTTGTTTTCCCGTCGTTCCTGTATATAGCATTTCCTCCGGGGTTTATGTAATACACGCGTTTGCAGCCGAGCATATTCGGCTGCTGACGGGCGTCTAATTTTAACAATTATCCGGGAACAATTGCGATGGTAAATTAGACATTCCGAGAGAGAGAGAGAGAGAGAGAGAGAGAAGGAAAAGGGGAGAGGTGAGATGGCGGGCAGGACCGTTGGGAATGCTGTTGGGAATCCGTTGTCCGATTAGACGGTTGCGTTGGCGCCTAGCCTGGTACTGTACTCGCACACGGGGCGTTCCGCTCGAAATCGACTTTGCGACTTGTTCTCTCTTCTCTCTACTCGCGATTTCTTCAGCGTGGCGCGCGACGCAACGAGAAAGCACCGCTGCGAAGAAAAAGTATGAATTTTTTCGTCAAAAACATCGTTGAATAAAACATGCATATATCATCTCGAGTTTATCCGTATATGCCTCGTGTGCGCATATATAGTTATGGAAAGAGGAAAATCGCGCGCGGTTAGCGGTGTTGGAGCAAGTTGGACGATGGCGTGAATACGAAATGTATTTAATGGCGCGAGGCTCGCTCCGATGCTCGCTCCGATGCTCGCTCCGATGCTCGCTCCGCGATGACTTGGCGACATTTTCAACAAAACAATGGATCGCATACATTATTGAAAACAGCCGACGATCTCCGGGAAATTTCGACGATGATTGCGCGTTTTCGAACGGTGCCGAAAAACCCCCGAGAACGAGACATTCGCCGATAAACCTGACGGTCATCGCGTTGAATTAAATAAACACGACGAATCAAAGACGAGAGGGAGAATAAAAATGGTCCCGCGGTTTCCGCGCGGTAACCTCGTTATTGCGCGCGCGCGCGGTTCTCCGGGTTACTTAATCGACATATGCGGGTTACTTCGTTAGAGACACTCCGCCGTGTATAGTCGCCTTTCACTCTGCGTTCATAGAACAAGAACGTGCATGCGCGCGCGAAAGGGTTTTAAAGAGAACAGACCGGGCTATTCCCGCGGTTCGGCGCACATCACCGCACCGTGACACACGCATTGTCCTCCCTGTGAGATTGTATTCATCGTGTCGCGATGACGCTTGCTATAAACGCCTCGTATAATGGCCACACCATTATGCGATACGTCAAACCCACAAGCTTCTTTGTAATTACACTGAAATAACCGAAAAACAAAACAATTTATTGTCTATTATTCGCGCGAGTGAAAGAAAAGAAAAAAGGTCGTACGGGAAGCGTAACGCGAGTGCGATAAATATAAATATAAATATCGCTGCCGATTCACACTGGCAATTTTGTCCCCGACGATCGAGATAAATTTCGAACGAAATTGGTGAATGAAAAAAGGGGTTTATCAAATTTTGGTAACGACGGAGCGATTCGCCCAATCCGCCAGTTTCATTTCCACTTACGCAGTATAGCACAGTACAGCAGCTGAGCCTCGCGAAGAGCGTAAATTTGTCAACGTCGGATGAAATTCCTGACGTACAGTCACGTACCCACACGCGATTGAACGCCGCTGCATATATGGGATATCAACGATAAAAACAAAGAAAAAGAACGGGGAAAAAAACAGTCAACGTTTGCATTCTTCGTCTCGGCGTGTAACTCATCACCTCCCCGAGGCGCATCAAAACTTTATCGTTATAAAACGACGACGAGCGAGTTGCAAGGCGAACGATTAATTCACCTCTCGAAACTCGCGCGATGCTTCCAACGTTATCGCGCTCGTACGGTATGGACGTACGCGGTAAAAAAAGGCACAAAATGAATACGACTTTTGTACAAATAAAGGTAAATACCTCCTCCTGTTCGAACGACGAAATGATTTCGTAATAAAACTGTTCTCCCATTGACAGATCCATTTTGAGAGAGGTGCGATCCGCCGCGTCATCGTCGTCATCGTTTCCCGCGCTATCGGCGACATTGTAATCCTTGATGATTATGCTCCGACGAGATAACATCTCGATCGGCGGCGCACTCTTCACCACATCCATGTCAGAGGTTTCTCTTTGGTTCTTCGAGAGAGAGAGAGAGAGAGAGAGAGAGAGAGGGGCACGATACGCTTCGCGAGGGACAAACGTTTATCTCTCTTCTTCTCAAGAGTGCAGCTCGATAACACACGGTAGAAACAAAAGTCAATTGGATTCTTCGCGTTCGTCCGTACGCGAGCAAACCCGAGTGAGAGAGAGATTATCGTTGAAAGTGGGGATTTTCCATGGTTCTCACCCGTTCGGGAGAAATATAATATGCTCAGCAGCGAGCGAGGAGAAGAAGAAGAAGAAGAAGACGGAAAGACCGGAAACGTAGCGAGAAGAACGCACACGAGAAGTTTTCGCGATGCAGCGAACGAAACACTTTATGGTCCACGAGTGCGCGGACGAGAATCGACCGAGTCGACGGGCTTTAGCCTTATCAGCTTTATTGCATGTATCCCATTACACAAATGCGGGAGGTGTACATTATATACACGTCCATAAATGTATATTACACGTTTACACATTAATGTACGTATTTACGTCAAAATACATGCACATTTTTTTTATTTGACACGTGTTACACACGGTTTTCACACTTTTCGATGTAACGTTACTCTCTGCACTTGTATATACACGCTGTATATTCCCGTATTCGGAATATGTGCATGGTTTATGTATCATTCATTTTTAGCGTCAGTCGGCAGTTTTATCATTCTTGGCCATCTTTTTTCCAAGCACTACACGTCGCGCTAATTAATCATTCGGTATTATCGGCTCTCGCAAGGACGAAAATCGCGTCCGCAGTCGAGTCCCATTATCCGTCTAGTTTATATCACAGCCGCTTCACTTTTGGTCAACTTTCACTCGCGCCTTCCGCACCCCAACGTCGGTGACGAAGCTCGCGCCGGCTTGCACGAATTTCATACGCCGTAAATTTCAACACTTTTTGGCACTCGCCTCTCTGAAAAAATTTCACCGATAACCCTGCGCCCAAAGATTGCGTTTGTACGAAATAATTCTCAAATCCCGATTATTTCCCTTTCCTCGAGCCCTTTTTCTCAGCCATCGATTCGCGATTGAAAAATTCGTCCTGTTATTTTTTTTTACACGACGGACGAGGTTTTCCTCCATTTTCCTCCATTTTCCTTCATTTTCCGTGTTTATAGATAAAATGTGCGGCAACGAAACAACCAGCGTACCCTCGATCTAAAACGTTTTTCACAATCTCGCGAAAACGTCGCGCGAAATTTCATCCAGACATGTGGGATGATTAAAAATAACTTTAATCCGTAAAAGTGCTGACGCCTTTTTGCAACTATGCACCAACACCTATATATACATATACGTGGCTGTACGTGTATGTATACGAAAAAATACTCTTGTTGTTCGTGCATTGCACTTTTTTTCACATCGTTTCTCATCCGTTCCTTTCCCTCTCATAGATCTCGAGTAGTTTTTGCCAAAATATCATTTCGCGAAAAGGTCGAGCAAAAACATAGGTGGGTTTTTTGTCGTTGCGCCATTCCGGCCAATTAATTTTGTACACGGTCGTTTATAATTTCGCGGGGTGAGCAATTGCTCTCGTCTGTTTCCAATCCATTATACAAGCGCAATTGCGGAGAGTATATAATCAGCTAATTGCGATCAGTACGGAGGATCAACGAAACAAGCGACGGGAGGGGGGGGGGGGGGCAAATGGCTCTTTAATCTTTTTTGTTTTTCGCACAGACGGAAATGATCGACAAATAAACGGAGAATCAAATTGTTTTCGCCGGTCGCTGGTTGGACATTGTTCGTTCGTTTTGCTTCGTTTTTCCGAGGCAACCGGAAGGAAAGAAACGAAAAACCTTGAAGTACGATTGAAGGAGACACGCGTATGCGGTAATCCCTCCAATTTCAGTTTTTTTTCGCTCGCCTCCGACTCGCCGCATCGAGTAGGAAGACGAAAAGTATAGGGTGGATAAAGACGAGAGGAGAGAAGAGAGAGATACAGAACAGAACGGGGAGGGGGTGCGGGAAGTTTCGGTTGGACAGCCGAGAATGGGCTTTTCGTCCGATTGCCTCGAGAAAATCTTCCCGACACAGGAGCAGTTATCCCGGATTTGTCGAAACCGCGAAGGTAATACCAATTTGCCGGAGAGTGACCGCCGATGTATGTGTGTGTGTGTGTGTGTGTGTGTGTCTGTGGGTGTGGCATCCTCCTCCCGTTCTCTGTACATCGTTTTCGTCCTTTTCAAAAGACACGATATTCTCCTCGATGCGTCACAACGATAAAATTGTCAAAAATATCCACCATTCGGCGATAAAACCTCGAGGTTGAAATCTCAACGAAAATTTTGCTTCAAAATTTCGAAAATTTCTATCGATAATCTTCGTATTTGTACCGCTGTGAGAAAATAATCGTCCGCGTGTGCGGTAAAAAAAAAGAGAAAAAAAAATAGTTTCCACTATACGGTTCGAGTTTTCTTTCACGCCGCGTAAAGTTTGTTCTCCTCGACGAGAATTCTCTCATCCCCCACTGTTTCCCTTCGGTCTCCGTATATCACTCTCGCGCTCTTATTTCTCTCCACGTTTCTTCATTTTGTTTTTTCTCGCTCTCGTCGATTTTCCCATCCGCCGCCGCCCCCTCGCTTCGGCGTTATTCGCCGGTCGCTCGCGCGACGCGCCAACAACCGCCGCAGTGTCCGCTGCGGAACTCGCTCGCTTCTCCGACGCATTCTACCGCCCGAAAATTTCACAGATCCTATACGAATAAAAGACGAAATATCGCGGATAAACGTTGAACGACGCGAGACATGTGGAAATGCGAATGGTGTTGGAGAGAAAGAGACGAAAAAAACACATTCGGGACGGCGAGGGCGGTGTGATTGCTCTTTTTTCCCAATTTTCTCTCTTTACATGGGGATAAAAAGATGAGATTTTATTACAGCCACGATGAAATTAAATAAAAACAAAATTATCCGATATCCCATTTTTTGGCAATTGAGATAACGCCGACATGTACTTTTATTCGATTTTGCGCGTGAGGATTTATACAGAAGGGCTGAAAATGCCCCCCCCCCCGGTCGCGATATGTATGAATATGCTCGGAGCGTTGCGCAAGACCGCGGGAGATCTCCGGCTCTTTTTGTACAAAGTTCACGAGACTTTGGCGCTCGTACACGAATTTCTCTGAGAAAAAGAGACAGAGCGACAGAGACAGAGAGAGAGAGAGAGAGAGAGAGGAAAATATAGAATAAGAGAGTTTTATAGAACGCCACGTTGTGAAATAATAATCAAGCGAGAAAAGTCCCCGCGGGAGTTTCACGGACCACCGCCGTATGCCTATACGTATTTACGTATATAGACTAGAGCGGATATGTGTGTGTGTGTGTGTGTGGAGTGTCCGGGGTCACGAACACCGAGATGAACTATATCCCTTTGGTATGACTTTTTTTTTCTCTCCCTCTTTCCTCCATTTGTCCCTCGCGAAGCCACGTGAAGCTTTCGCTACTTCAGCATTTTCGTTTTGTAGGGATTCCTAGTTGGACACTCGTTGGCTTTCGTATTAGTTTCCACGCGTCTCTTGCGAATTTATACATCCTTTTCACCGTCGCATTTATACCCGAAATTTTCGTCGTTATTTCCCTTCTCATTTTTCTAGTTGATTTTTTATGGTATACTCTCCGTGTTAACCGTGTTAACGCCGTGATAACGCCGTCTCGCTTTGTGGGCATCGCCTCGAATCTCGAGAGAAATTCTACGGCACGATCATTCGTATAAGAATCGACATTTTTCCGATGGTATGCATTTTTTAAATGAAAAATCAGACTCGCGAGTAAACACGGAGCGTTTGCGAAATCCATCGGTACGTACGTGTGTACACCGTACGTTTATTGAGTAACGAGAGCGCACGACCCAAAATGAACAATGTGCTGACGCGCGCGATTGCAAAACCTCCAAAGTATCGTCAACGTGACAATTTTCATTTTCATTTTCCTCCCCCCGCGCGACCGTGCAAATTGCTCAAAGCCGATGACAGAGTTGAGAAAGAGAAAAACTCGCGCCAAATAGCGCGAATGATTGCGAAAACGAAGGGTGACACAATTTGATGAATCGTCTGTGTTTAAAAGGCTAAGTCGAGGCTAAATCGAATTCGCGTGCTTTTTTTTTTCAAACAGCCAACGTTTTCAATAATGACCGACAAAAGTTGCATTGAGCAATTATATCGCTGCAAGGAGCCGAACAAAGAGCCAAATGGGGTCGCGAATGAAATATTTTCGATGGTATAAAATTCGCGTTGGAGGAAAAACATGAATTAGAAATCGTACGAGATTGCCGATCTTGGAGCCATCTCCGTGTCGTTTCTTCTAGTTTTATCGAGTGAAGAAGCGCATCTTGCGCACGGGCACACAGCGATGCTCCAGAAACATGTTCGATCCGACACTGTAATTGGAGTGGAGATGGGCAATTGTTCCACTTTTGTTTGGCTTTAATCGTAACGTTCCGTGTATATATCTTGCAATAAATCTGCGCCAATATTAAACGTCTGGAGGAAACGGAGGGCCGGCCGGCAATAAATGCGACGATGACCGATACGCGACGGTGTCCGCGAGTATACACTGGCTCTTTTGTACGTGTACTGACTAATTTAGAAAAAAAAACGATACCAGCGGACAAAACTCTGCGCGAGTTAATTAATGCCTCTTTGCTACGATAGTAGGGAGTTTTTCTCAGAGTTTGAGTCTGCGGAACGGGCGGTACATGTGCTGACGAGCAACAGAGCGACAAACGCACGCAGAGCGCGAGAGAAGCTGCCCGAGCGATTTCGTTCCGCGCGCAGGAGGGACGGAAGAGATAATGCCTCCGTGAATATCTCCTCTTTCTCTTTTCTCCGTCTCTCTGCATGCGGCCGTGCGCTCTGTTTATTCATAGAGAGAGAGAGAGAGAGAGAGAGAGGGAGAGTAAGAGACCGCGGTTTCGTCGCTATTATGCGAATGCCGAGGAATGAGTAACGGAGAGGCCGCGGTTCGTTCGATTCCCTCGGCGGTGTACACGCGGCGGCGGCGGCGGCGGCGGCGGCGAGCGAGTTTTGAGGCTGAAGCATAGAAACTCCCATAGAAAGCTCGAGATCGGCTCGAGAACCGGTGTCACGAAGAAATCGTCGTTGTCTCGATCTGGCAATGCGGGGAGCGACGAGGGGCAAACGCGGCTCATCTCCGAGAGAAAAACAGAGAGAGAGTTTATCAATTATCACGGAAATGACGTATCGAAAGAGAAAATAAACGACGCAGCAGCGTTGAATGAATAATGCCAATTATCGCAATGTATATTCCTTCGATCTTTATTCGTTAATCAGACGCAATTTTCTCGGTTGGCCATGTGACTCTTGTACGCGCGCATACGTGCGCGTATAAGAAAGCTAAACGTAGTATTTCGCGGTGGTAAGAATATCCACCGGACGAACCGGTACCGCAGGAATATGTGCATAATCATGTATGAGACGTTCCACGCAAAATCGTTCGACCCTTCGGCTCTGTTTTTTCTTTCGTCCCGCGCGAAAGTCCGAGTCGAGGAAATATTTTCAACAATCTCAACATCAAGCGGTGGTCCGTTCAACATGGAACGCCCTTTGCGCCGATACGATTTATGAATCATACATGGGAGTCTTTGAATTGATAAAAAAAAAAACACGTGTCCCAGCAAATTCTCCGCTCGATCAGCGCACGGATAAGGAAAATGAAGATTGAATTTTCGGATATGCCAATCTGTTGGAACAAGTAAAATGCATACGCGATTGTCGGCAACTTTTGTCAACAACGACGCGCTGAACACTTTGACGTTCGTTCGTTAAATCAAGTTTGTTTCTTTGACTTTTTCAAGCGCGTGCGCCGATTAACGCGATTTTTTGGTATCGCGTCGAGCGCGCGCATGCGTGCGCGCTAACGATCTGTCACATCTTCCGATTTTCCTTCGCATCCATATCCACACCCCTCGCTCGAATTTTCTTCTTTTTTCTTCACGCGTAACGCACACAGCGACGTTTTTCCATTCACATTGTTTTTTTTGTCACTCTTTTCACACGGTTATTAACATCATCCACGGCGTATCTCTGCACTTCCGGTCGTAATTCGTATACCCGGGATAACCTCGCGTTATCTGTCGTTATCGCGAAAGAGTCGCGATTAATCGCGCGAAAGGGCTGTGGCGGAAAAGTCATTTTTTCGCTCCATGATTCTTGCGTTGAAATGCGATGAATCTCATTGAAATTCGTGGATTTAACGAACGCGGGCGAGTTGGAAAAACGGAATACAAAACGGATCGTGCGGAGGCTCGCGCGGAGCGATGCCCGGCTTTGGTGAAGCGCAGACCGCGATTGCCGCATGTCGATTATTACCGGCTCTTACGGGCTCGGCCGATCTCGACGGTTCTCGTAGGGCTTCGGGCGTTTATTTCCCCCGCTCGTTTCGAGAGCCGATCCCGCATCAGCGGCACGACTATCAACGGCCGTACACTGTCGTACACCACCGTAGTATACACACATGTCGGCGGTTTGTGCGTATACGGCGAAACACCGAGCGCAGCATACTATAGTATATACGGCCTCTTCTCTCGCATGAAAATACACGACGAAACGCGCGACGAGATCCCTTCGTTACCCTCCGAAGTCAACGCGGGAGTTTCGCGTTTCGCACGCCCAAGCGCATCTCATTCCGAAACACGTGCATGCAACACCGCGATCCGAGAGTCGCCAAACAGCACGAGGTTGTCGAGTCAGCACAAACGACAAAGTTTCCGTTTCCGATTTATACGTTTATTCACAGAAAAATTACGTTTGTTCACGATCGACGTCACCCTGACCTCACGCCCCAAATACGAGATATCGCGCCCGACAAATATGTATCCACCGCTCGGATAAGATAAAAGAAAAAAGGAAACGAGTTATCGTCGCGCGATTTCGACGATAATACGTATACGGCGGTCTGGTCCATTTGAAATTATCGTTTGCCGCAAGCATTTTTTTTTCGAAATACTCCGTTTACACGGATCATCCTGTGGATGTTTCTCCGAGGGTTGGACAAACATCTCCTTGCTTATCTCCGCGCGATGTAAATTCAACGTGGCGAGGACCATCGAAAAAGTCCTTTTTTTATATCCATTTCGTACCTGAGGCGCAGGAACGCTGCTTGAGCAAAGAAAAAGAAAACCATTGGGAAATATGTCGTCTCGAGCCTGTACGAGATTCGTGCATCCTTGATCGAACAATATATATACACACATACACACACACACACGCGCAGAAGTTCGAGCGATTATCGTCCCGCGATAAAAGTCCGAGTCGTTTTATGCCTCCCACGATCGAGATCGCGGAGAGGAGCTCGCTCTCGTTGCTGAGATCTTGAGGAAAAAAAGAAGCACGACCCGATGCTTGATTCTCGGAATTAGACCGGTGTCACGTTTCCTCCGCTCTAAAAAGGATCTACGAAAATTCCTCCTCTGCAAAGACCCGGATAAACCGGAAATACGCATTCGCGTTAATTCATGGAGAAAAAAAAAGTCAAAAACAGCGGTGGGGCTTTTTTTGGCCAAACGCGTATCGATGAGAGTAAGAGGAAAATTGAGAGAAATCGTTTTTCATGTGATAATCGAGTCTCGATGAAATTTACGCTACGACAACGCTACGAGTGCATGCGCGTATTTTTTTGAAGCATCTTTTTTTTTGCCCGTATCCGCAGAGGAGTTCGTTTTATCTTCGAGTGTTCGCCACTAGAGCAGACGAGTGCGTTTTTGCGAGAAAGGACACTGCCTCGAGCGACGCTCCTGAAAGGAATATCTCGCTGGCTTTTTTTTTCTTTTTTTTTTTACTCTCTGCGCTCGGTTCTTTTTTCCAGTAAAAGAGGTGCTTGAGACTTTGGGTCTTTGGCACGCGCCCGTTCTGTCACCGTAATGGCGCCTGCCGCCCCTTCAATTATACATACAAGCGTATATGCATGCGTTTTCGGAGGAGTTTAGCGCACCGCCAGGCTCCGACGAATATCCTTCTAATAAAAAGAAGTTGATGAGGAGATATAGATAGAAATTATCGAAATATCGAAATATCGCATGCTTTTTTTGTCGTTTTATTCGTTTCGTGATTGGTCGGTGATGAGCGTAGCCGCGAAATCCATGCGAGACTGTATTCGCGCGGTTTTTTATGCTGCTTTTGACAGTTGTCGAATTGTGACATTAATCGCGATTAGCAAAGTTCTAGGATTCTACGATGAAGTTCTACGATAATTCATTTTGTGAAAAAGAAATCATCCATATCGAGTATCGGTAAGAGTGCTATATTTCACAGTTGAATTTATGTTGTACTGAGAGAAAATAAGAGATAGTCCGGGAGAATGAGAGCGATTAAACTAAACTAGCTTTTCGTGCACATTTTTTCAAGCGAAACTTTTCCTCCCTTCTTTCTCCCTAGCACATTAATGTTTTATGAAATTTACAAGAAAGGATTCTTCCATCAGACGGTCTCCCGAGAAACGTTTTCCTTCAAAGTAGTAGCAGATGAAAAGAAAGATCGACAACTCCATCAAAATTGAACCGCGCATGGAGGAAGCGACCCCGAACAAGATGCTTCATGTCCGGTTTCCGGAAATTCTTGTTCAGTTTTTCCTACTTGAAGTTAGCGGCAGATGAAAAGAACGATCGACAACTCCATCAAAATTGAACCGCGCATAGAGGAAGCGACCCCGAACAAGATGCTTCATGTCCGGTTTCCGGAAATTCTTGTTCAGTTTTTCCTACTTGAAGTTAGCGGCAGATGAAAAGAACGATCGACAACTCCATCAAAATTGAACGGCGCATAGAGGAAGCGACCCCGAACAAGATGCTTCATGTCCGGTTTCCGGAAATTCTTGTTCAGTTTTTCCTACTTGAAGTTGGCGGCAGATGAAAAGAACGATCGACAACTCCATCAAAATTGAACCGCGCATAGAGGAAGCGACCCCGAACAAGATGCTTCAGGTCCGGTTTCCGGAAATTCTTGTTCAGTTTTTCCTACTTGAAGTTGGCGGCAGATGAAAAGAACGATCGACAACTCCATCAAAATTGAACGGCGCATAGAGGAAGCGACCCCGAACAAGATGCTTCATGTCCGGTTTCCGGAAATTCTTGTTCAGTTTTTCCTACTTGAAGTTGGCGGCAGATGAAAAGAACGATCGACAACTCCATCAAAATTGAACGGCGCATAGAGGAAGCGACCCCGAACAAGATGCTTCATGTCCGGTTTCCGGAAATTCTTGTTCAGTTTTTCCTACTTGAAGTTGGCGGCAGATGAAAAGAACGATCGACAACTCCATCAAAATTGAACCGCGCATAGAGGAAGCGACCCCGAACAAGATGCTTCATGTCCGGTTTCCGGAAATTCTTGTTCAGTTTTTTCTACTTGAAGTTGGCGGCAGATGAAAAGAACGATCGACAACTCCATCAAAATTGAACGGCGCATAGAGGAAGCGACCCCGAACAAGATGCTTCATGTCCGGTTTCCGGAAATTCTTGTTCAGTTTTTCCTACTTGAAGTTGGCGGCAGATGAAAAGAACGATCGACAACTCCATCAAAATTGAACGGCGCATAGAGGAAGCGACCCCGAACAAGATGCTTCATGTCCGGTTTCCGGAAATTCTTGTTCAGTTTTTTCTACTTGAAGTTGGCGGCAGATGAAAAGAACGATCGACAACTCCATCAAAATTGAAACGGCGCATAGAGGAAGCGACCCCGAACAAGATGCTTCATGTCCGGTTTCCGGAAATTCTTGTTCAGTTTTTCCTACTTGAAGTTGGCGGCAGATGAAAAGAACGATCGACAACTCCATCAAAATTGAACGGCGCATAGAGGAAGCGACCCCGAACAAGATGCTTCATGTCCGGTTTCCGGAAATTCTTGTTCAGTTTTTCCTACTTGAAGTTGGCGGCAGATGAAAAGAACGATCGACAACTCCATCAAAATTGAACGGCGCATAGAGGAAGCGACCCCGAACAAGATGCTTCATGTCCGGTTTCCGGAAATTCTTGTTCAGTTTTTCCTACTTGAAGTTGGCGGCAGATGAAAAGAACGATCGACAACTCCATCAAAATTGAACGGCGCATAGAGGAAGCGACCCCGAACAAGATGCTTCATGTCCGGTTTCCGGAAATTCTTGTTCAGTTTTTCCTACTTGAAGTTGGCGGCAGATGAAAAGAACGATCGACAACTCCATCAAAATTGAACGGCGCATAGAGGAAGCGACCCCGAACAAGATGCTTCATGTCCGGTTTCCGGAAATTCTTGTTCAGTTTTTCCTACTTGAAGTTGGCGGCAGATGAAAAGAACGATCGACAACTCCATCAAAATTGAACGGCGCATAGAGGAAGCGACCCCGAACAAGATGCTTCATGTCCGGTTTCCGGAAATTCTTGTTCAGTTTTTCCTACTTGAAGTTGGCGGCAGATGAAAAGAACGATCGACAACTCCATCAAAATTGAACGGCGCATAGAGGAAGCGACCCCGAACAAGATGCTTCATGTCCGGTTTCCGGAAATTCTTGTTCAGTTTTTCCTACTTGAAGTTGGCGGCAGATGAAAAGAACGATCGACAACTCCATCAAAATTGAACGGCGCATAGAGGAAGCGACCCCGAACAAGATGCTTCATGTCCGGTTTCCGGAAATTCTTGTTCAGTTTTTCCTACTTGAAGTTAGCGGCAGATGAAAAGAACGATCGACAACTCCATCAAAATTGAACGGCGCATAGAGGAAGCGACCCCGAACAAGATGCTTCATGTCCGGTTTCCGGAAATTCTTGTTCAGTTTTTCCTACTTGAAGTTAGCGGCAGATGAAAAGAACGATCGACAACTCCATCAAAATTGAACGGCGCATAGAGGAAGCGACCCCGAACAAGATGCTTCATGTCCGGTTTCCGGAAATTCTTGTTCAGTTTTTCCTACTTGAAGTTGGCGGCAGATGAAAAGAACGATCGACAACTCCATCAAAATTGAACGGCGCATAGAGGAAGCGACCCCGAACAAGATGCTTCATGTCCGGTTTCCGGAAATTCTTGTTCAGTTTTTCCTACTTGAAGTTGGCGGCAGATGAAAAGAACGATCGACAACTCCATCAAAATTGAACCGCGCATAGAGGAAGCGACCCCGAACAAGATGCTTCATGTCCGGTTTCCGGAAATTCTTGTTCAGTTTTTCCTACTTGAAGTTGGCGGCAGATGAAAAGAACGATCGACAACTCCATCAAAATTGAACCGCGCATAGAGGAAGCGACCCCGAACAAGATGCTTCATGTCCGGTTTCCGGAAATTCTTGTTCAGTTTTTCCTACTTGAAGTTAGCGGCAGATGAAAAGAACGATCGACAACTCCATCAAAATTGAACGGCGCATAGAGGAAGCGACCCCGAACAAGATGCTTCATGTCCGGTTTCCGGAAATTCTTGTTCAGTTTTTCCTACTTGAAGTTGGCGGCAGATGAAAAGAACGATCGACAACTCCATCAAAATTGAACCGCGCATAGAGGAAGCGACCCCGAACAAGATGCTTCATGTCCGGTTTCCGGAAATTCTTGTTCAGTTTTTCCTACTTGAAGTTGGCGGCAGATGAAAAGAACGATCGACAACTCCATCAAAATTGAACCGCGCATAGAGGAAGCGACCCCGAACAAGATGCTTCATGTCCGGTTTCCGGAAATTCTTGTTCAGTTTTTCCTACTTGAAGTTGGCGGCAGATGAAAAGAACGATCGACAACTCCATCAAAATTGAACCGCGCATAGAGGAAGCGACCCCGAACAAGATGCTTCATGTCCGGTTTCCGGAAATTCTTGTTCAGTTTTTCCTACTTGAAGTTGGCGGCAGATGAAAAGAACGATCGACAACTCCATCAAAATTGAACCGCGCATAGAGGAAGCGACCCCGAACAAGATGCTTCATGTCCGGTTTCCGGAAATTCTTGTTCAGTTTTTTCTACTTGAAGTTGGCGGCAGATGAAAAGAACGATCGACAACTCCATCAAAATTGAACGGCGCATAGAGGAAGCGACCCCGAACAAGATGCTTCATGTCCGGTTTCCGGAAATTCTTGTTCAGTTTTTCCTACTTGAAGTTGGCGGCAGATGAAAAGAACGATCGACAACTCCATCAAAATTGAACGGCGCATAGAGGAAGCGACCCCGAACAAGATGCTTCATGTCCGGTTTCCGGAAATTCTTGTTCAGTTTTTTCTACTTGAAGTTGGCGGCAGATGAAAAGAACGATCGACAACTCCATCAAAATTAAACGGCGCATAGAGGAAGCGACCCCGAACAAGATGCTTCATGTCCGGTTTCCGGAAATTCTTGTTCAGTTTCTCCTACTTGAAGTTGGCGGCAGATGAAAAGAACGATCGACAACTCCATCAAAATTGAACGGCGCATAGAGGAAGCGACCCCGAACAAGATGCTTCATGTCCGGTTTCCGGAAATTCTTGTTCAGTTTTTCCTACTTGAAGTTGGCGGCAGATGAAAAGAACGATTGACAACTCCATCAAAATTGAACGGCGCATAGAGGAAGCGACCCCGAACAAGATGCTTCATGTCCGGTTTCCGGAAATTCTTGTTCAGTTTTTCCTACTTGAAGTTGGCGGCAGATGAAAAGAACGATCGACAACTCCATCAAAATTGAACGGCGCATAGAGGAAGCGACCCCGAACAAGATGCTTCATGTCCGGTTTCCGGAAATTCTTGTTCAGTTTTTCCTACTTGAAGTTGGCGGCAGATGAAAAGAACGATCGACAACTCCATCAAAATTGAACGGCGCATAGAGGAAGCGACCCCGAACAAGATGCTTCATGTCCGGTTTCCGGAAATTCTTGTTCAGTTTTTCCTACTTGAAGTTGGCGGCAGATGAAAAGAACGATCGACAACTCCATCAAAATTGAACGGCGCATAGAGGAAGCGACCCCGAACAAGATGCTTCATGTCCGGTTTCCGGAAATTCTTGTTCAGTTTTTCCTACTTGAAGTTGGCGGCAGATGAAAAGAACGATCGACAACTCCATCAAAATTGAACCGCGCATAGAGGAAGCGACCCCGAACAAGATGCTTCATGTCCGGTTTCCGGAAATTCTTGTTCAGTTTTTCCTACTTGAAGTTGGCGGCAGATGAAAAGAACGATCGACAACTCCATCAAAATTGAACCGCGCATAGAGGAAGCGACCCCGAACAAGATGCTTCATGTCCGGTTTCCGGAAATTCTTGTTCAGTTTTTCCTACTTGAAGTTAGCGGCAGATGAAAAGAACGATCGACAACTCCATCAAAATTGAACGGCGCATAGAGGAAGCGACCCCGAACAAGATGCTTCATGTCCGGTTTCCGGAAATTCTTGTTCAGTTTTTCCTACTTGAAGTTGGCGGCAGATGAAAAGAACGATCGACAACTCCATCAAAATTGAACCGCGCATAGAGGAAGCGACCCCGAACAAGATGCTTCATGTCCGGTTTCCGGAAATTCTTGTTCAGTTTTTCCTACTTGAAGTTGGCGGCAGATGAAAAGAACGATCGACAACTCCATCAAAATTGAACCGCGCATAGAGGAAGCGACCCCGAACAAGATGCTTCATGTCCGGTTTCCGGAAATTCTTGTTCAGTTTTTCCTACTTGAAGTTGGCGGCAGATGAAAAGAACGATCGACAACTCCATCAAAATTGAACCGCGCATAGAGGAAGCGACCCCGAACAAGATGCTTCATGTCCGGTTTCCGGAAATTCTTGTTCAGTTTTTCCTACTTGAAGTTGGCGGCAGATGAAAAGAACGATCGACAACTCCATCAAAATTGAACCGCGCATAGAGGAAGCGACCCCGAACAAGATGCTTCATGTCCGGTTTCCGGAAATTCTTGTTCAGTTTTTCCTACTTGAAGTTAGCGGCAGATGAAAAGAACGATCGACAACTCCATCAAAATTGAACGGCGCATAGAGGAAGCGACCCCGAACAAGATGCTTCATGTCCGGTTTCCGGAAATTCTTGTTCAGTTTTTCCTACTTGAAGTTGGCGGCAGATGAAAAGAACGATCGACAACTCCATCAAAATTGAACCGCGCATAGAGGAAGCGACCCCGAACAAGATGCTTCATGTCCGGTTTCCGGAAATTCTTGTTCAGTTTTTCCTACTTGAAGTTGGCGGCAGATGAAAAGAACGATCGACAACTCCATCAAAATTGAACCGCGCATAGAGGAAGCGACCCCGAACAAGATGCTTCATGTCCGGTTTCCGGAAATTCTTGTTCAGTTTTTCCTACTTGAAGTTGGCGGCAGATGAAAAGAACGATCGACAACTCCATCAAAATTGAACGGCGCATAGAGGAAGCGACCCCGAACAAGATGCTTCATGTCCGGTTTCCGGAAATTCTTGTTCAGTTTTTCCTACTTGAAGTTGGCGGCAGATGAAAAGAACGATTGACAACTCCATCAAAATTGAACGGCGCATAGAGGAAGCGACCCCGAACAAGATGCTTCATGTCCGGTTTCCGGAAATTCTTGTTCAGTTTTTCCTACTTGAAGTTAGCGGCAGATGAAAAGAACGATCGACAACTCCATCAAAATTGAACCGCGCATAGAGGAAGCGACTTCGAACAAGATGCTTCATGTCCGGTTTTCGGAAATTTTGGTTCAGATTTTTTATAGAATTTACAAGAAATGACTCTTCGATCGGTGATATATTGTCAAATCTGAAAATTTCTTGTTTTTCACCATTTGCTACTTATGCCGAATTATAATGTGTTCTGTAGGGGTCTATACTTAATTCAAAATGGAGCACTGCAGCGCGAAAATGCAGCCGGTCGCGCGCGTGAGAGCGCGTCTCTTATCCCTAGTGTAGATAAATTACGGTACTTCCGCCTCGCGGTCTGTCGGTCGGTTTTTTTCTCACAATATTGACGCGTGTGTTTTTGCGGAATAAAATTGGCACCTTTCGCACAAATGTTCGCCTTTTCAAATTGGGAATCATATACAATTTTGTCTCCTTTTACGGATCGTATAATCGTCGTTTCTACTGTCCGCGAGAAAAATCATCGTTGTGCGAGCGAATTATCGATAAAGATTACCAGGCGCGACAACGGTTGCCCTTTTTTTTGGCGAGGAAAGAAAAGGAAAATACGAGAGCAGGAAAAGCGCGATATTCGTCGCGCGAAACGACCGTCGTTAAATTTTTTTTCTCCACTCTTATTCGGTCAGATTGTGGAGGAAATCCGAGTGCAACAACCAGGGCCAATGTTGCGAACCGCATCAGCCGGGATGCTGCTGGTCTCATCTGGTTATCAAAGCACCGAGTGAATAATATTACGTATTTTTATGGCCAACACGAAGTCTCCTTTAATGCCCCATTCAATTTCGCGCAAAGACATTTTCTCCCGAGTTTTCTCGAAAATGGAATGAATACGATGGAATCGTAAGTCATAATTGTTCCTTAATTTTTCAAACAATTATACGCCGAATATTTCGGTGATTTTCACGAGGAATCGCCTCGTGAACTCGAGCGAAGCACAGAGAAATCGGGAAATGGAGAGGAACGCGTCGAAAGAACGAGCCGTGTGTAGATTTTTCATTTGCAAGTTTTTATTCATGACTGCGGGCAATAATACGCGAGAGCGCGAAGCAGCGAAATTTAATGCTCGGTTGATTGAGGTAAATCGCGAACGGGTGCGAGACCGCATCGTCCGCAAGTGGTCATTTCCGTTTCTGGATTGTGTTTCACCCCCCCTCCATATAGGATGACGTTATAATTTCAATTCATCGAAAGTCACACGATCGCGAGACAGACGCCGTCGAGCGGGAGATATTTTTTTAAACGCGACAGATACGAGTACAACATTCAAAAAAACTCACAAAAGCAAAGTCATTTGGAAATTTGAATCTTTCGAGAGATAATATTCGTCGAGAATTCCACGAATGACGCTCCACTCGCTTCCTAATCGTCCTTAATAAGACTCAATCATCGATCGGAAGATAGCCATCCAGACGTCTGCTTTTAACGATGAATTATCGAGTTTAGTGAGTTAATCGGACGAACGCGATGCGACTCGTTAATTAAGGCGGCGCTAGATTCAGCAACGATGGAACGACATGACAATTTCGAACGAATCGCGCAAGTATGACGAAATTTTTTCATATTTTTAAACGCTTGTAACTCGAGTCGAAACAGTGCGAGCGATGGCGCACATTGGTGCCGTCTACTTTCCCGTATTACCGTCCAAGATTTTCACGGTCTGCACCAGCGAGAGTCGCGGGATGTCGCAAAATCGTTCGAAATAAGTATTTGACTGTTCACGCTCGGGTAAATACTCGTTTCCGGTTATGCGCGTACGAGTGCTGTGAATAAATACGAGACGTATATTCCGAGTAAAATCAGCGCAGCCGTGACAATCGCGTTACGAACGCATAATCGCGACTTTTCTCACCATTTTCCTGGAGCATGTGCCGAAAAGTGCTCGAAACAAAATAGTGGATGAAAATCGCGTAATTGAAGTTTGTCACGATGTTTGAATGACAACAAATCAGGACCGAGATATTGCGATTATTCCTAGCGGAGGAAAAAAAAACTCGTTGAGCGGTGGATCGCGTCGTCGACCGTGTCTGAAGCCCCCCATGTGCTTTCACTTTACCACTCGCGTAATGTGTGTATTTATAATATTACGTATGCACATATGTAAGCGAGGCAAACCGCGCATTGATATAAAGCGGAAGGGGGGGGGGGAGAATGGTATCGGAGGTATACGAGAGACGAGAACCGTCCGATTGAGCTGCTGGAGTACGGGCGTGGGTTTTGCGGTTCTCCTCCGCATTTTGCATACCGCCGGCAAACTGTTCGATCGCGGCGGCGTTCTCCTCTTTGCGGCTCATCGAGACTTTTCGTTAAATTCGTCAATTGCGGCCGCAACACGCCTTTCGTCACAATGACCGTCTGCCATCGATCTTCTTGCGCGTGAAACAAATTTCATGATTTTTCCAAACGAACGTGTGCAGCGAAGGCGCCATACGATAATTCGACCAAATATTCGCTGATAATTTTCGGTCACATTGAATGAAAATGCCAAATGTAACGCGCATCAGACTCTGCAAACTTGCTTTTAACTCTGAAGCTTTGACACGTCGAAGCAACGCCCGCGTTTTATCTCGATATTCGAAATAGGAAAAGGGTGTCGCTCGTAATTGCGTGTATCTGCGCGGGGAATAATTAAAAGCGTGACGTTTATACACAATCACGTATAGATGGAGAAGTTAAATTGGCCTTTTGCTCATGAATAATGCAGTTGTTGAAACTTGGGCCGATCAACCGTGAGTTTTGCCAACGAAATCGAGTATGTGCGCGCGCGTGTGCCCGTGTTTTTCACATCGCGGCGTATATACAGACGGGAGAAAATCGAGAAACAAAGCTGCGGCCGCACGTTCCCACCATTTGTTTAGAGTTTATCACGTTTATCCAGGATTCGCGCGTGCGTTATCGATTCAATGTATTTGCCAAACGTAATGCCGTCGTCGATGCGGATTGATTCCGTTTCCGGCTTAATCCCGCCGCTCCGGGCAAATATTTCAACTTTTTCCCTCCCATGAAATCCGGAGCGACGCATGCCCATTTTTTTCCAGAATGAAAGCGACTCCCTCACGAGTGACGTTTTTTCTCATTCATCTTTCGGGCAAATTTTGACAAATTAATTTTCGTCTCTCGACTCTCGTAGCCAAATGCGCTGGTGTGCGCCGGAGAGAAAAAACGTTCATCGAAGAAAAGGGAGGTTTTCGGACGAATTGAAACAACGGCGTTCCGTCGGCGAGGTAGGGAAAAAAACCTTTGACAGTGACACGGTTCTCTCGCGGCTTTCAAAGTCGTCGTTCAAACACGTCCGATCTTTGCTTTAATCAAGATTAAAATCCCACGGTCTGGCAAAGGAGGGCGCGATATAGACGGCAGAGAATCGAGGACGCGAGTGGAGCGACGCTGCGAGATCTCACGGAGCTTTAATAAAGATTCGCGTTAATCGATGAAGAAAGCGAACAAACTTTGCCCACTTCGTGTATGCATATATAAACGTCGAGTAATTAAAATATGTATAATTATATTGAGAAAAAAAAGGTATACACCGTATATTCTCCCGTGTATAGAGAACATAGAGACATTAACGTTTATATGAAAGGATTTTAAGAGAAATTGTGGAAGACGGTATCGCACCCGCGGAGGATTTGAATTTAAAGCGACTACACCGCGCTTGCCGCGCTCTCGTCACGGTGATGATAAAGATTCTTCTCCCAGCACAGCGGTATATACTCTCTCGCGAGTTCGGGATAAGTCTACGGTAAATTTATTCCTCGAGTGACAGCGCCGCACAAGGGTCAGAGGTACATTTTTATACGTATATACGCGCGCGGTCTTCGTTATTGCGCCATTCTCCGCGAAACTCACTCTCGAATTTAATATCCGAGAGTGCGAGCTTTGTCCCCGCCGCGTTCTCTTCCCGCGTCCATCGACACGTGGACCATCGCGCGGTTGCGTTTCGAAATGATAAATCGAGCGACATACGAATGACGACGATACCGCGTCAAGAGGTGAAAAATATGTTCGAGCCGTGCTGCCGTAGCCGACTAAAAATAATCAAATATACGCGATGATTCCGTTTCTCTTTGCGCCGCGCAATATCAGGCGCACTTTATTTGCCTCTCGGCTCTGTAAATATGACGAGCTTTGGCACTTTTTTATCCGCGCGCTGTTTCCAGTTGTAACATCGCCGACATAACGGTCCCTCGAGCGTCGCTGACAATTTATCGTTTTTTTCTTTGTTATCGACCATCAAGATGAGCTACTTTGATCGTAAACAGATGTACTGATGTATACAAATGGCGTTTGCAAGATGGAGCCCGTAAATCATCGCGTGCTCCATCGTCATGGCGTGACGGACGAATTACCGTTGCGACGTTTCATCGGCAATCTGCCTTTATCGCCGTTTCGAAAAGAGAGCCACGAGAGTGACGTAACGTCGCGAGCGTTACTCGAGAATACCTCAAAATGGAGGGGAAGGCGAAAAAAACGTCGAAAGCTCCGAAATCGTGTGCCATGCGGCATGGAACGCCCCATATATATACATATTTACGACATGTAGAAATGTATCGTAGGTGCATAACTATTTGCATGTTGGCTGTATTTACTTTGAGCGTGCTGTACGCATAACTGTACGGTATGTTCCGAACGATCGTATTCCGAGCACGTCGCAACATTAACCTCGAACGTATCCTGATAACCTCGCTCAACGTATCGCGAAAATGTTTTACCAGGAATATTTCCACCTGCAAAAGTTCCTACGGAGAGAAGAAGGACGAGAGAGAGAGAGAGAGAGAGAGAAAGAGAGCAAAAGCTGGATTCCGTATAATGCGCAGCCAACTATCGATAATTCATTGATCCGCCGAATCCATAGAAAGTACGTACCGCGAAAGAAGACGGTAAAAAACGTACTGAAAAAACAAACTTCAGCGACAGATCCGCAAGTTCATAGTTTCGAAATTTATTCAAGAACTCGCGTCATAAACATCGAGGGAAAAAGGAAAAAATAAAATAGCCATTCATCACGATCTCCGCGTCGACTTTTCTCGCGTCGATATCTCATTTGCTTTTTCGCAACGCCCTCGTGTATACGTTTCGTCACGAACGTTGACGGAAGATTGACCGTTTCGATCCGTATCTCTCCGCCGAATACGCGTTCTTTTTTTATATTCGCGTATACAACGGGACGCGGGAAAGAACTCTGGTTGAATGTGAGTTTTCCGAGGGGGTGCAGAGGGAACCCGGGAGAGGGTAGGAAAGTTCTTTTCCCAGAGTCCCTCCTCTCTCGTTTTGCCTGTTCGCATTTTGCTCTTTTCGGATATGATATTTCGCCTCATCCGCTCGCGTTCAGGCTTTTTTCCTCCTGTGCGCGAATGGACCAGGAGGCAAGAGGGCTCGCAGACGCGAGAGCGAACGAGAAAGCTGTGGCAATTGCGATGGCGACGATAAAACGTCCATGTATAGGCTACGTGTGTATTTCGTGGCCCGAGGGTAAAGAAGTCGTTTCGACGAATGAAACGTCTACCGCGCGATAGAGTAAATTGCACGAGGCGCACTCGTAATAGAACGATGGAGAAGACATCAAGCCTGCTTATCCGCGGTGAGGCTATCTATTGTATGTTTAGCTCGAAAAAAAAAAAAACACTCGTACACGGTGTCTATATGTATATAGATCTTTTTCGAAAAGTATGAAAATCGATACATACAGGGTGCGCCGTAAGTTACGGCATAAAAGGGTAGGGGGGGGGGGCCCTTTTATTTTTCCACGTTTTGCGATGTCGTTTGCGATCGAATGAATTTCACTTACCGCTGCGGTGTCGTCGAGTTTTCGTTTCCACGCATCGCTGCGTTCGATAAGAGCGTTCCACTGTTCGGAGAGTTTGTTAACTTCGCGTCGAATGCTTCGCGTCAATTCCCTGGCTTGCTCCTCGGCGCTTCTGTAGCCTCTCGAATCGCCGTCGAGTTCCCGACCGGCTGATCAACAAACGAAACGATGGCATTAATCATCGAAAAGCACAATAATTCCCGACTGCTTAAAACTGCCACCGGAAACAACGAAATTTCGTTGTTTTTCACAAAGATTCTTGTCGCCTTTCGCGACAATTGACAGCATTTTGTAATCTTTGTTTACGGAGGTGAAAAAACGAGCCCGAGTCGTTGATACAGGGTCGTTGACACCAAGGCCTGCGCTGTAAACGTAAATCAACATAACGGGAGGTGGGAATCGCGGTTTATGAAAGAGTTGCGGAGGGGGGAGGGAGGAGCGTTACGTTATCAATGTTAAACACGAGCGTAAAAACATTCGGGCGTGATACGATGCGTGATTAATGGGACAATTAAATTTTGCGTGTTGGGCCGTCCACCTGGAACGTAAATCAAAATTCTCATATTAAAATAGCCATGCGCGTATCTTTTCCCCTTGCTTCTCACGGCAGGTAAATTGATCCTTGTGATGAAAAGTTGATGGGGTCCCGAAGTTGAACCCTTGTCGAAAAAATATCGCGCGATTCTTGTCGTATTATTCGTCCCCTGATTGGTCGGTGAATAAAGAACGAATTTCGAATTGAATTTTACTGTTTTTTTTCATTTTCTCACTGATATTTCGAGTTTTCGGGAAAAATTCGGTGGGTTTCGTGATCAGCGGAAAATTTCCGATCGGATAGGGTTTTAAAAAATTGAAAATTAAAAAAAAAAAATTTCGACCCTTTTAAAGCAACTTTTACGAAATCCTCGAAAAGCCGAAATTTCAAATGGTCATAACTCCGTTAATAATTATGCTACATACATTTTTTGGGGGGGTTTGGAGACGCTCTCGAGTAGACTTGAAGAGCTGTGAAAGTTTCATGTCGATAGCTAGATTGCTTCACCCTCAAAATCGATGTTGAAAATCGGCGAAAAAAACGCAAAGGGGTATGTATGGGAAAATTGGCGAAAATCGGTGGTCCTGCTTTAAAAATCTGCCAAAAATCGAAAAATGAAGATATCTGGACAAACCAAACGGCATTTTGAAGCCTCATCGATTGCCAAGAGAATAAGCACAAGTTGGCGTGTCTACCTCGAACGAAAAAAAAATGGCAAATTATTTAGTAAACCAACTCAATCGGGCAAATAATGGCGAAAAATGTTGGATTCTCAAAAAGATCATTAATGGTCTATATCGATGTATTTTTTCCCGCTGATTACGAAACACGTCGGTATTTTATCGAAAACCCAATATTTCGGTCCGAAAATGCGATAATACGAATTTTATCGATTAATTACTATTTTCATTCCAAAATTACGCTTAACCTAAGCAAGGGAAGGGGGGGGGGGGCGTTTGGAAACATTCGACGAACCGACGACATGCTCGTGGACTCGATATCGGGGTCTCACGAACGAATGATTTTTAACGAGGTAAAAAAGAACTTTGGAGCAAGGAAAACTCAACTCGAATATCCGCTCGTTAATTCGAGCCGATAAAAGTTGGTCAATATTCCTTTGTAATGAGAATACACTTTTTCAAACTTCTTCCTCGTCGTTTTCTCCCTCTCTCGTTTTCTCTCGTTTCATCCGCGGCAAATAATTTTCATCCCCTTGATAAAGTTGGTCTCGAGGAAGCATTCTGCGCGACAGAGTTTCCAACTCGTCGAGTAATTAATGAAAAACTAACGTTTCTGTTGCTTTCTTTTTCCGCGGAAAAAAAAACGAAAACATTTGAACTCCGATGACTCTTTTACCGCAAGTTCCCCCCGCGGTCGAAACGAAAAAAGAGTTTGCAATCGCCTCGAAGAGCCGCCGTGCCACCAAAGATTACACCGGACGAGAGATGGTTTATTTTCCCGTTTTTCTCATTCCCTCGTCGCGTTTGTCGAGGGGCGACACAAATATGGTCGACGGAAGTATTTTATAACTCGATAAATGGCTGAGTGACGATATGCTCGTGGCTCTCGTGGGGAACGAATCAGCCTGGGAGGCAAAGAGAGAGAGAGAGAGAGAGAGAGCTCGGATAGTTTGCAAAGTTTCGACTTTGTCGTTTTGGTGCATAAAGTTCGCGCGTGTGTGTGCGTCGCAGAGAGAGAGAGAGAGAGAGAGAGAGAGTCGGCACGTCCTTATGGAACGATGCATTTAACAAGAAAACCACGAGGCCCTCAACTCACTCTCTCGAGTGTGATAATTTGATTGATCATCCATCCATACATGTGCACCGAGAAATTGTATAACGCTGTACGAAAAGACACTGTACCAGTTTACCAAACACTCAATCTCTCTTGTTTGTTTTCGAATAGTTTGTGCTGTCGCGCACATTGGGGAAATACCACGTGATATAGTTGTGCGAGGATGCGAGCGCATATTAGTTCTTCTCGTGGAATATCACGCGAAGCACGAGGTGAGAATTTCCAGTAAAGACTGATTGTTCTAGAAAATCATCAAATCATTTTTTCTCAACAATCATCCGCAACAATGGTATATTATTATACAGGTATATCATTTGCAATGTTCCTGGATGGAAAGCTCTTGAGGGAGGGAGGGGGGTTCGGAAGTGATCGTCCAGAGTATGAAAAAAGGTTGTATTTTCGCGAGTAAATGATGATAAATAGCCGATGAAGAGGTCTGGGGAGGAAGCTCGTGCCCGTGCCTCTTCTCATTTGTGACTAACCGAGAACGAAGAAAAGAACGAAAGCCGCGGCGGTCTTTTATCTCATTACCGACATCCATCCAGCATCCATTCCTCTCGTTCTTTGTGGGTTGCTCTCGCTCGCGCGCGCCTTCTCCGAGCTATTCTCCCTTCATAAATAAATACAACGAACAATCGTCGAGCCAAGATTTTCCTTCAACGAGATACAGATCGCCTCTCCCTTCCATGTTCCATCATTAAATCGAGTTTAAGTATAAGAGTATGTTTAAGTATAAGACTTTTCCTTCGATTCGCTCGCTCAAAATTCCCCGCGGTATCGCGAAATGTGCACGCAGCCTCGTTCAATCGTGCTTCGTTTAATGAGAATAGATCGTGCAATCGGATTACCACTGAAAGATCGAGGGTATTTCGAGATGAAAATAAAAAAATCTTCCCCCCCTCTCCCCACCCTTGGAAGAGAAATAGAACCGTCATTCCGTGATGATACTTTGATGAAATTTCGTACTTGGCTCGAAATTTATCTTTTCTCATGCGATTTTTTTCACCTTTTGTTTTTCAATGCGGTATCTGATAAATTTACCTTCAGAGTCCGAAGTGTCCGATAGCGGAGGTTCATTCGCTATGTACTGGCGACCGCTCAGCAAATTGTTTTCCACGACAGGTCGTTTGTCTTCCAGCTGCCTCCGAAAACCTCGGTGGTCGTCCTTCAAGCAGACAAAAAAAAGGAGAAAAATCAGATTCAGCCGATTTCGGTTCGTTTCTCACCGCAATTACAGCCGGAGTGTCTCCGCGATTGTTTTTCGTTTTGATTCGTTGCTCGTCGAGGCTGCTGGCCGCGATAAACGTCGGGCGAAGCTACCGACGAAAGTGTATCGTTGCTCGCAAGGCAACAGCAGCAGCGCCGACCATCGTCGAGGGAAACATGCTCGAAATGTCGGCCAACTTGAGGCTAATGACCGTGTGCACGCGTTATTTAATCGAAAGAGGCGCAACGAGGCGTGATTACCCGCAGGCGAAACTCAACGGCGGTCGAGTGAATCAGAGTACGGCGGTTTTTCTCTCGGTTGCTGGTGAGGAAAAAAAAACGCGAAAAATCCAAGCGTCGTAAATTCGTTGGAATGTCTTTGGGTTTTTTTTCCTTTTTTTTTTCTTTTTTCATTTTTTCACAGCATTGCCAAACACCGAAAATTCTCACTAGACCTCGTCGCTGCCGCTGAAACGCTCGCGCCGTATACACCATTAAGAGCATGAATCGTCGATTCGCTCGTCGCCCGAACGTGCGGTCCGACTGCACGTTGGCTCGTACTACCGGAGATTTTTCCCTCACGAGCGATTTATGCGATTCCCGAAGGGAAAAGGCAACTCGGCGCTACGTGAGATCTCCCAAACGTTCGCCATCTTCTCGTTTATTCACCGAAAACTCTCTTCACACACACACACACGGTAGTTTAGTCGCTGGCGATCGTTCGAGCGCGCGTCTTTTTTATCTCGAACGATACGTGATTTTGTCGTTTTCCATTTACTGACCTGTTGTTTCTGAAGCGTCGCTATGTCGCCGCAAACCGGCCCCAGACCCGTAAGTTCCGTGTCTTTTCTTATCACCCACTCGATGAGTTCCCTCAGTGACAGCAGCAGGGCGTTCCAGTGCTCGGCGTTGCTCTCCAGCCGATTCCTGCGTAATAAACATTCATCCCTTTTGCTCAAATAATTCAAGAATGAAACGAGTCTCGCGTCGATTGGAACATTTCGGGTACAAAGTCCGCGTCACGTAATACCGCGAATTGTCGTGTTCTCCCGCGGAGGATTACAAAAAACAAGACATAATTACGTATTCGTTGTGCACTTTTGACAATCGTGAATCTGTTGGATTTAAGATTCAATATTATACACGTTTCACCATTATCGTCCGCGCCATACTCGGACCCGGAGTGTAACAGCGGCATCGCGTGAGACAACGGCATGTACCTTCGGGTGTGGTTTTCCCGGCGTTCGCAGTTATCGACGAGAAACAGCCTAGCGATGTACGAAAAGGGTTTATACAGCGTTGATCAAAAGTATCAGGCGCGCTCTCTGTCTCGTTGCGCTTTAACCACGAAATTGAAACCGTCGCAAAGATGATTTTCGAAGCGAGAAAAATATTCATTATTCTCAAAAAAAAAAAACGACGACAGCGTACGAACATTGCTCCGGAACGTAATAACTTTTTCAACAGTCTCCGCTCTGCTTTTGATCTCGTCTGTATATGGCAGCTATTGTAAGGTCTGTGCGAGTCTCGGGGAATTCAAGCAGAAATAATGTGTTTCCTCTCGTTTTCTTGGCCACCTGGTACAACCCCCGCCCGAGGGATGAAAGGGTGCGGAATAGACGTAACGAGGGGTCGCTTTTCCCACACGCGTCTGTGTCTGTGTCTGTACACGTAAACGCCTCGCAATTTTTTCTCCTCGTCCATCTCTCAATCTTCCTCCTCGTAACTGTAATGCATTTTCTTCTCTCGAGCGTTCTCACGCGAGGCCGCGGCGAGAGGGCGAAAAACAGAAGAGACAAATTATCGGACGAGGAGGTAGCTAAAAGACATTAATATAAACACGGAGTGAGCCGGTGCGTTGCACTTGACGCTAATTGATCGATACACGGCGCGCTGAAAATCATTCCTGGACGTTAACGGTGACGGACAGGCGAATGAATTTTTGCGAATATCGCGGCGAACGTTGCACGGATTTGAAAAGTTTGACGCAGTTAATTTCGATGATTAGTCATTGTTGAAATTTCATCGATCGTTATTTCGCGTTTGATTTCTCGTTGTGAATTTCCGTACGAGCGGCGTATGGACTTTGCGGATAATGAAAATACCCTCGGGATAAGACGAAATGGGGTGTGTTGCTTTCGCGACGATAGCTCGGTAATCGAGTGAACGCGGCTAATTGTAAGCGTTCTATGGGCGAGGAGCCGTGTTAAGCCCGGTATATGCGAAACGCGAGTTTCGCCGAGAGAGGACAAAGAGGGGAGAGGGACGACAGAGGGTCGGTCCTCTCCGTGTACCAACGTACGGTTTATGGTATACGAGTGTCGAATGTGAACCGAAAAACTTTTCTTTTTTTTTTTCATTTCGAATAGCGATAAAGAATCAAGTGGAGCAATGTTGCCGGCGAGCAGAGCAACAAAGGGTTATAATTCAACTTTTGGGGAATCAATTCAGCCAGTCTGTGCAACCGTCTCTCGTCGTCCTGCTTCTGAAAACAAACAAGCGAGACTGGCACCCCCGGGGGAGAAAAATTCATGAGTATGTCACGGGTGTGTGTGTGTGTGTGTGTGTGTGTGTTGCGGGAAAACCAAGCGAAACTGAGCTCGTAAATAACGCCTCTACCGCTACCCATTCAGGTTCCACCGTGGGTCGCTGAAATTCCGTGTTTAGTTCCTGCCCCCGCGCTGTTGTGGTTTCTTTTCCGCATTCCGTCGGCCAAATTGTCAAGCCTCGATGACAGCGCCCACCGTGTGAAATGTCCCGCTCCGGTACGATAAACTCGACCTTCGACGTATTATTTATCGCCTCATTTCTGTTTTCCTTTCGATTCTCGACTCAAAAGTGCAACGTCACGGCACGAATAACTGTTTTGTCATTTTTAATCTTCAACCCTAAATACGTGCGATTGCACGTACGGACAATGCGGTATCCAGCGGAAGAATAAAATGTCGAGCTAAATTGGGATTGGACGTCGCGGACGGGACTCTGCCGTTGAACGGTAAACGATAAGGGTTGTTCCGATAAGGAAGAAAGGGTTCGGAGGGCGTGTATGGAACGCTGTCGTTGGCAGAGGATACACCAGGTTTTTGCGATCTGACATTTTCGGGAGAATTCGACCGAGATCATACGTATATATGTGTATATGTCCGTGGACGAAAATACGCCGGATGATGAGGGAGCAGCAGGGTGGGGAGAAAAGTTTCGTGCCAGAAACGACCGGGAAGCGATGCAGATTTTTGCGTTTATTCGCGTCTGTGCATCCGCTCGTATAATCCGAATCGATGCTTTTGACGATTTATCGAAATCTCACGGTCGTCACTGCCCGCACTCTGCAGGTTTCTTTGATAAAATCGTATTTAACGATTCTATCCAATTTTGTCGGCGCGTCCTCGTCTTTGCGATATGAACACGAACAAGACGACGTTTTTTTTTTTTACTCAATGATGTACCGAAATATTTATTTATTGCTCGGAGGCGAGAGCTCGAAGGAAAATGGTAGGCTATATTTTCCGGCGGAATGACGACTCGAGCAAACACTCGGCCAGGGCACGCTGGTAACAAAGTATACAGAAGAACGTTCAATCTGTAAAGATGGTACATATCGATCTTTGGAGAGAATCGTCTCTCGACAGAGGGTCAGAGAGAGAGAGAGAGAGAGGCGAGAGAGAGAATTCTCTTACGGTTTGTGCCGAAAGTGGTTGCCATCTGTCCGTCAGTCAATCTGTCTGCCCGTGTGTTGGTCGCTCGTCAGAGTTTGCTCGACTCTGCCCCGTGTGCAAAGAGGAAATACACGGTGAGAGAGAAGAGCCAAAGCTTCGGTTACAGAATTCTGGCTGATCCGCGATGGTCACCAGGGCACTCTCCGATGGCAATTAAACTTGGAGCAGCCATCGAGAGAGAGAGAGAGAGAAAGAGAGAGAGAGAAGGCTGCTGATATGACTATGTACACGTTTGGCGAAGAGGTTCCATCTCGCGAGAGAAGAGAAACGAGGCCTCGTCTCGATTCCCGCTAATTAATGAAGACCGATCGGTCCGAACCTACATTTTGGTTACTTCATCAGTGCTGACGTTGCATTCTCTCGCTCTCCCTTTGCTCCCTTTGCTCCCTTTGCTCCCTTTGCTCCCTTTGCATCGATAAACGTTTCCCCCTCATCATGATACATCAGGATGGATCCGTTACACAAAACCCAGTGCCTATTTACCGTTTCCGGTTTGCCAAGCAACGACAGAGTCTTTGTTTCTTTTCCGCCGGTTCCACATTGAAATTGGTACATCAGCAACGTAGCAGCAGTGTAATAACGATTTTCTCTTCTTTCTCGCGTTTAATTTTTGCGTTTCTCTCACCTTATGGCCATACTCTTTGCCTTGAGATGATGCCATCTCTGATTCATCTCGTTGAGACGACGCTGCAGCATAACCGCGTCATCCTGACTCGCCAGAGAGCCCAGTAAGTTTTGTCCAGTCCCGTTCAACGACACGTAAACGTCTCGATGGGTTTCGATCTCCGACTGAAGGTCCTGCGAAAGGAGAAACAAACGTTGTCAAATTTCATCGCGTTCCCCGCTCGCGCGAGCGCAAAAACGCCTCTCGAATGTTCCATTGAACCTCTGCTGATATCTAAGCAAGTTGAGAGGAAATTTGAGATCGCGGCGAGGTCCGTACCGTACCCCGTGCCGGATTTCGGAGGCATCACTCGCAATTGAATTACGATGTATACATTTCTGTAATGTATATAGGATTTACCGTAATACGGAATATGCTTATGTAAGATATCGTATATCAATTTATATGCAACGAAGAGGCTTATCCCTCGCGGTTTGAAGCAACGAGATACGCCGTGGTATTAACGGCGGAAGGCCACGTCTGAACGTCTCTCTGCGCGCGTGATATACACGTATATATCGGGCTTTTCATTCAAAGTATCTACCAATCCACTCTCGAGATACGTATTTCCCAGCACGTGGTATACGTGCTGGGAAAAGCTGAAAATTATTGTTCGACCCCATGTTGCACGCAGAGTCTATAAACTTTGTGCATGTTGCGCCGTGACGTACCGAAAGGTTATTCAAGCGAATTGCGCCCAAAGGGGCTCGCGAATTATGATCGAACTCGGGCGCGATCCTTTATTCGCCGTATAAACTCCGCTTGACGAGAGCCCATCAGCTATAGTGGCAACTTTGCGAATAAGATTGCGTCTCGCGAGTAAGCTGCACCAGCCGGCAAGGTACGCGCGAATCGCGATAATATATTCAATTACCCAGCACAACGAGTGTGCATTACGTACACTCGCGGAAAGTGAAAAACCGTCCGAGCCAAGAGGGCTGCTGGCGGCGATTTGGGAAATAACATCGCGAAGAGTTTGAAGAAAAGCTTGATTGTTAAATAATATGAAAGGGGAAATAATGAGATATACCTGTTCGAAGCTGCGAAGCTCGGCGAGAAGAGCGAACGATACGTAGATGTAGCGCGCGTCGTGAAGACTTTGTGAACGTAACCCCCAGGGGCGACACCCCCGGAGGTTGTTTCGACCCCCGGGCCAGGTGCCGCCCCCGCGAGACTCTATTTCACGATAATCCACCGTAATTCAACATTCTCCAATGTTCCAACATCACACTGTCATCGCGATAAATTTACCCACCGAACGATGCTTTTTTCTCGATCCTCTTCACGATTTTTCAAAGCGTTCCTTCTCAACGTCATTGTGTCTCTCTGCGCTACTTTGTACTTTATTCATCGCGCGCGAGTATTTTCAATTTTGCGGAGGAATGTCATTTTAACAATCACGATAGACGGTCGGGCCGGTTTCGATGCGTGGAAACGTCACGAGAACACGGATGCTTTTAAAACGAATGTGACGAATGTGACGAATGTGACGGGTACAGAAATGATTGATTACATCTCCAATTTCTCGAGGCATACGACGCGACACGAGAATATCAGAAGTGAATTAACGTCTTGGCATGCTGGGATACCGGGCGAAACTCGATAGAATAACGATGGGTCCTACGGCGACATTCGGTCCGACGGATAATCGAATTTCCACAAAATTACAGAAAATTTCCGTAATGCCGAGAAATTAATCCTCATACTCGCTGGTGAAATCTGCCGCGAACGAGATGGACGTGCAAGAGGAATCATTTTGAATAATAAATTCCGTCTCTACCATCAGGCTCGTCGTCGCACACTTTGATCGGAATTTTCGTCTCGAGCTTGCGACTCGAAACTTGATTTACGAATTTCAAGTACAAAGAGTTTGAGTGAAACTGAAAATGTCGAGTTCTCGATCATTAAGGAAAAACAAAAGGTTGAAATGTTCAATTTCATCGTGTACCGGACAAGTGTGTGTAGAATTATAGTATATAATTCCGCGCTGATGATGGGCGAAAGGTCAAGCGCGAGTCCGAGCTCGTTACGGAATGCCCGCGTTATCCGATGATTATCATTGAAAAATCATCAAATCCCTCTCTGCTGGGCAAATTATCGCCGAGATGAACGCGCCAGCGTTCAGAAAAAGACGGCTTCGTTTGCCAGCGTTGGAGCTTTGCGAAAGCTCCCACGATGCTGATTGCGACTCTCATTTTCGTACCATCACGCCGTTGCACCTTTCTTTTTTTCCTTCTTTTGCACACTCGAATCCACCCGCGGGTGGAGAGACGGCAGAGAGGTTGGTGACGCGCACCTGCGTCAGCCACACTGCGCTTTCGCAGAGTTTTCTTCGCTTCATTTCGCATCGACGTCCCCGGCGCTTAGCGCGCCAGAGGAAAAAGGCACTAGGCGCGAGGAGAAAAAGTGCCTCGAAAGAAACAAAAAGAATAAAAAAAAGAAGGCGAGAAGGACGTAACGCGTCAATGAATTGCTGATACGAAAAAGGACATTGACCTCGGACTTACTTACCCTCGGTACGCCCTATTCACCTTGAGCCATTAATATACAGGTGCGGGGCTGGGGCTGGGGGGAGGGCACTTTGCAGTCGGTAGAACCATTAACGTCTCGTTCAACGACCCCCCGTATAAATATATACCCGCTTACGGACTCTCGCGCTTGCTTCTCGAGGTATTTCATTTTCTCGAAAGAACCGGCGTTTCAGGACTCGTGTGAAAAAATTAAAAAATAAAAGCAGGAAATAAGTGTCCAACGAGGATTTCTCCTCGATATCGATGCAGTCAGCACGCGTGACGTTTTTGATCTCGCACTGACTGAACGTCACTTGTATACACTTGTATACACTCAACAGCCACGTAGCGACTTAATACCTTTACATTTAAACTACACTGCCCTAAATGCATCAGCCGTATTCGCGTATATCTTTATATCTTCATCAGAGGGGAACCCGAGTTTACGAGGGCGAGAGTAGAAAAGGGACAAAGATGTCCAGGGTCGAGACTATTCATCAGCGATATCACGAAGGTGCAGGAAACGCGTTGTTCCGAGCCAATGAGATTGGCTGTGTGGAGGAGCGAGGAAGACGCGGGGGTGGTGGAGGTTTGCGGCGACTTCCGAGCTCGGATGATGGTTCGAATCATGATAAACCCCCGTCGAGGCATCGTGATCCTGATGCCCGGAGATAAAAGGGCTCTCTTGGACGATTGCAAGGTCCGGCGAGGTGAGAGATGTATAAACGGAGGTCGTACATGCGGAGAGGGAGTATTTACGGATGCTGGTTGCGAGAGTAGGCTTCTGACGAAAGTGGCTCTGGCGTATATACGAAGGCTCAGCAGCAGCCTCTCTTGTTCGAAGGATCTTCCGCGTATGCGGCGGAACTCCCGGGGCGACTCTTCAGTGAAGCCAGAGCTTCGATTAAGCTGCTTTGTGCGGATGATTATACGGCACGAGTTGCCGGCGGCACACAGCTCTGTGCTGGCCAAGGAGCCGGAATAATCTGCATCAACGAAAACACTCGCGAGCCGCGTCGTTCTATATATGTCTATATATGTGGCGCCGCGCACCGATGGCACAAATTAGTTGGACAAACTCGACGGTTCTAGAGATATTTTCGGGCGATTCATCAAAGTCCAGTTTGCCGATCGATGGGTCTTGAAATTTGCGCAGCATGCTTTTCGAAACGTTGTTTCTTTCGCGCTTGCGCGATTCATCGTGAAATAACGGGAGAGCACGCGCTCGCGAAACGTAATTAGGACTGACGCGTAATAATCCGGCTGGAGATGGCCTGATGTGCTGGAAGTGCGGGAGCTGCGAAAGCGCCAAGCACGAGGGACAAAAAGAAACACGTGGAAAAGGTATTCCAGCAGACGATTATTTTTTGTTCTCTCTTTCACAGGAATGCTGCCTCCGCCGCTCTTACAGTCTCCAGCTTCTGCGTGCGAGCCAATACACCGAGACAAATTATTGATCCCGCACACGGATATCGTCGCGAAACAATGGAGGTACTCGCGCGATCCGAGTTTCGCACAGGCGCTACACAAGAGGTCGAACGCGATTTCGCAGTTGTCCTCTGACAATTTTATCTCCCGCGTAAATCGATACGTCTCTCAGTTTTGCAGACTGCGCGGACAAATTGGCGCTATATCGTCGTACGATCTTTTACCCAATGGCGCAATTGAGAAAAGTTGCCACGATTCTCGCAATTGTCGCTGGGAATACGCAGCCGGGAAATCGCTCGTACGATAAACGTGTAATTTTTCCACTGTTCAATTTGACGGTGAGCTATGATGTGCGGCAGTGAGACAAAAGTTTTCGGCTTTTACCTCGCGGTCTGTACGGTCGGAGCTTTCGTGTCCCACTTTCGTGCAGATCGCATCAAAAAATTTCGTACACGGTTTATCGCTAATCCGTGATTTTTTCGTCTCTTCGTTGGAGCCCCCGCCGTTGCCGCACGTTGCGTCACGGCGAAAGAGAGATTTTATATCGCGGTGGAATTTTAATCCGGAACGTAATCGGCTTTGGAGCCTCCCCGCGATCGTACACTCGCATTGTCATATTACGATTTATCATACCTGTGCGGTAACGCGTAGAGCGAAATGATTTTAAAAATGTATACGAAATACGCGCTTGGAAATTCGGTCGATCGCGTAAATGCGCTAATTTCGAACGCGTCATTATGTCAGAGTGCTTTCGACGAGTGTCGCGTGCGTCTGTGTCTGTTTAATCGGCATTGAATATTTTTCATCGGCCAATAAAGCCACTCGCGGATGCCATACGAACGTTGGGAGTAATTCAAACGTAGGAAAATTCGTTTATCCGTATAATGCTGTTGAAAATATCGCAATAAGCTTTGTACTGGAAAATAAGCCGAATATAAATGTATTTTTATTGCTTCTCCGATGGATGTGCCAAAAATATTTCGTTTGCCAGGACAATTCGCGACAACTGATTAAATTCGATGTTAAATATCGTAAATCAAAGTGCATATCGATCGGTTGCGGCGGAAACGGCGGTGTGACACACAGAGAGAGTGCGCGCAGCTTGGATTGTTACGCCGGACCGCAGGTTGAACGAACCGTATCGGGTTTTGTACTAATTGGCCCAAAATGGCTAATGAAATATATATTGGATCGAGGACAGCTGGAAGAGCGAGCAGCGCATGCACACGGACACGGAAACCCTCCGTATTTTTGGCTGATACGATCTACGCACATGCACAGGGTTGGCTGTGTAGGGTGGCCCGCTTAAATTAGGACACCCCGATTTCATCGATATTTTTATGTTCATCTTATAACTTTATAACTTTTTATAATTAATTATCAATGTTTTTGCACAAAAAAGGCTCTCTCCTCGTGCATCAATAGCCGCACAAGAATCGCGGCACGCGCAGGCGTGATTACACCTCGTAATTCGACGTGTTTCAACGTTAAACGCGGGCAAGATCTTTTCGTATGTATCTGCCTGTTTTTGTTTTGCTTCAACAAGCACGAAACATTTGTACTGGTGCGGAAACTGGTGCGGAAACTGGTGCGGTTCGTCGCAAAAAGTCGTCGCCGTTTTGTGGTGGCTCTTTGCCGCGTTGCGTTGGCGATATTTATGTTCCTCGATGCGGAATTGGAGATAAACAACCGAGTAATTGCGACAAACAATGATTAGGGCGTTTCACTGATTGCATCATTGATGCGCATTCCGATTTGTTTAATGAGGGCCCAACACACGCGGTATATGTTAATTGCTGCGACGGGAATACATTATACGTCTGTAGTCACGTACGTGATGCGATAAAATCTGTCATGTTCATACCGCATGCGCGCGTGCTCGCGGTCATCTTCTTATGCATATATACCGCGGCGATATGCATACATCAACATGTACATGTAGGTTAATGCGGCGACGATAGCGGAACGATCCGCTGCTGGGCGAAGCCATCAATTGCCCGCACCTTGATGGACGCCGGGGACGCGGATTATCACGCGGAGATTGTCGTAAAACGTCGAGCTCGTCGCTGCTGTGCTCCCCGCGCGCGCTCTTTTTCCTCGCTATCGACTTGACCCCGGGGCGATTACGAGAGCCCCCCGAGCACCCCAATTGCCGCGTGGCCACAACGCCCCGACAGCGACGTAAACTCGAGAGAAACGCGCCGAGTTTCGTATACACTCGAACAGTCCTAAATCTCGGCCGCCTTGTTCGTCGAGAGCTTTTTCCGAAAGGGAGAAAAAGTCGGACAAATGAAAAAAGCCCGCACAACGAGATTCTCAGCCCGTTTAGCCGGGCAATTTGTGAAAAAGAGCGCGCGATGCTTTCCAAACTATTTAATCGTGCTGGCATTCCAGCACATACATCGAAGCGTAAAACTTTCGATGGAACGAGCTGCTGTTGCTGCTGCTGCTGCTGCTGCTGTTATTATCACGTTCGCATTCCGCAATATTTAGCGTCCACTCGCGGTATTTCACCGCGATAGTGTGGTTTTTCCTCCACTGTCGTTTCGTCGTGAAAATGTAATTAAAGGTGAAACGCGTGTATACGAAAGAGGACAGCAGGAGGCGCTCGAACGAGAGCCGCGCGGATGATCGTGCTGCTGGGACGCCGTGCTGCTGCGCTCGTGCTGTGTACGCGAAATTGGCAGTTCGCCAAATAGTACCACGACGCGCTTCACGTTCGAGCGAATCCTCGCTATCCGCGCCGGCGACCCGTATACTATATCTGTACGTTCTCGACGTTCCCTTCATTTGCACCCATTTCTGCGCACGAGGCTCGCCCGAATGACCATCGATTCGTCCCTCGAATTTACCCCAAACGAGCATGCAGTTTCGAGCCTCGAAACTGCATCCTCTCTCTCTCGCGTATTTATACACGCGCGTACGCGTTCATTAGGGTGGGTAGATGGGTGCTGCTGGGGACACGACGATCGAGTCTCGATACTTTTTGCATTTCCCGTGCGTTATTCGAGTGGAAAATTAGGAATTCCGTGCGGGCACGGGGCTCTCGGCGTTGACACGCACGCGGGTATTCATCGAAATTCTTTAGACGCATCGAGCAATCGATTTTTCGATACAGGTGGAAGAAAAACAACGAGGTCCACCGTTGATTCGATCCACCCTAATGCTCGTATGCGGTGCACACGCGATCCTGATGCTGGTATATCAGTTACCCGGACTCGTCGTTTCAATAGAGTCGTTTGCTAACGTCATCAAAAGCTCTCGACTCGCCGTTCATCGTTATTTCCCTGCCGGCGAATGTATGCGGCGAATGTATGCGTCGAGTCGTTGCGAACTCGCGCGCAAAGTATACACCGCGGGATACACGCAACATGTGCTGGAATACGCGATAAATTTTCATGCTCCGCGCGCCATGTTGCCAAAGTTCATGAATATATGTCCCTGCTGGACGAGATGGAAAAAAGGAGGCTCCCGCGGTGGAAAAACATTGCCGAACAACCGCCGGAGATAAATATGCATCTGGGGTGAATATTTCTCCGCAGGATTTAAGCCCGACTGGGATCCGGGGTATATGATGAAAAAGGATCATTTCCATCGTCCATCAAAGAGCCTTTTATCTCGAGAATGTCACGTGAAAAAATAGTCCTCCATATGTTGAAAACTCTCGGGGAGGTCGCTCGCGTTTTTCACGCGAGTCGCGCTGTGCCGGGATCGCGAAGAATCGGTCTTTGGAACGCCAAAGTACATGAATCACCGCGGTCAATTCGATCGCTGGTCTTTTGGTGCGCCGGGACATTGTCTACGTACACAAGCAATGTTTGATCACGCGCGGAGACTATGCGGAACGATCGAATGTGCTTGTATATAGGTGTTTAACGGGATTATCCATTTAGGTGATCTCATCAAGTGCACACCTCGTCTACACACCATGCACTCTGAGGGAATCAGGCGTATAGCGCGCGACCTACCGTCTCTGACGAGGATCACTCGATTCCCTCCTTTGCTTGGCATGGCCGCCGCAGAATCCCGCGGACGTATCGGATGTACCGTGTGTATCCCGTGTCGCTCGCGCGATACAGGGTTATTCACGCGAAATACATACCGCCGCACGTCGAACCGAGCGACTCTCGGAGCGAATTTTCGAGTTGTATGGTTAAAGAAAAACGAGGAATTCGTTTCTGGATTCGACGTCGAACGTGAATCACCCTGCGTATACATGTGTGCTCAATCGTGCGACGAGCTCGCAATGAGAGAGAGAGGGGAACGAGGCAAATAAATAAAAAGAGAGATGGAGAGGCGAGGTTGAGAAGACCGACGGGTCCACGCGTTTCACCCTCTTCCCTCCGCGTTTCTCGATTCTCACCAGTGCCGTACCGCAAATGATTATATACACCGCGGCCGTCCGCAAACTGACCATCGCGAGCCAACAACCCTTCTTCGTACAGTGGCTGCCCTCCTCGATCCCCGCGTACGCTGAATCTCAACGGATGACGCGTTGAGATTCAGTGCATCCGGATTGTATACTTCTTGCGTGTTTGCATTGGACGCGCACGATTCAACGGAGCAAAGGAGACGCGCGGGTCGTACCTCCGCCGCCGCGACGTCCTTAACACGTCGTGTAATCTGCTGTTGGAGATATCGCTGGCCAGGCGCCACAGAGAGGATCGGAGCAATCTCCTCACCGCGGGGGATGCGTCACCCGATCAACGACGAGGGGTATCCCTCGAGAGACACGTACGGCTCGTGTACGTGTATATGTATACACTCGAGTAACTCGACAAGGAGCGAATGATCCAACGCGTAATTGTGTCCAACAGATCGAAACCGCGCTCCCGAAATGTCGCCCGAATTTCGAAAAGATAAAAACGGGATACGAAACGAAACGCGACTGGTTCGACGATTCCGTGGAATTTGCTGGAACGACGCGAAGGGAAAAGCAACTGTCTCAACTATCCATCGGAATACAATCGTTCACGAGGTTTTGTGTTTATTCATCTTTTTTTTGCAACGGAAAACGTGGTTTTCATATCGTTTGATATGTTAAACGATGCAAGGTATAAGCGTTTCCGACTTTTCACTGTAAATACGGACGTTTGTGTGTTTTATCGTCGCGCCGCAACGTTCATAAAAATGTCCCTCTCGTATACTATATCGAGTTGGAAAATAAAATGTTTGACGAGTAAGAAAAAACAAATGGAAATCGCGTTTCGAAAGCGTCGCGACGAAGAGCGACGGAAGCTTTGACCCGCAGCAGGGCACCGAGAGCACCGTCAAATTTCGAGCAATATTATTTCATCGACGAAAAACACTTTCAAAGGAATTTCTGTTTCTATTTTTCGACAAAAATTACGTCAATAGCATTTTTTATTGACTCGCGATGATTAAATTTTTTCAGCGTTCCCGCGGGACACGAAAATGTTTCGCCATGTTTGACGTTTGACGTTCGCTATATGGAGAATTCAAATAAATTCCAGATTAATTCAGCATCATTTCCACGATTTTCCACGATCGAATAATGATGCAACTGACGATTACCTGGCTCAATTGGGCGCGTATATAGAGAATATAATTAGCAACGGCTCTCGATGTTGCCATTTATCGAGATACGATATTCGTCGGTATTTTTTGCAAAGAAAAGAGAATCACACGTACGCGGGGGGGGGGTTACAACTCGATAATACGGGACGAAATTGGGTGAATTTCGCACATGTTTTATCTATATATTTTCGGTAGAAAGGCTCGAAGAAGAGGGATGTGACGGAAACGATGTTGAAGGCCCGTGCAAACTCGTTGAATTCCGTACAACAGCGGAAGCGCGGATATATTCCTTTGGCTTTGGCCGGCGCTCGCTCTGCAAACGATGAGCGGCGGCGGCGGCGGCGACGGCGGCGCGGGTGGCGGCGCGGAGAGTGTACACACTATGGTGTACCTATATCCAGCATATAGATCTCTCCTCCGACCAGCATCATATGCCCCCTTGTTGTACCGTACGTACACACTATGCCCACGTCAAAGGGCTTCCTGTAATTGGTTTCACGGAAATAATTTGGTTCCACGCAATCGATCACCGGAAATTGCCAGTTTCGTTAAATTCCACGATCAGAGGCGCAGCATGGCGCGAGGGAGGGCGCGAGATGAGGAAAAACGTCATACAAGATGGAAAAGAAGATTGAAAATCGCAAGTATATCATTCTCGAGACACGCGAAAAGAACGTTTCTCACAGCAGCGGGTGATATTTCAAACTCACCGATGAAAATCCGCTCTATAATGCCGTTTTTCATCTCGAAATTTATACTCGCGGATCATCTTCCGAGTCGTTCCTGTTTCTTTCGACAGTATCTGCGATGTTATTGCTCAAATGTGTTTGCGAGAGAGTGCGTCGTTAAAAACCCAGCGGAGATAACGAAGCTTTCTCATCGCGCGCGCGAGTCCGTTTCGACAGTCGCGGCATATACCCTTTCGCGAAGCGAACGTGTACACGTTCGAGTCACCGCAAGTGATTCCGAGTTGGCGGAATCGTGTCCGAAACTTGCGTCGCAATTTGAATCAATTCGCTCGATTGTTCGCGGTATCGCGTCGTAACTTTGCGCGCATTATCATATTCATTCGATGCGCGACGGTCCGACGCTCGAGGATTGCTCGTATGGGATAACATTTGCACGATGATACGCACACGAGCGATCGATCATGTCGAACAAAGAGATATACCGGCGATAACTGCCGGCGGAGGAGGACCGGCGGCCGCCGTTGCATTCGTGCATAATTTCACGGTAATCCCTCGCGTGGCTGATTAATTTCGCGGCTTATCCATTTTCATCGTTATAAATTCAAAATCACAGCAATTTCATTTCCTCTTTCGAATCTCGCCGGACTCGAACTTTTCCCGACTCTGTCGTTTCAACCTATAGTTCGATTCGTATTTTCCAACATGAGCCGAAAATTATTTATCCACGAATTGGCCTCGCCTCGTAAAAAAACGAAGGGGAAAATAAAAACGCGATACCGAAAAAGGATTCGTACAGACCTTACAAACGCCGGATGGGAATATACGGTCGCGCGCGTTAACGGGCGGATCGCGGAAGCGCGAGTGCGGAACTAGTGTTTTTTTTTCTTCCGTTTTTCATACGTTATTCTATTGATGTATTAATTACACGCGCGGCATGAGCCTCGCTCGGATACATATTCGTTAAGGATGCGATGCAAAAAAAGGATGAAGAGAAAAGAAGAAAGAAAATAGCCAGTGTGATAACGGCGCGTTAAACTGAATTTGCCATAGGTAGTCGATCGAATCGACATTGGACGTTGGAGCGGGTGCTCGCCCGTTCGTAAATTAAATTTTCAGCGTATATACATGTGTTTTACGTGTACGAGCTTGCAGGAGCAAATAGGTCTTGATTCGCGAGAACGTTGTGCATCGTGGTATCGTGCTCCATCGCGCGTTTCCCGCCGACCGAAAATCGAGTTGGCACGTTCACAGCAGAGGGGTTGTTGCCTGCAGCGCTGTGTACATGTGGCAAGAGAGAGAGAGAGAGAGACGGTTTGGAGCACGATTTTCAAAGAGCTACGGGATTATCGTGGCTTTTTCTTGTGTCTCCCCAGACGCTTTTTTTCTCATTCAAGCTCTTCCGTCGTTTTTATTTTCTTTATTAATCTTTTCTCTTTTCTCTCATCCGTCCGCGATGCACGATACAAACGAGGCAATTTTCTTCTTCGATTTATATCGTATACTCGAATGTACAATGTGCAGGAATTAAGAATCGTATTCCTCCAAAGAGATTCGCGGTTTTCGAATTTTTTATGTACATTTTTGGAGTCGGGATTTTCATTGGAACGTTGCCGAATTTTTTCACAGCTGAGATTCTTTTCTGCGCCGGCTCGAGTTGGAGATGAAAGACGACGTCTGATGTTTTTTTCGCAGTTGCACAAGCCCTCCTTATTTCCTCCCCAGGCAAAGCCTGCAGTGCACAACAGAATGGATGTAGCCGTTTTGCAAAGAATACTCCGATATGAGCGATTTTGAGGCAGATAACACAGTCGCGGTCGAGAGTCTCTCGGCGGAAGCCGCTTCTTTGAACGCAGGCATCAGGAGCACGCGACATGTACTTTCCTGAGGCCCCGTGTTAACAATATCGTATTTTCGTAATCTCAAGATTGCGAGCATACTTTTCTCGTAGCAAAAAAAGAAAATGTGTCAGGTCAGTCACAGGTGGACGGATTGAAGAGAAGAGTAACGCGTTCCGAGTCTGTACGTTTGCTCGCGCGTGACGAAGAATAGGCGAAAATCAACGAACGCAGCGAGTTGCGATACGAATCGAGTTATCGCGGTTATCGCAGTCGATAAATTCGGGAGTTTCGAACGAGAGCTCAGCATCAGAGAGTGCTGCTGGGCGCAGAGGTGTATATGCGGGTGTACGTAAGCCATTGGGTGAACGCGTACTGCCGCCGCAGGAGCGCATTTGCCCGTTCATCTTACTTGTACCAAGTTTAAGCCGAGATACGGAACCGTCCGCGATATTTTATCGAGCTTTAGTCGCGTGTACGAGAGGCATAGAGCGAGAGCATTATACACGAAGCAATCGGCGCGAGCGACCCGAGACTGCGAAACTTTGGCATTAATTATACAACTATGCTTCGACTGACGTTAATCTCGACGCGTTTTCTCGATCATATCGTTATTTATTCCCCAAAATTTCGTCGAGTCGTTGTGCATTTTTTAGTCGACTTTATCGATACGGTTTTTCAAAGGAGGAAGAAATTGCACCGCTGGAATATCTTGTACGACTCTGAAAAGTGTATAAGCGATTTTTTTTCATCAGGCGCAAAATCCAATAAAAACGGCCGACTGACGCGCGGATTGAGAAATATTGCCGCGCAAACAGTCTTGATATCGCTTCGCGCGCGACTCGCGTGCGAAAAATTGCGAAAAATCGCGCGAAACTCGCGAAATTGCTATTGTTTTGCCCGACTCTGATGTATGGCCTTGCGTAAATTAGCCGAGAATGCGTTTCACAGCACCGATGCACACCGATTCCTTCCGCGGTGAATTTCGATTTCGATACAAAGCGAGCACGAGGGCAAAAGGGAATATCAAGTTTTCCGGCAACGCATGCGGGCCTTTTACGATATTTCATTCGTCCGTAATTCGCATTGATGCGATTTTCGAAGGAAAATCGCGGGCGCATGTCGATGCCGTGCTGGAAGATCCGCTCTCCCCGCTCTCAAGTGCGAATAAACAAGACAGCATTTCCATGATCGCGCGTGTGTGTGTGTGTGCTGAGCACCGGCACACGCGCAGCATCAAGAGGCCAGCAGAGAGCACAAAGCTACTTTGCCACGTATCGAATCTGATATCTCTCTGCTCATTGAAATGTAAGGAAACATCGCGCGCTCCCTTTGACAGGGGATAACATGAAATATCGGGGGAAAGCATTCTAGTATTATATTTCTCAAACCGACGGCATACGGATGTCGCGATATACATATGTTATAACTTGCCCGTGAAATTTTCTCTCTATTCATCGAAGGTAAATGACGAAAGGGTGCATGCGGGGGGATGCGGAAAATTGCAAGTGCATCGGCATTGAGAGATTGACTTTTTCACCCTTGGTTTCTTGCTTGCAGCCGAGCTTTCTCGTTGAAAAATATATTACGATTTCTTCGAATTTTCCCATACACGGGAGAGAATCGTATAACTCGATGTAATTTGAGAAAAGTGCGTTGTTTTAGGAAGAAAAAAAAATCTCGCACGACCGAGCCAGAAACGAATCGACGAGACTGCATCGATAGGTCGAACTTTGAACGCAAGTTAATTGAATCGGAATTATCAAACGAAAAGCGAGAACCCGGCAATTCTATCGACTGTAAAAACGTGCATGGGTGCGTGCGTGCGTTCGTACGATGTTGAATAAAAAAAAATGTACGAAAAAAAACGTACGAAAAAACGTCCTCGTTTCGATGTAATAGCTCTGGGCCGCTGTGCGCCCCTATTGTTCTCGTATATATATCTGTATATTTCATTATATGGTTTTACCGTCCAGGTCCCATTGTCGGTAGTTGAAATTTGTGTTCCCCAGACGCCTTGATATTTCCACGATACTTTTCAATTTTACAAAGGATTAAATGTACCGGAGCTCCTACGTTGTCCCCACTCTGCTCTCTCGTTTTTTTTTCACCTCTTTCCCGCGGTGTACACTCGCGCCATTTGTTTTTCGCCTTTGATCATTTTAATTGCCATCCTATTCGCGTTTCTCTGGTGCACTTTTCAGAGGACAACGATTATATGATTTTTCTTCTTTCGTTACGAGGCAAATATCATTAACCGCGGAAGAAGCAAAAGTTGCATCAATATGAAGAGTCGATGGAGATTTATCTCGAATATTCGCCGGATCGATGCGGAGCATTCAACGTGCGCGTCTTTGAGAAGCAAATAAAAAAATGAATAACGTTCGGTTCCATTTGCCGGATGCTGCAAGATTCAGGAGGAAAATGGACGCGGAGCCGGCTGTCTTGGCTCTGGCGAACGTTCGATCGAAAACACCGCGTCTCTAATGCACACATTCACAGTCACTCTTCGTATTTCCTCCGGTGTGCGTAAATAAATAATATCGCGAGTGCCGCGTTCGTTGCTCGAATGCGACGAGTCTCGCGCTGGATTCGCCTGTACTTTGGTTAAGTCGAAAGTACACCGAAATATACATGCATGCAAAAGGGTCATCTTTCTTTCTTTTTTCCTCCCTGAAACGCTGAAGAAAATGGAATTAAAATGGACCGCTGAAGCTGTCTTCAACGTCCCGATACTTTTTCTCCATGTTTTTTCAACTTTTCGATTAATTCGGTTATTTTGATATTCCCCGCCGGAGAACGCGGAGGGAAAGTGCAGCGATGGCAAATTCACTGAAATTTGCACGATTATGTACCGCGCGCGCGTGCATGCCCGCGAGGAGGAGCTCGACCGAGATACGCTTCAAGCCAGCAGTCTGGAGAATTTGAGCTTTGCCGGCGGAAGAGCGAGGCGCCTCTTTGCGGCAAACCGTGGAATAAATGTACAGGATGAAAATGTTTCGAAATTCCACCGTCCTTTCCACCGAGTTTGCATATTCCACGTTTACGCGCATGCATCCGCGTATATTCGTCTCTCGAATCTGGCCAACCGAATAAAATCCTCGGGAATGTATACAAGTTTGATAATATACCGAGACGATACGCGGAATGCGGAAGTATGTAGAGGCGGAATCATTCTCTTCTCGGATGCGATGATGAATTTAAAAGAAAAAACGAAAAAAAGAAAAAAAGTGTTTTATCCAGTGTGATTTGACGAGGAACTTTTACGGTCGATCAAAGCCACCACCGCCGCCGCCGCCGATTCAGCCGGGTTTTCCGCAGTTAAAAAGTAGAAAAGGAAGAACATGTGCGGAAAAGCCGATGATTGCTGCGAACGGCGAACGTAGGCGGCGGTGAAAAACGAGAATCGCGCGAGGCGCGATCTTGCTCGTGCATTATGACGCGTAGAACGCTTCGATGATAATCCGACAACGAAATGCAGCGGGCGTGCGACTTTTGTCAGTTGTCGCCGAAGCGATTTTCATTCGACTGCGCGAGCCGATGGAAAAATCCATATACTATATATCGCGTGGTATATCGCGGCACTCGAGCATTTCGCGGTTGAGTGGAACAAACACCAGCTGGGAAAGCCTTATGTACCGCGTACAGCACATATATTTATGGATATATGTACAGCACGGGATACGTGCATATACGCGGGACTGTATATGGGCCGATATTGCTCGCGCTATACTTGCGCCGGACGCACTCCAACTTCCGTTGGTCCGTAACGAAATTTTCAGTTTGTTGCGCGCTTCGCAGCGGGCGACACGCTCCGTTTGAAAAACCTTCTCAGCCGTTATTCAATTGCCTTATTTTTCATCTCATCTCGCGGTCCATTCATCGCCCCGTTTATACACACAAAGTTGTTCCCTTTTTCATAGCACCCGTCGACATCGGGTGGGGATGGCGTGTACGAGTTATCGTCGATGTTACGATAAATTTTGATCAATCCCCCTCGAGATTAAAGAGGTTTAATCTTCAAGGTTCGACGAGCATATACGAGTGACACACATGTATACTCGTAATGTTCCTGCTTCGCGCGTTCTGGCTGAGCCTCTGGCGCACCTATGGAGGTAGATGTACCACGTTCGCACAGAGGACCGCTCAAAATTTCATCGTCATACACCCGCATATGCGTGATACACGTATAGAACGATATAGAACGATACACCATGCAGCAGAGGACCATCATGTGCACCGATGCACTTGGATGTTTACGAGCACCGTAAATTTCGCTGAAAGAACGAGGACCAAAGTCAGATTGGGCTGCTCGTGAAACACGCGTTGCCCAGCACGCGGATCATTGTTTTACAAAGCAATTCGTCAGCCGATATCCGGCCTTTGTTAATTTTCTTCCCGCCGATACGTGCTTTTTTCGTTCCTCATCCGAAAGCAGCTTGATGCAATATTTATCAGAGTTTCTCCCCTGAATCAAAGTCCCTCCCGTGTCAGACCCGCCCGCAGCCTCCGCTTATCTCCTCCGCCTCTTGGCGCCCATCTCGCACACGCGTATGAACCTATGTAACGGCACGTGTGCACACGTATGTGCTCATCATGTACAAAATGAAGTACACGACCTATTGTTCGTGGCCCAGTTTCATCTCCATTCACTCGCGGCTGCTGGTCTGCGCCTCTTGCGGAGGCAAACATCTCAGATGCAGACGCGTTTACTGCTGAATTATACATGTATAGCGTCATCTCTCGCAAATACATCTTGGCCAGCACGCGTCTCAGGGACTCTATCGTTGTTTATTTTCTTTTGATTAATATTAATATATACCACAGGGATTGGTACTCGCGCGATCGCGCTGCGGCGGCTGCGGCGCCTCAATTTTTTACGTAATTTCATCCGTCGATATTCGGCGACAGTCAAATTCAGGCAAATTCAGATTTCGACCTTGACGACTAATTGATCAAATTCGTATTATTGTGCATTTTCGGACCGATATATCGGTGTGTTTCGTAATTAGCGGGGATAAATGCATCGATATAGACCATTACAAATCATTTTTTAAATCGAAACTTTTTCCTCATTTTCTGCCGTACTGAGTCGGTGCCACTAAAATCTTTGCCATTTTTTTTTCGTTCGAGATGGACACCCCGACTTGTGCTTATTCTCTTGGCAATTGATGAGGCTTCAAAATGCCGTTTCGTTTGTCCAGATATCTTCATTTTTCGATTTTTGGCAGATTTTTAAAGCGGGACCATCGATTTTCGCCAATTTTCCCATACATAGCCCTTTGCGTTTTTTTCGTCGATTTTCAACATCGATTTTGAGGGTGAAGCAATCTAGCTATCGACATGAAACTTTCGCCATTGTTTAAGTCTTCTCGAGGGCTTTTCAAAACACCCCCAAAAAATCTCTGTAGCTTCATTAGGGAGAAAGTTACGATCGTTTGAAATTTCGACTTTTCGACGATTCTGGAAAAGTGGCGAAAAATGAGTCGAAATTTTTTTTTTCAAATTTCCAATCTTTCAGGAGCTTGTCCGATGGGAAATTTCCCGCTGATTACGAAACCCGCCGACTTTTTCCCGAAAACTCGAAATTTCGGTAAGAAAACGCGAAAAAACCGTGAAATTCAAGTAAAAACAATAAGATACACGCGCATCCGAAAGCAAACGGAATTTTGTCGCCAAATTCATTGTTTTTTCACCGACCAATCAGGGGACGAGAGAACGACAAGAATCGCGAAGCGTACGACTTTCGCCATGTATTATACTTTGGACGATACGCGTCAAATCTTTGTATCTGCCGTACTCGAGCGTTCTTTGTTCGAGTTGAAACAGAACGAATTTTCATCCCCGAGGGATGCGAAATGTGTCTCCCGTGTACACGCTCGGGACCTTTTCCGTCCGAGAAAAATCGCGTAAGCTCGAAATATTCTCGTTCGAAGCTCGTCTTATTTTTCACTCTTCGGGTAATCCCCCACGTATACTCGCGAGACTCGCACAGCCCCTTGGCCCGTTGGGCGTTACAATTTTTTACGCTAACGCGTTATCCACACGCGAGATTTATTCGTACGGCATACGTACTGCTGTGTATTCCGAGAGACAAAGAGTGAACATCGTTAAAGTGAAAAATTATCGAAACAAAAAAGGCACTGGCGTGCGTAGCGAACAATTGAATAAACGTCTCATCTTCGATATTTCGCGCTACGAGCAACGCGGCTCTTTCTTCTTTTTTTTCATTCAACGTAAGCGCAATAATAAATATTTACGTTGATTTATAAAAATGAAACGAGGCAAAGATCATTGAACCGACGATGAATGCGTGCTCTTATCCGCGCACGGAACGTATTTCCCCGTCTTTCATCCACGTCATACGGGCTCTGGTTTTTAAATGGAAAATAAAGAGGGCTCTTTAATGCTCGAACCGTGAATGTGCCTCTCGACAAATCCGAACGATCGAGATTAACGAATGGGAAACGCGTATATACAGAACCGTAACCGCGCACGTCCATTGATTCTCACGAAAAAATGAAAGAGAGAAATAAAACACGCTTTTCTTCGCGATAAACGAGGAATAATTATCACGTCGACCTTTGCGTCCAGCGCCGGTCGTCGTTCGGATTACGTTGCCTTCGATAAATATGAGACACGAATCGCGCGAGACAGCCGCGTCGAGTATCGTTTCGGGACCAATTTTGTCAGTGACGGATTCGTCGATTGTCAAAATTGTTTTATTCAACATGTGCCGGTGTGCGTATTGAACAAATGGTGGAACGAGCGAAGGTGTGTGCAGTGAGGCCGACGAGAAATCCTCTCGTGGCACGTCACTGCTGTACGTACACATACGTAAATGCACATGGTATCTCGTTTTGTTTCGCGTTTGTATCGAATGCAGAAAGAGCCAGCGTGATTTCTCACGAGAATGCGAGCTACGCGGTTATTCACCGGTTACCTCGGCACCCGGCGGTGAGAGAATTCACGGACGTTCGTATACCAACGTCTGTCACCGCGAAACGGAGCTTAATCATTTAGCAGCGTGAGTTTCACCAAAGTTCACGCTGCTCGGGCAAACATTTATACCTACGAGGCCCGCACACAGGAGCGCACTCGCCGGCGATAAACACCATCGCGGAGGAAACGTCGCCCGTCACGGTGTTTGGAGAATTCTTTTCTTTTCCTACCAATTTAACTCTTCGTTTCGCTCGCTATCGTCATATTGCGTCATATCAGCCAACGATACACTACGGGTAAATGCGCGCAGCAGAGGCTATCCCAGCGGAAGTGACATCATATATACGACAAAATATATTCTGGCAAAAAAAAGTGTCGAGCTAAAAAGCCCGCAAAATTCGAAAATTTATCCGATTGATGGATCAATGGCGCTCGTCCCTGGTCCTTTTCCGATATTTTTTTCAACAAAATTCAACTCGGGAAATAAAACGGACGATCCGATGCATACGCGCGCAAATTGGGCCGCGGGTGTATGTATACGAGAATGTCGATAAACCGGAAGTCTAGAGGCTGCTACGGGAGAGAGACAAAAGCCGCGGTTGATTCGCAGCTGGGTGCGTCGGCGCCGCCATATCCAACGTCATATCGGGGCAGAAAACTGTATTGGACAAGTTGAGAGCCGCGAAATTTACATCCTTAACAACGCGGGCTTGGCTGTGTAAACGGTTGTAACGCGAGAAGTTTAACCGTGAAAACTTTCCCGTGTGCTCGCGCGCATTAATATGTACAATGAAACTTTGGAAAATTGAATTTCCGACGCTCGACGCAGCTCGCCCATCAATTTGAGCAACCGAATTTCCTCCTCGGAGTTACGAATGTTCTCTCGACGTATCTACATACGAGGATGAAGCCGCGGCGGAATGTCCGCATCGCGCGCGAAAGAAAGGTCCGTCGACTTTCGATCGATCGTCGCGCCATTAGAGAGACTCACTTCCGTTCGACAATTGAGATTTCGAGTTTGGCTCGGAATCCTCGACCCCTCGCTCGTATATACCTCCGCATCTCGCTAGAGACGTCGGTGCCGCGCGTTTTTTTGGTACATCCATTGTACAGCATGCGCGCCACAAATGTAGGCATACTCTGGCGCGCGCGCGGGGACTCTGCTGCTCCCTCCGCGTCTCTCCGTCTCGCGCGTGCGAAACATCAAAGGGCGAAATTCAGCAGGTTTGCGCGATTCCTCTCCGCGCCAGACGATAATTATGGCGCTCGTACAGAGTCATGCTCGAGCGAGCGCGGAAAGGATTTTTCGATTCACCCTTGCGCTCTCAATTTCCCGAGGATTCCGCGCCGTGCGCATATCCGTCGAGGAAATTGCTGGGCAAATTGTATGGCGATTTCGAACCGAGCGAGATGACGAGAGTCGGTGATTTTTCCGATGATTGTTTCGAAAGATTATATACGGTATTTGGTGTTATCGAGATGCGCGAGACAGCACGCGTGTACCCGCGATTACCGACCACTGAAATTAGTCAATCAGAGTCCGGCCACCGGATAATAACGAGGGTGCATCTCCCCGGTAGCGTTCCTGATTATCGCCCCGGTAATAGCATTAATACGTCATCGAGAGCCGGCGCGCTCCGTTGCTCGCTGATTGCACGTAGACCATTACTCTCGCCTCATGCTGCTGATGCTGCGCGATCTTCCCAGCACGGCACAAGGGAGGCGCGATGGACCATCTTGGCCACCAATTTGTCACTTTGCCTGCTCCCGCGGCAAGGCGATATACGAGGATCAGTTTGACAGCGTCGTCAATGACCCGGATTTTGTTTTCCCGGACCACGAGAATACGCGCGCTGCTACCCGCGAGGGATCCTCGGCACAGCGCGGAGAGTTGTACGGCTGCTGATATCCGTGGCTGATGTAGACAGTTTCGAAAGTTCACGAAAATCCCCAAAAGGATTTTCACCGCGCGCACTTTGCGCGAGAGGGATTCGCGTGCATGTATACCATTCTCCCTGCTGAACAATGCACGGAATGATTCGAACGCCTCTAGGATGCAGTTGGAAAGACCGCGTTGAATGCCGAGAGAAATTGCCGAGCGAAATGCAAACGCGAGAAAGAAGAGATACCGCGAGGGAGCAAGCCGCAAGAGGAGGAAGAGGGAGAACGCGGAGAGAGAGTAAATATTGGAGCTCGGTAAACCGCGTTCACTGCGCGTATAGATGCAAAGGGGATGCCGGCTGATTCGTGGATGCTTCTTTACCCTCCCGCTCCCGCGGGGACTTTACGAGCTTCCGTGTGTCTTGTTGCGGCGTCGGTCTAAACGCAAAGGTTCGCCCCGAGTGTCCGACGAGCTCGAAGATGGAGCATTTATGGTATACGAGGCTTGTGCTGGGCAAAGATCCGAAAGCTCGCGAACAACGGGGAGTACAAACTTTTCGACAAACGCGATAGCAAAGTTTCCCCCCGTGCTGTGATTAGCGCGACTTTTCTTCCTCGCGACATCCGCCATACCGACAGCGACACGCTGGATAGATAACGATATTCGAGAGAAATGCCTCGAAATAAATAAATTCGCTCGGCTCAGCAGCAGCAGCGAGGCTGTGCACACATATTCCTCATGAAATTGGACCAATAATGTGCATGCCGCGCCGGATCGTTCCGCCGGATGAAAGCGCGGCTTTTTCATTAACATTTCGCGTACGTATGGAGATCAATCTTGTCCTACTTTCATTGATGAATGCGAATGCTTCGGTAGCGAAAGAGCGAGGGTGCGCGGTGAACGGGAGACGCGCGTGTACAGCGGTAGCTGCAAGAGCGCCGTGTTTCAATGAGACGATGATACGCGTCATTATTTATCGAGACTCGGACCGGAAGATACGAGCTATAGCTGTATATACGGACGGGATGATATTTCGAACGTGTGTGCGTTTTCATCTCGACGAGCCAGAAATTGGGGCAGACCCCGGGGAGACCCCGGGACTTTGGGCACCGCGATGAGCGTCAAACTTTGTACCAATCACTTTCCGTATATTAGCGCAGTGCGGAGGCTGATTCTGCTACTAGTCGCGTCACTGGTGATCGCTCTCGTCATCGTCCACGAGTCAAAGTCTCATCGCGCTTTGACGATCAATCGCCGGAACTATCCTGCTGCTGCACTCGGTGCTGCTGCTTTCATCGATATATCGCAGAGGCGGGCAAATACATCGAGCTCGAGGTACCGCCGTTGAATTTCCAAAAAGAAAAACTCGACATAATTTCGGTCGAATTTGAAGCTGCGCGCAGCACGAACCAATCGAAAATCGGGGGTAATCGGGAGAAAATGTGACGTAAAACGCTCAGCCGGAAGCGGAATGACGTTTGACCTAAAATCGCGGATCGTTTCAACGTCCAATATTGAGAACGCGGATGAATAATGAATTCGATAAAAGTAGGTCAACCGCCGACATGCATACACGTTGGACGAAGCGTCTAATAATACTCGTTGAATGAACACATTGTGTACATCGAAAACGAATGTCAAAACGCGTATGGGATTGAGAATGTACTTTTTCGAACGAATGCGAGCCTGAGAAAATTGCATCAACGAGAATCACTCGCTTGTCGCGCTCGTCGGTTTAACTGTTTCTCATCCGCGATTGATGAAACTTTTGCCGCGCTGTAAATCGACAAACGCGACCCACATTTATCGTCGAGACACGCGCTCTACACTTTTTTCTTTCCCCGCGATATTCGCGCTCATTCGCCCGACGCGACGATCCAACTAAAATGTAAACTAATTATTGATCATCGGCCACAGGAGATGTATCTGCGATTTTCGCAATAAAGACAGAATGGATTCGATAAATGTGCATCGAGCGTGTATACTATATACCACTGGATAAAACCGAGTTTGCGGCGACTGTGAAAAATGATATTTCTCCCTGCTGATGAGGGTAATTCAGCGTCACTTTTTACAGACAGACTCGCGCGCGAGTCTTTGAGAACGGAAGAGAGCATGGCTCGTTACCGCGCTGGGAAATTCTCTGCAGTTCACGTGTCGTGCTGGTGTGTTCGATCATCCTTGAATTTCTATACGCTCTGCATTTTCCCTCTCTGTACGCAACAGGAAACGCGTACCATTTAGTATGGATATAATTACAGCGTATGTACTTGACGTCGTTTGCTCGATTGTCGACTGATAAATGGTCAGCAGACACGCGTACAAACGCAGAGCCACATGTTACATCAGACTGCCGCGCTACACGTGATAGGTCGATGGGGCCGCCGCGCCATCGAATTCCGAAGCATTATTTCCGCTCGTATCATCGCCTCGACCGCGGAACATTAAACCGCGTGTAACAAGCAGTGAAAAACACACTCGTCGACGATCATTTTTTCTACCGCTGTTGTACGGAGGAAACTGTGAGGGGGCTGTGGCTGTGCCAACCGCGGTGTCAGAGGAAGGACGAAAAAAGTTGCGACATGTTCCGAACCGTCGGCATAGAACGCCCCATACGTGTGCGCCCGAGTGCGCGAACCCTCCGTGTTTGTAATCGCTCCGGAGCAATGTTTGACGCGAGCGGATTTTTTTTATCACTCCCGCAAACGGATTATGCAAATTTCTCCTCTTTTTCTCGCCGTGCATACTTTGTCACTTTTCGTACGTTTGAATTCGCGCCATCATCACTTTAACGGGGAATCGAGGAGCAGACACATCGATGAAGCACACCTCGAGTATACGCGAAAAACTGTGCGAGCAACTATACGCGCGTCGTCGTTGGATCAACTCGCACTTTTCACTGTACATCGCGCGAGGAAATGATTAGTACTCTCGAGGTTCGTTCGCGCAACAAAATATATATATATATATATATAACCGCGCGCGCGAGAGCCCGGAGGCTGCGACGCGCCTCGTTCGATCGTCCGACCGCTGGCACCTGCTCAGAGCGCGATTCGCGCCTCGCTAAAATCGATTCGCGGTCGCGAGACCGTCCGTTGTTGTAACATCACACGCGCGAAATATATTAGAGCCCGACTCGGCAAATGGACCGACGTGTACTCCGTGCCACCTCAAGGACGTATGGCCGACATTATTCCCGGCATCGAACGGGAATTTCGACGCGATTAATATCCCGTTTTTTTTCCTTCGCTCGACAGCCTTCACCACCACCGCGTTAAACGTCCTCAAAAATTCACCAATTTTCACGAAAATTCCACCGCAAAAAGCACCTTTTTCAACGATTTTTATTATTGTTTTTTTTTTTCAAATCAATCATTCTCTCTTTGTATAACGTCGCGATAACGAGACGCCGCTGAGGAGGCGATGAGAATCGCGCAAAAATCGCAAAATCTGGACCGCCGGTTGAACGAGCGTCTCACGAGCGTCTCACGAGCTCGTTCGCGTCACGAATTTCGGAATGCGAATCGCTGCAATGTTTACGCGGGACTGTGGCTCGTGTGCCCGACGATTCACCGTCTGGCTGCTCACCGGGTGTACCGAGAGTGCACACTCTCGCGCTCTCACTGCGTCCGCACTCGAGTCTCTCTTGCCGGACGGACTAAAACGCGACACCCTCTTGCCGTCGTCTCGACTCGCGTGTGCTGTGCGCCGCCTTCGCATCCAGCAACGCGTTTCTCCGTCTGGCGTAAACCATACGCATCAGTCTGCGCGCCTCGTGCCTCGTTACCTCATCCGACTCTGCGACGAAATCAACATTGCACCGACGATTCCATCTTCGGGAGACACGATTCGTCATTTCGAAAAAATCCTTTGAAACGCCAATTTTCATTTGCCAATTAACGGACACCCTAACGTGCGCGCGCACACACACACACACACACACACACGCATGGGCGCAATTGTGAAATTATTCGTGCGGCACCCCTCGTTCACTCGCGCGCGCGTTGCCAAGAGGAAGGCGGGAAAAAACTGAGAAGAAGTGGCGCTGAAGACACGCACACACCGACACACAGACGTAAGGGCGAGACGAGAACGAATCCGAGTGAGAGAGAAAACGAGAGAGAAGAGGAAGCCGCGCGGAGCGAGATGAAATTCCGCGTGAGGACACGCGGAGGAAGGAGAAGCGGCGAAGGCTCCGTCGAAGCAGCAAGGAGGTAGTCCCGAGCGTGGGCAGACACGCTCGATTGTGGGTGGGGAAAGCCAGCAGCTCGCAGCAGCTCGCAGCAGCTCGCAGCAGCTACCACCGCTACCAAAGCGTCAGCTTCGCGATATACGCGCGCGACTCTTGTATTTTTCGCGCACATGCATGTGTGCACATGAATATTGCGTTAGGGTGGTTCGAAAACGGTACGCCGAAATGTGCGAGCTCTTCGTCAGGGGAAAAATCCTCGAAAGTGGAAAATCCCTAAATGCCGCTCTCATCGATCATCATCTCGTTGGATGCGCAGCTTCCAAAGTATTTTCAACCGGCGCAACCATCAATTTCCTCGCGAAACGCGCATGTTGCGGGAACACCGTTGCTGAACGATATGTACGCTCGTAATTACGTATATATTTCGTGTAAAAATCGAATTTCATTTGGTTATTCAAATTATTGTTTACGAATGTAAAGGAAGAAAGCTGCAAAATCATCTCTGCGTCGCGGTCTAATATATTTTCTCCCTTTTCTCTCGCTCGCTCTCTCTCTCTCTCTGTTCTCTTTCATAAAAGAGATGCTGTGTGTGTGTATATATATATATATATATATATATACAGCATACATGTGTATATAATCCATCTTTCGAACCCTTCTTTTCTGCATTATTACGCGGCGAAACCACTCGGTCGATGTATTGAACGCACGTGCGGATGAGAACCGGAACTCGAGGGAACGATATACGAGAAAAAAAAGCGAAAAAATGATAAAGTTCCCCTCGCACCAACTCGCCCGTTCGCTCATTTTCGCTTATCGTTGGGCGATGAGAAAAAAAAATGGAATAACGAAAGTAAGGAAAAAATTGAAAGTGACGCCGCTTGGCACCATTTACTCGCTTGGGAAGATTGTACGTCTAAATCCAACGCGAGAAGAAAAGCAAAACCTCGTCGTCTACGCTAGATTTTGATGTCGTGACGTGACGGTGGGAAAAAAATGTCGACGCGTCATTCCGCATGAAAAACCCCGTGCATTTTGCGTTTGAATGCAAAGTCGAGTCATTGTTCGAACGGCGCATCGCGCCTCCATTTTTTTATGCCAATGTGCGTTAATTGCAACTAGAGAGAAGAAGAACGAACGAGAGCAAACAATCGTGATGTGATAATCACAGCAAATAACTACGAGGACAATAACAATCGCACAGGGCACAAAGGGTTGCAGCGAACGTCAGCATTGGTCTCACGATTATGGGACGAAAGAGGGTAAGTACGAGCGAGCGAGAGAGAGAGAGGGCAAAGTTTCGCGAGCACGTTTCCGGTCTCCCAAATAAATCCTCGGGAAAAACCAGTCCGGGGAGGAGCTTGCAAAGGATTCCTTCAAACAATGGAAATAAAGCGCCCACTGTCCCTCGTTTTGCCAGAAATCTTTCATTCTCGTCAAGTTTTTTCCCCGTTTCTTTTTTTTTCTCTCATCCTCTCTTTGTCTCTTTCTATCGTTTCTTTTTTTTTTCTCCTATTCTCAATGGTGCAGTGACCAGATACAAAGATCGCGCTGTTTGCACAAAGGGTTTTGTTATTCCCATTACTTTTATTTTCCTTGGTCGTATATTTGGAACCGCGAATACGATATAATCACCGCTGGCCTAGCATTTTCGACATTTCATCAAAAGCTTCGAAATTTCGAATTTTGACGTTTCCGGAAATGAATTGACAATAAATGGTAATTCATTTATAAAATTCGTATTATTGCATTTTTGGACCGAAATATCCAGTTTTCGACAAAATATCCATGTTTTTCGTAATCAGCGGGAAAAAATACATCGATATAGACTGTTGAATTGAATTTTTAAAACCCAAAATTTTTCGCCATTTTTTGCCAAATTGAGTCGGTGCCGAAAAATGATTGCCATTTTTTTCCCCTTTGAGGTAGATACTCCCACCTGTGCTTATTCTTTTGTCAATTGTAGAGGCTTCAAAATGCCGTTTGGTTTGTCCAGATATCCTCATTTTTCGATTTTTGGCAGATTTTTAAAGCAGGACCACCGATTTTCGCCAATTTTCCCATACATAGCCCTTTGCGTTTTTTTCGCCGATTTTCAACATCGATTTTGAGGGTGAAGCAATCTAGCTATCGACATGAAACTTTCACCATTGTTCAAGTCTACTCGAGGGCTATTCAAAACACCCCCAAAAAGTCTATGTAGCTTCATTAGGGAAAAAGTTATGATCATTTGAAATTTCGACTTTTCAACGATTCTCTAAAAGTGGCCAGAAATGACGAAAAATATTTTTTCCGAAATTTCGATAGTTCAACAGGCTGTTTGATGGCAAATTTTCCACCAATCACAAAACTCATCGAGTTTTGGCAAATGAAATCAGGCAAATGAACAATGAACTTTTGATCAAAAGTTGAATTACGATGAATCGCGCGACATTTTGAAAAAAGTGACAGCCTTTCGGCTCGGTCGGCGCACACGTCGTTGCTGGTGAATCGTCGAACGAGTTGTCTGAGAAGAAACCGACGCCGGGGAAGAGCTCGGAAACGGTCGTACACTCGCTTTGCATATATCTACAGTCGAAAAGCTCAAGAGCCGAACGTTATCGTTACAGCTTATTACCAGCAGCAGCAGCAGCAGCAGCACCGCGGGGCTTGCTGTTTTCACGCTTCGGCGTATCTCCCCGTGCGGTACGTACGATACTACGATATGCGCATGTTATACACGGGCCGCGGAGAAACGGAGGGATTTGCACGAATCGGGCATAAAAGCTATGCTAACCAGACTGCCGAGTGGGTGTCTTGCAGCACTCGGGTGTTTTCAGCCGATGGAACGCATTAGCATTTTCCCCAAAATATACCTCGCACGACGACAGCCGTTTTTACGCTCGTTGACGGCCTCATAATTAACGAAACACTCGGTCGCGTGTGCAGGGGGAGAGAACAAACTGTGTGTTTTTGTGCGAAATTTCGTTGATTCGTCGTTTTCGCTTGAAAGCGCGGAGGGATTTTCCGCATGCTCTGTCATCTCGAGCTGAACGGCGGGCGTTACAAATTCTCCATTATTTTCGCTCGAGAGAAGCGAATATTCCCGCGATAATCGATAACTTTGATTAGCGGGAGCGTTTGAAAAAAAATAAAAGTGCAAGTGCGCAGGAATGTCATTCAAACGTCATTCATATACTTCGTTAGGCCGAATTCGTAACTCGATTTTCGATTTTCGATGTTCCTTCCAGCTCGATTGACGCGCGTGCACACGTACATACGTGTGCGCATGATAAACGTACATGAAAGGGGTTTATTTGCCCGAATAAATGGCATATTTACACGCGGGAAGACGCGAAATGACGATTTTCATGAAATTCTCGGACGCTCGCGCAATCAGCACCGACGTATATTTAACGCTCGGCCGCCGGCGGCCCCGTTATACGTGACGGGGATCGTTAATATTTTCGGAAAATAACGAGAATAAAATAATTTCTTCAACTACGTACGTCAATCATAATTTGGCCCTCGATTCTCGCATCATCGCGTTCGTACATGATTTTCGTCGCGGAACGTGCGTTGCATAAATCGATAAAAAGTTGGTCAACGATGTTTCAACGAGTCTCGAGACTCGCACGGAACCTTTTTTTCGCTCAACTGCAGCATGAAAAAAAGAAAAATCCGTTCCCGTGCATGCAATATTCAATGGAACAAAGTCGCGGAATAACGCGAAAAAAAAAGCGATTACGCGTATATATATCGAGGCAAAAATAAAAATAATAATATTTAGATTCACAATAAGATGCGAAACTTTTCTCATCTTGCCGCTTCCGGCGTCGTTAGCTCGCCGCCGCCGCCGCCGCCGCGCGTATACCGTGCTGGAGTATATCCGATTTGCGCGACTTTCGCTCCGGATAAATATACTTTTCGAAACTTTCCGAGCTTCGCCCGCACTTTTCTAGCCCACTTTGACTTTTACGTACGAATATCCCGCCCCCTCTTCCGCATCCCTCGACGCTGAAACATACGCGCGAGTCACTTGTGCACGTAATATCATGCAGAGCGCGCATAAACATCGTTAACCTCGCGGCAGCAGCGACTTTGCCATTCGGGAAAAATTCACTCGTATACGAAATGTAGATTTTACCGCATTACGCCAAAGCGAAAGGAGGAGAAAAAGAGGAGAAAAAGAGGAGAAAAAGAGGAGAAAAAGAGGAGCAAGGAAAATATCCTCGAACGCGAATTCGCTCGAGTCGTTTGTCCCTCGTTAAAGAGCCATCTAACGTGTGACGACTTTGGAAAATACATCACTTTTCGGAAGAAGATCACGCATACGCGTGAGCGATGAAGAATTTCCGATCGCTCGAGAGCGAAGAATTGAAACGCACGCGTCGAGTACCTCGTTGGTATACTCGAAGGGGGCTCGAGAGTCTGATGCATCTCGCGTTGCAATGCACACGCTCGCGTAATACCTATGTAAATGAAATATAAAAACTTTTGTAACGCCCGAGCGAAATGAGATAAAGCCGCGCTTACACGCGTTAAGGGCACATTTTATCGAAAAAAAGAAAGGTACGAGCGGCAGTCGGATGTGAAAGTGGAGATGACGGCGAAGCTGGGCATAGACGCTGTGCTCGAGAAGAAAAAGCAAAAACGTCATATTTCTACGTACACACAGACACATGTATGTTAATTCTTGAGCGTGTGTATGCGCGTGCAAGTACACCGAAGGACCGAAGGAAGGACCATCGTACAGCGGGCCTCGCGCTCCTGAGAATCGCAAGTGGGTAGCTTCGTTACGTCCGCACTTAACCTACCTAACAGACAGAGAGAGAGAGAGAGAGAGAGAGAGAGAGGGAGAGAGGGAAATAATTTTCAGTTTCACCGTACGGCATCTCTTGACGTTTGCAGCATCCTCCTCTGCTCTCGTTCGCCGCACGGGCTGCATTTTCCAACCACATCGGCTCTGCTGCGAGCTTTACGTTTCTATGCACATTTAATGCACAGAAGGCTCAAGTCACGAGAAACAAGCTCAAGAATACCTGTACACTCGTTTATACACACACACACACACACACAAAGGGGTAAAAGAAAAAAAAGGAGGATACATGTTGCAACCTCGTGGCGTTTGTATCCTTCAATTTTGTCGGACCAGTGGTTTCTCAAAGATTTCCCGTACAATGCGAGGATTCAAACGTAATTGCACTCGACAGCGTAGTCGAGTCGAGACAGTACGCGTCACAAATACGCTCTTCCGCACTAATAATTGCCGCGTTTCTTCGCGGATTTCACAAACACTCTGTTTGGTGCATCCGAAAAAAAAGAAAAAGGCACTCGAATCAGGATTCATCGCCGGACTCGGCGTCGGCGATGATACTTTATACTCGAAATTGATGAAAAAGGGTCGACCGCCGTTGAACGCCCGGTGAACCCGCGGGAGATGAAATCAGCGTCGCGCCGACGCCGCTTCGTTGTCTTCGGTCAGCGTAAAAGACGCGAGATGGCCGAGATGGTCGGGGCAGGTCTTTGTCGACTCCCCGCGCAGAGGTAGGCTTCATTACAATATATGAATATTCAGTGGCGCGAGTACACGCCACTTCCTCCTCCGCGCTCGTCTCGCTCGCCATCTCCCGTATCACCCGTATCAGCCGTACAGGGCGTCTCGCGTTCTGCCCCGCTGCCCCGGTTCTGAAAAAGTATCAAAGAGCGAGAGACGCGGCGCTGGATCATCCTGTATACGCATCCGCCGTTCATGGGCTTTTTTCACTCGACTTTCATCCAGTACGTAACGGCGTTATACAGAGCACCGCGAGGCTATCACAGTAAGAGCCCATGGCCTCTCGCGGATGGGGAGCAGCACTCGCGGCGCACAACGGGCAAACTTTGCTGAATCCACTTAATTCATTCGCCGCGGAAGTAAAATCTTCGTTAACGCCGGTTTACCCCAATTAAGAAAAATGAAGAAATATATATTCCGAAATTATTACGACTGTGATGAATTGTTTTTCCTCTTTTTCTCCGCTATTTCCGTGCTGCTGCTGATGCTGCTGCTGCTGCTGCTGCTGCTGCTGGAAACCCGCGGAATTTTCTTCCGACGAAATTTACATTCGGCCCAAGTTTCTTTTTCTCTCCTCCGTTTTCACGGGCCGTGCTGCGGTCGTTAGCGCTGAATAAGTATGATGAAATTGTCGCCGAGTTCGGGAGGTACATAACGACGATGAAAAAACAAAAGCTCGAGTCTGCGTGTGTACGCGTACTCGGCATAGTGACCGCGCGAACTACCGGGCTAATGACCGTCTTCGTTTTAACGAAGAAAAAACGGGCTGTCGAAAGTCCGCGACGTTTTCACCAAATTCCAAACGGTGTATTTCGTTGTCTCGAGAAACGAAGATGGTTCGAGGGTTCTCACACCCCGCGAACGAATCAAAGTTCAAGCGATGTTGCGCCTCCTGCCTCCTCTTTGATCGATGAAACTGAGGAGCGTGTATTTGTAGTACCGGCCCAAGGCTGCTTGGTAAAGTCACTCGATCTCCTCGAGTCTTCTATTGACGAAAGAGCAAAAGAAAGAGAGAGAGAGAGAGAGAGAGAGAGAGAGAGAGAGAGGCAGGGGGATGAAAACCACCTCAGAGATGCAGGTGTGCTGGCGTACTTTTGCAACTGCAGAGTTCGCGTCCTGCCGTCGTCTCCGCACTCGAGCGTAACCACTCGCCTTCGATCGACGCTGACGCGAAAACTCGACGATCGAAACTCGTCATAGACTGGCAAGATCGCGGGCGGCGGAGGAGGGGGGGGGGGGGGGGGGGGGGGCAATTGCTCGACCAATTTGCTGACCCGTAAACGTCTCTCGGCTCCTCGGCATTCGCTTCTCGTATTTATCGAGATTCGAACGTGTGTCAAGGTTTCCGCAAATGGGAAAAAAGATGTATTTCTTCTCGCGACTTTCTGAGCTCGCTTTTTGAGCTCGGTGTCGAGTCAATTTCGCGATTGAATTTGCCAATTTCAACGATACGACTTTTTTCCAGGATGTACCCATAGATACTCGGTAAAAGTCATTTGTCATTAACGGTTCGCGAGTGTGGGTGTAGTTCGAGTCAGCCCTCGTGTATCAACGATTTTCACCGCGTGCGATATATCGAGATCGTAAATCACGCCGGGGATGCTGTTGCAAAACGGAGAGAAAAAAAGAGGGAAACCTCGGTAAATTAATTTCAATTCGAGCATCGAAAGTCGCGCGCATACCCCCGCCGAACGGGGGTATGTCAGGGGTAGCGGGAATTCCGGCGGCAGGACGACGGAGATGGAACGCGGTTGGTCGCGAGAGTGCCAACGGTTCCGCAGCACCACTCACTCATCGTGATCCCGATGGACCAACAGCTGGCTGGAGCAAAAGCGAGAAGGCGACGGTTTATCGCGCCTTTCGCTTTTTTTTTTAAATAAACTCATAAATTAGCGAGTATAGAGATTTTGTTTGATGCGCGATCGAAACTGAATGCTCAAACTCTCGACTCGGAATGTACTCTCGGAATTGCGCAAAGTCGGGGATGTCTCATTCGCCTCAATTCGGACAATTGCTACTTTCAACGGGGCATCGAAGGGCTTTTATCGAAAATGGGTCGTCCGTCGATCCTCGCCAATCGTTGGAAAATTTCGTCATTCGTCGACAAAGGCCCGCGTGCTTTCCACGTTCGTCGAATTGCTCTCGATGCGTTTTTTTCAGTCCCGCGCGTGTTTCAGGGTGAAAGAAAAAGGTTCAAAGGGGAGAAATACGAGGTAGGTTGAAACGCGAATCGGATGACCCGGACGTCGTGATTATTCGGCGAAACTGAAGCGAAAATGATGAAACAAACACGGCGCAAACACGGCGCAAACACGGCGCAAACACGGCACAAAAACGCCGAGCATTTTGTAGACCGTTTCGAACGCGAAACTTTTACTACATCGGCTCCATTTTTCCAATTATTCCATTTGTTTCCTATTTTTGGTGGTCCTTTGCTTTTTTTCTTTTCATCCCCCGGCTGTTGGAAATACCTTTCATTTTTCGGAAACGCGTACCACCGATATGAGGCTCGATCATGGGATTAAAAGCCCTAAAGTTTGTCGGACGTGTAGCCCCTCGGTATTGCATTCGCTGGCGCTACTGTTCTCGCGCTATTCTCAGTGAAAAAAGCCTCCGGCAGCCATGGAAAGAGTACACCGTCGCTCCATATAGAAGCAACGAGAGCACCATTTCGCGCGTGTCACGTGGCTCTATGTGTTTGTGTGTTTGTGTGTTTGTGCCCACTGCCTCGTCCCGGTTAATGGGTTTGTTCGCACTGATTGCGAACTCTGTGCTGCGGCTCGCGCGTTTATCGCTGGATTCCACCTAGTTTTTCTTTTTCGCTTTTTCCCTTTTTCCCTTTTTCCCTTTATTGTTTTTCCTTCCCCCCGCCGTTGTTTCATTCATTTAACAGAGACAGCCACGGTGAGTGATTACACTCTGCTGCTTTACCGTACCCGCACGCGTTTGTACGGGACACGCCGGAATTGAGGCAGAAATTATGGAATCCCGGATCGATCCAGCAGCAACGGCATTCCTCGAACGATTCGGAGAGAGTCGAAGAGAATCGAGAGTGTATTCTCATTGAAATTTCCTTTTCATTCGAGATCCGACGTCTCCTCTCTCTATACATTGCCCCGTGGGTGTGACATTTTCATTGAATTTTGGAACAAGCGATACGTGAGAAAAACCACACTCGCGAATATCCGCAGGAAAATGAATCTTGTCAATGGTGAACGCGCGAGTATCCCGCAAAGTCTATTTCTATACGTCGAAGATGGAAAAATCTGAAAGCCACGAGGCGAGAGAATTTCCTTGGTGATTTAAGATTGCTCGGGAAATTGACATCCGTACGTTCAACAAACAGCAGCAGCAGCAGCAGCAGCAGCAGCAGCGGCAGCAGCAGCGGCAATCTTCGATTGACGGAAAACTCTGACTTTTTTTTATTCATTTTTTCGTTTTTCCCATCTACGTTGATCCCTCCTTCGCCCTCGCCAACACCTCGATTCCCCGACAATTTTCCTATTTCGCCCGTTCGTTCGTTTCAACGGGCTTTTCTCAATGTGAAATTGAGAATGTGCTGATGCCAGAGTACGAAACGAGACGAGATGCCACGAGACACGGCGAGCAAAGAGCGAGCGAGCGAGAGAGGGAAAAAAAGACTCTGCGAGTTTTCCGCCGCTCTCCGTACGGCCGTACGGCTCGGCCCTGTAAATCCCAAGTACGCGGAGGTCGCATTCCGCTCTGATTCGAACCGATAATGGCTCGGCATTCCTCGCTCGGATGTGTATATACATCTCGAGCAGCGCATCGTTCGCCCGCGACCATTTCGGCGATCGAACGGTCTCGCTTCTCGCGAGCTCGACGAAACATCGATGGAAGAATCGACGCTGCCTGATTACGGCAAATTTATCGAATACCGGAGAAATAATGAAACGCCGGAGGCGCTTGACATTTTTCGGCACTTCCGAGTCGTCGATTAAACGCTTTTCCCCCCGATTTCCCGTGGACTCGACCTTTTTTGCTCAATCGAGATGCTCGGGGCAGCACCGACCATCGACCCGAACGGAAAGTCGAGCGCGTTACATTTCATTATCGCTGGAATAATACCTCGAAACGTCGAAACTCGCGTCAATAACAAAATTCCTCTCGAAAATGATGATGAGTCAACGCGCGGTTCACCAGCCTATATGCGCCTATTTCCGACAAGATCCCGACACCCGTTTCCGCCACAACGATGTATACTACACATACCTGCAACAAAAATCCAAACATTTCATTGTGAATTGGCGTGTTTTTTTTTCATCAAGCTTCAGAGCGTCGTGGGGGTAGGTGGTTAATGATCTACAAGCATGCAACGAGTCAAATAACCGAGAACCTTTTACTCTCGTTCCCGCGTCCTTTGCGATTTTACCCCGGAACTCTCCGGCCATCTCCCGTGGACGTTCCCGCTGGCGGAATGAGGTCTTTAATCAGTGCAGGAGGCGACGCGAACGCGCGACACATGGCTGACAATTGGGTGAATGGGGCAGAGTAGGTTGGTAAAAAAAATACACAGATACGCGAGGAGAAGAAGAAGAAGAGGACGAAGAAAAGGAAAAAAGACGGTGAAATATGCAACGGGTTTAAGGGGCATATGCGCGTACGTGCATCTCGACTCTCGGGTCGGTCGTACCGGCTCGAATATTTACGCAACTATATGCGCTCTTTGTCTCATCCGCTGGACCGAGAGGCCGAGGTCACGCACTGGCTACTGACTCTGTGCTCTCCGACCCTCCTGCATACACTCGAGGCGGGTATGCACTCGCGGAAACGGGCTGCATAGCCGTTTGTAACAAAAAAAGAAAGAAAAAAAGAAAAAAAGAAAAAGAGGGAAAAAGGATGCTCCACCGCGTCCCATTTGCCGCGGAAATTAATACGTCCGCGTTCATTCACGCGACGGAATTGACAGCAGTCGACGTTGTCAGCAGTGAGGTTATTTCGTAACGACCTTCGAGACCGCCGGCAGGTTCGTCGATATTTTCGCGCTGCCTTCGAGTCTGAGAAGCAACACGGACGACGCTCGGTGACGGGTTCTCGTCGTGCTGGCCGAATTCGAGCTGTAACGCTATATGCGCGCGTTATTCGAATATACTCGTTATTCGTTCCATCTGTGGCAGAGGCAACAGCGATATTGCGCGAGTATCGTCGTGCGGACGAATTTGCATGGGAATATCGACGCGCAGCGGAGGGACCCTCGAGATGTTTGATCGAACGACGCCGACGCCGACGCCCTCTGACATCGGCACATCGTTTCAAGCTGTTTGCAAAAATGAAATTTCGATACGCTCTCAACGAGGATGAGGTATACGCGTGTCGTCGTCGCCGTCGTCGTCGTCGTCGTCGCACCTTGTCCATTCTGAAGCTGAAACTCGCGACAGCCAGCAGCCGGATTATGAGGATCAAACTCGGTGATTAAAACCGCCCCATCGGCATACACAGCGATGTGGATCAAAGAATACTTTGTCATTCATTTAGCGACTCGAGGGATTAGCCGCTGAAAAGTATGTGGGCGCAGTGCGAACGATCGTAAGTTTCAAGTAGCAACGGCCGTTGAATTACGAAAGCTCGAAATCTCCGCGGTACACGACTCGGACGCTGCTAATCAAGTTTGCTCTCGTCGCTCAAAGTTCCATCGAAATGGAGAACGGAGCGAGAGAGCATTTCCGTAACGTTAACATCCCGGATTGCAGAGACTGCACGGAGACTGCACGGAGACTGCACGGAGACAGCAGACGGGACGGGAAAATGGAACTCACGGGCAGAGGACGCGAATGACGGAACGTCGGCCGCGTTCGTTACATCGCGTATTCGCGCGGCGCCGCGTATACGTCATGCCTCTCGTAAACGTATGTTGGTCGGAATGCGCGCACCTTGTATTTCCGAGGTGTACGACGACGCCTGCTGCTGAGCATCGGCGAGTCACTCGAGCCGTTGCCGCACTGCTGCCGGCGCCAGCGGTCTGCTATTTCATCCGCGTCTCGTGTTGGATCCCGACCGCGAGCGAGAACGTTACGATTCAGAGTGATGATTTGGTCATGGAAATAAATATCCACGCTTGTTTCAATCGTACGGGGAGATTGTTGCGTGATTAAAAAACGTTACAACCGCGGCGGGGACAAAGGGAGAAGGAGGAAAGTATATGCACATATACTTTTCCCCTCATTGTGTACATTTATAACGTCGTGGAACCGCTCGGTTGCTGCTGCTGCTGCTGCTGCTGCTGCTGCTGGAGCCGGCAGCACGCGCGCACTTTTCAAGACTCGTCGAGTAGATACTAACGATTTCCCGCTCGACCCAGTTCCGCGTACAGCACACGAAAGCAGCGCGACAGAGTTTCGCGGGTTTGTTCCCCGACACTGACATCCCGCCACCGCGAACTCTGTCTACATTTTGTGAACTTGATACACACACGCCCGCATCTACTATGTGTACATATATACCTTGCACACCTTTTAATTATAGAACAGGGTGTTTGCGCATCAGCCAAACTGGCGTTTTCGTCATGCATGTAATATGCGGCCGCGGAAACGAAACGAGCCGGACGCGAGTCCGTTAACTGGATATTGTTTTTTCTTTGTTTCCTCCTTTTCCGTCCTTTTGCTCCGACGGGACTAAACCGCAACCTCCGACGGGGCGGGTGAAACCAAAAAATGCCATCTCTGTATCTCGCAAAGCGCCGCCGCCACCACCACTGCTCGACGGATTGACAGACTGCTTACCAAATTCATTCGCGAGTTTCGAATTGGTTGAAAAAACTAAACACACGGAAAGATGCCGTACCGATCACCGATAGAGTCATCGATCCTATTTTCTTCTCAAATACGCATGTATCGAGCTCGCGTATATACATCCCTGTGGGGGTTTCCGTGACGTATGTCGGTTGTAAAGAGAGAGAGAGAGAGAGAGAAATTGGGGAGAAAAAAAGATCCGGCAATCTCGGTCGTAAAGGATTCCGAAAGAGCGTATAAGCGATCATTCCGCGTGACGGTTTATTTGTCGCACACACGGCGTGTGTGCATTCGCGAATGGTTCGGTAGGAAAAAAAAAAGAAAAAAGAGAACCATCACGATCGCGGATCGACGTCTCTGAAAACCTCGCGAAAATAATCATAAAATGGAAAAAGAGGTCGTGAAAGCGTCGTCCTCGCGGATAAGACGCGTGTATATGAAACCCCGATCGATCCCGGCTGCTTGGGACGCGAGTTTCGCGAGCTGAGAAAAGACGACGAAACAATAAACGGAGAACGGTAGCGGCGAACGAAGGAGCTTTCGTCTTTTTGAAAAATGTGCAATGCAGCGCTGAAATCTGGGACAACCGCGCGCGCGCAAGCCCCAAAGAACATTTTTGTATCCCAGCGACAATGGACGAAAACGCCAATGAAAAAACTCGCAAATTCACCCGCAAAACATCCTCGGATATTTGTTTTTCGTTGCTTTTATTAATTCGATACGACGCGATTGTAACGAGAAAACTCACCGGGTGTACGGTACGTGTCGCATCACACGCCGGATTCGAGTATTTTGGTATTCGCGCCATGTGCAGGGGGTTTGTGAATAAAAAAAATACAGAAACGCGGTGTGGAACGAACGTGCGAGTAAAATGACACCGCGAATGGTGAGAGTTTACACGTGCCATCAGCCAAAAAGTGGAAGCCAGGAGGGGGAGGAGGGTCGCGCTATCCACGATCTCAATGCAAACGAAGAGTTTTAGCCGCGCACACCCCGTTTAAAACGGTTTTATCGCGCCTCGCGTTCAATTTTGCAATTATCAAAGAAGGCTCGCGAGAAAAGGTGTAAATATAAACTGTAGTACACACAACGACGGGGGGAAATGATTGATTGAAATTTTTCAAACGCGCGCAAAGTTGTCGTAAAAAAGAAGCGGAAGGACGACGCGCGGAAAGGAGAAAATGAAAGAACGCGGTGGTTTCGTCAGAGCGAGTCTCTGCTCGGTGCTTTCCGTGTATTTCTGAGACGCCGGCTCACGTGTGCCGAGTGTATACTCGAGGGACTGAAGGAACGGCGCACCCACGCAGTTTCGTTATTCAAAACTCGACGTTTCCTCGCACAGTCGACGATAAATATACGTATACCCCTCCTGTGCGCGAGCCTCGTTCCACCTCGACCTCGCGACCAAAGCCCCTTTTTTTCCCATTTACCATTGCTGCGCGCGACTCTCTGTAAATGGCAAATTAGCGCCATTTTCACGATTACTTAACTTTCCGCGAGTTGAACGTTTCATAGAGTCGAATGGAATATAAAAGCCGCTCGCGGCTCTGTGCGCGGTTCAAGCACCTGGGAGTTTCTTGCTCGCCAATTCGCCCACTCGACACACTGCCGGAGGAAACCAATTGTTCCGCCGCCGCCGGCGCCGGGTGCTGCTGCGTCTAGCGGAGGAAAAAAGAACGAGGATCGATAAACGAATGTCGCAGGATCCGCAAGAACCAAATTTCACGCTCGCTAATACCGCCGAGGAAGAAACCACGCGCGGGAGCTCTGCTCACGTCGGACGATAACGATTAAAAGAGCCTCCCGATGGCTGTATAAGCGCTCTCTCGCCCTTAATTTCGCCCTGCTCGCGGCAAAAGAGCGCAACGGAAATGAACGTTGAGCGCGAACAAGAGCGCGAGCTTGAAAACCTTGAGAACCGATGAAAAGTTTCGTAATATCGGAGAAGCCGCGATCGCGCGCACCGAAAAAGTTATCCAAACGCTCATTTTCCCTATCCAACTTTTGTTTCCGCGGCGGTGCTGTTCGGCCCCGCGTTTCTCTCTTCCCACAGCCGCCGCGCGCGTCTGACCCGGAAAAGGGAAAACCCCTTTACCTCGGTCTCGGCGATCGAGCCCGCGCGCTGTGCTTTTGAAATTTTAATTTCAATTCGCCGATTCGCTCCTCGGCAAATCGTCGCGTCCACGTCCCGGCTGCGACGGCAGAGTCGGCTTTTTCGGTAAAGCAAAGTTTTGTCGCCAAGTTGATCGGAAAGATTGGCCGCCGCCGGCGATGATTGGCAAAGAAGAAGCAACTTTGTGTACTCGTCCCATTTTCGAGATGTATTCAATCCTCTCTTTTGTACACACCTCGACTGCGCGGTTATACATACAGAAAAGCCATTCGACGACACGGAGCAACTACGCGTACAAACGTTGCTTCCGATTGGGGCTGAAAGCCGAAAGCTGAAAGCAACGAAGGGCGACTCGTCGAAAAGACAAACTTGCGCGCGATAACAGCGAAGCGCTTGTACCGAGACGGAGCTCGGTTGGCAAAGTTTCGTGAAACTGCTGGCTACGAGACGGGCCATGGACCATAGGTACATCTTTCATCGAGTTTCCACGCGACGGTATACTGTGTATTTCTCGGCGTATATTTCCTCGAAGCTCGCTTTGGCTAAATCTTTGCGCCCCGTCGCTCGACGCTCGACGCTCTTTTCTTCTTCGCGATTATGACTCGTCGTCGCGCTCTCTTCGAATATCAGCGAAATTACTAAAACCGACGAACGCCCAAGTTCTACACTGATACAGCGTTTATATACGGATCTGTTGGAGCGCGAGTTGACCAGCATACGCCGTTAAACTCCGCGGTACACGGGATGTTGCATGGCCGCTCTGAAAGTCCCGACAACGTCGAGAGCTTTGCAGCTTATCGCCGGCCACAAGCGCCATTATCGCGGATATACCCGCAGCAGCACTGCTTCCACCTGCTCTAAACGCGCGTGTCTCCCGTGATTCTCCGTTATTGTTTGGCCACCAGTGCGCGGGCACTGGCGGGCGCGGGCATTATGCATCACGGAGCTATATCCTCGCTTCGGAACTTGATTCACCAGCAGGGTGACTCGAGGGATTTTCGTAACGAGCACCCGTCTCATTCGCGTCTTTCTATCGGAAAAACAATACGGCCGTAATGTTTTTCTTATTACGTCCGACTAATGGCGAGCTTGACTACTCGACTCGGGATTTTTGTCGGGCGAATCGCGGAGCACGCGGCAAAAGTGATTCCAATTATAGTTGATCGCGCGGAGCACTTGGCGGCGGATGCCACATGGCTGACGGGCACTCGAGGATTTATCATCGGCGGATGCCTCTTCGCTGCCCGCGGTCGATCCGCGAAACAAAGTTGCTCGCGCACAGCACACGGTGTGTGCGGCGTATAACGACGTCAATATCCGTTTGCAGATCGAATTGGGAATACGGGGCGAGGGAAGGTGCTGGGCTTCTTACGAGCGCAAGCTGCATATCGATACACGCCGGCAGTCTACCGCCTATCTGTAAACCTACGGATATCCGAGCCCTGCGACATTCCGATGGCATATTGCGCGCGTGCATACGTATGTACGCGACGAGTACGGACGTACGCGATTGTACGTGGCGGCGGCGGCAGCGGCAGCGGCAGCGTGAGCGTATACGAGAGCGCACGGGCACTCTGTGAAATTGGATAGATCGGCCAAATCTCGTTCCGTCGGATATGATTCTCGGCGAACGGAAGTGACAAGTGTTGGCGCACGCCGGGACGAAAACTCAAAAGCTCTTTCGACGTACGATATGCGCCCGGCGGCGGAGCGACACCCGGATCGAGAGTTGGCCGCGATTCCCCTTGGGAGAACGCGCGGTAACCGCGTTCGGACGCTCGATACTTTTACGAATATCATCGCGGCTCGCGGGGATATCGCCGATACCGCCGATACCGCCACCGACGCACTCTCGATGCTTTCTATAGCCAATTCCGGCGCGCCAGCACACCGCGTGTCAAAGTGCTTTATCACGAGAATTGCCGCTCGCTCTGCCCAGCAGCCGCGATGGAATACATGATTTACAACGATGGATATACGTTGGATGTTTGCCCAACTATCGCGGGCGGACCGCGCTGCGATAAGAATAATTGAGTGTTTTTCAGCGAACGCTCGTACGAAATTATATGATTCAAAATAAAGTGGAAAAAACTCGACGGCGTCGCGATAAAATTTCGAAAATGTTTCAATCGGTTTTTTGAGCTTCTGACGATGAAATTACGACGTTTCGATCAAATATCGCTGTGATTTGTAATCAGGGTAATTTGTAAATTTCCAAGGTGGACCTTTTTTTTTGCCAAAATGCGCTCATCCACTGAAACACTTGCCATCTTTTTCTCCTTCGAGGTGGATACTCTGGCGCGTGCCGCATCTCTCGACAATCGTTTGGGCTTCAAAGTGCCGTTTGATTCATGAGGATATCTTGATTTTTCGAATTTTGGCAGATTTTTAAAGCAGAACCATCGATTTTTGCCAATTTTCCCATACATACCCCTTTGCCGTTTTTTCGCCAATTTTCAACATCGATTTTGAGGGTGAAGGAAATGAGCTATCGACATTTAACTTTCACCGTTCTCTAAGTCTACCCGAGGGCGTTTCAAAACCCCCCCAAAAAATGTATGTAGCATAATTATTAACGGAGTTATGACTACTTGAAATTTCGGCTTTTCGCGGATTTCATAAAAGTTGCCAAAAAAGGGTCGAAATTTTTTTTTTCAAATTTTCAATTTATCAAGAGCCTATCCGATCGGAAATTTTCCGCTGATTACGAATACCACCGATTTTCTCCCGAAAACTCGATATTTCAATGAGAAAATAGTAATTAATTGACAAAATTCGTATTATTGCATTTTCGGACCGAAATATTTTGTTTTCGATGAAATACCGATGTGTTTCGTAATCAGCGGGAAAAAATACATCGATATAGACCTTTAAAAATAATTTTCGAGATCCAAAATTTTTTGCCATTTTCTGCCGGATCGAGTTGGTTCACTAAAATGTTTGCCATTTTTTTTTCATCCGAGATAGACACCCCAACGTGTGCTCATTCTCTTCGCAATTGTTGAGGCTTCAAAATGCCGTTTGGTTTGTCCAGATATCTTGATTTTTCGATTTTTGGCAGATTTTTAAAGCAGGACCATCAATTTTCGCCAATTTTCCCATACATACCCCTTTGCCGTTTTTTCGCCAATTTTCAACATCGATTTTGAGGGTGAAGGAAATGAGCTATCGACATTTAACTTTCACCGTTCTCTAAGTCTAGCCGAGGGCGTTTCAAAACCCCCCCAAAAAATGTATGTAGCATAATTATTAACGGAGTTATGACCATTTGAAATTTCGATTTTTCGACGATTCCGGAAAAGTGGGCAAAAAGGCCGAAAAAATGTATTTTTCCATTTGTTAATATTTCAAGAGCCTATTCGATTGGAAATTTTCCGCTGATTACGAAACGCACCGATTTTTTCTCGAAAACTCGACGTCGATGCAGCCACGTCGAAACGGCCGTGTTAAAAATAATTTTTTAATGAAATTTTCGTTGTTGCGCGTCGACAAAAAAAGATGGATCACTCATCTCGAGTTGATCAGCATCGGGAGGTTATAAATCGGGCGGATATCGCGCTGTGCATTTTTCAACATGCGCGGAGGGCAAGGAACTCACTTGGCGTCTCGCGTCCAACCGACGAAACTTTGTGCACTCGATGTATAGTATACGAGTCTGGGAACATTGGCCAAAGTTTATGGATTGCTGTTCGGGGTTGAAGGCTCGGGGGGGCTGGGGCTGGGGCTGGGGCTGGGGCCAAGGGAGGATCCCCCTGTCAGTTTTGGTTAAGAAACTCTCTCTCGTTCCAGCTCGTCGTCCGTACGCGGGTACACGTGTACAACAGCGGGTACAGCGAAGAAGAGATCGTCCGTCTCTCGCTCGAGCCGCTCCCGCGCGCGCCCGCGAGGGATGTAGGTCAGTTTTCTCAGCCTCTCGACTACTCCTCCGCACACGCTCGCCGCTCATACACACGGACGTCAGTCGCTGAAATAATTCAGCGGCGATCGATGCTGGCCGTCGCTTCAAAATAGAGCCTCACCTCTCTCCTTTTCACCGACTTTGCGCAGCGACGTGTGCCATCTTTTGGAAAAGCCCGCGGCATTCGGAAATTCCGAAAATAATCGAAAAACTTGTTTGCTCGTAAAACGCTAAATATGCCGTATTTCAAGCTTTGATTCGTACGGCATATCGCATATACCGATCCTCGACGATACCACAGCAGGCATCCCCGTGCTCAAATCGACGTTCCGTTCATTCATCCGATATTAAAATCCTCCCGGCGTCGCAACCCTCTTTGACCCAATTTTCGTTGCATCATCAGCAGTCGCCGTATTCAAAAGTCTTTGACTCTCCGAGATGAGGAGAGGAAAAAAATGATGACGGAGAGCGAGTTCGGTTAATTGTATTTGATCAGTGAAGCCGCGCGTCGCAAAGAGCCAAGAGAAAAACACTCGCGGAGGACGTTGGACGGTTCGATAAAGCGTTGATTACTTTCCCTCCTCCCAGCAGCATGGCTTCTCAGCTGCTCCCGCTGACGAAACTGCCAACGCAGTTTCGTAACGTTCAATCCGCTCCGAGGTAGGAGAAAAAAGCGAGCGGAGGGACACGCGAGATGGAGGATATGATAAAGAGACATTTCGCCATTTCCACAAATGTTTTTTCTCCCCCGGAGCGCTCTGTCGTGCGTTTCAGCATGTTCGATGAATGTTGCCTCCATCGTCCTGCTCTTTATTCGAGCCGGTTACGACGATCCATCATCGCGTCAAGAGTCAAACGCGTTCGCGAGAAGATGACAAACGCGTCACTCGACTACGAATAATAGTATCCAATGTACCTCGCCTCCCCTGCGATTCCACCACATTCATTTTGTCTACTTTGTTTCAATGAAAAAAACAAAACAATAGGCAGCTGAAAACTCGGGAAAACGCGCCGCTGTCTCCGGGGCGAGTTTCTCCGTCGTTCATTCGTCGACGAGGCTTTGAAAATGTGCCATTGCGCCCTTTTTCTTCAACGACCGTGTGTAACAGCAGCGTACGAGATGACGCCAACTTTGCCAACTTTGTCAACTTCCAAAGACGGAAATGGATATTTACCGGCGGCGAGTCCGCAGTGTCCAAGTTTCAGCAGCGTCGGGAGGTTGACAATGGTGTATACGCGGGGAAGCCGCCGGGCGTGTACCCGAGCGAGCTAATCTACCGCGTTAATTAAGCCGAGAATGCGCGCCGGGGCTCTCCGCGCGCGCGCGCGCGAGAGCAACCAGCGAAAAGGGAAGCTCGCGTCGTACGCTCAAACATCGGAAACTCGAACTCGAATTCGCATTTCTCGCGCGACTCACACTCTCCCGAAATCGTCTACTTTCTCGCAGTCGCACTCGAATAATTCATTCGTTACAGCGAATATCGCTACGGCGGAGAGTCACAAGATAGCCGAGACTGAAATTCCGATCGGTAAATTAACCTCTGCCCCGGGATTCGAGATATTCGCGCGCCGTATATCGCCAAAAGGCTCTCAGCGCGATATTCAATGGTGCTGTTTTACTCACGGCGGATATGCCGATATGAGGCAGCCTCCGGTGGCACATTTACGCGCGGATACACGCGGTGCTGGAAACTCGCGTGTGGAAATCTCGAAATACCGCGATCGGCGGGCGATGAGAGCGCGAACGAGAGAGCAATTATTTGTGTGTATGCAGACTCGCGACTCGCAAACTTGGGGGTACAAGAGCGAGCCTTTAACCCAGCTACAGTCGCTGCTCGCTTCTTCCGAAACGAAAGCAAGACGACGACGGAGAGGCGGCTTGCGAAAGGGCATCGAACCTCCGTTTAACCTCGTTAAACTGTGTACGTCGGTCCGACTGATTTCCTCTTGTGTCGAAAAAAAAAAAACTTGCCACCCCCGGGGAGGCTCGCCTCGCTCTCTGCTGGCGCGCATCCAAGAGAGAGAGAGCAAGGGAACCGCGAAAGGTTACGCAGTCGCCGTCTCTATAGGGCAAAGGGGAAGCTGCGAGAACGAGACTTTTCCTTCGATTTATGTCCTCACTGCAATTTCACAGCGGAATCAACCACTGCCAGAGAAATCTGTACACGCGCGCGATGCTAAAAATAACGCGAGAAGACGAAAGATTCGTCTCGGTAAGAAATAACGCAAAAGTGTCGAGTCTTGTGCGCCTCGTCGAAAAGTTTTTCAGCTTAAACCGTGGGAATTTTACGCGAAGAATCGATAATCCATCGCAGCCTGGAACCTGGCTGTATACGGTGGAAAATAATGTTTTTGCCTAATCAAAGCTCCGTTTGTTCGCGGAAGCAAAAAGTATGTCGAGCGAATGCGAACGCGACACACACTCGTGAGATAAGGAATTGTGTCGCGAAAAATCCGTGAAACGTGCAGAGACTGCAGTTGGCAGCTGCATACGAGAGAGAGAGAGAGAGAGGAACGTGGAAAGAGATGGGGGAAAAAAATGGAAAAAAGTGATATTTATCCACCGAGGCGCGCATCCCGTATCCGCGAGGGAGGAGGGGGGAGGGCTGGAAAATTCTACGACATTATCTCCGGGACGCATTAATTTGTGTACTCTCGCGAGTTCATGCTCTCCCGCTGGACTTGTCCGGGGATAGCGCGTTGTATACGCGTGCTGGGGCGCGCGAGCCACGTAACTACCTCGGTTGTACATAAAAACTACCCTCCTGGAACTTGCAACTCGCCCGTGAGGGCGCATAATCCATAAAAGGGTCGCGCGTTTCTCCATACCGAGGTTGAAATCTCCGCATGATCCGTAAAGAATGAAACACCAGAGTCAAACACTGCCTCAAACAGCCTCTTGCCGGTCTCGCCGTTAAAGTCGGATGGACGATTTAATTATTCCCAATTGTATTCCCAATCCAATGTATACTCGTACGCGTTTTCGATAAAAATTTGTTATAAAAAAAAATCGCAAATTCGACACGAGCAATTGCCGAGTTGGAATTATTCAGGTTTCTCCTCCGTTCTCGGGTGTTTTTCAGTGTACACGCGTACAGCACGCGCGAGTTCAGTGGCCTTCGAGTAAAGTCGTCGCGTATACTATATAGACACGGAGAGCGGAGGGAAAATCCCAATGGAGAATTCTGATTAGTAATTTACGGGCATTACGGCTTGTAAGAGCCGCTCCACCCTCTCGTACGGCGATGGTACGTCCATAGTCGCGCGATTACTCGTCTCCGCACTGTTGGCTCTCCTGCCTCAAACGCCTACACACTGGCTCTTTTACTAACCTAATACTCTGGCGAGTCTCATTCCGCGGCCTCTGCCTTGGCCGCAGCGGAGAGAATCCTATACATCCTCCTCGAGTCCCGTCGGAAGTACTCGAGAGTTTGGTTCCCGTGCGCGAAAACCATCGAGAATCCAACGATTCATACCTGTGGCTCGAGCAATGTCCCGAGTCTTCCAACTTGTCCACTTTGGCAAAGAAAGATTCGAAAGACACGAGACGAATGAGAATGAGAAGCGGAAGGCCAAAACTACCGGAGATTAAAAAGACAGTCGACCCCTCGGGCGTCTTTAACGCGCCTTATTTGCAGTTGACTCTCGGCCGCGCTGCTCGAAATCCCAGCGATATTTCAATCTGTCGCGCGCACACACTGGCTGGCTCGCTACCCTCGCGGAAGGCCAACTTGACGCTGTTTCGACGTTGTCCTCTGTTTTCATTTTCACCCCCCCCCCCCCCTCCCCGCCCCCCTTGAAAACGATACGCTGGAATATATCCAAGATTTTATACACTGGCAATCTTCCAAGTGGTTATAAAGATCGCGACAAGTGGTAGCGCTGGATACCGTTGCCACCAACAGCCACAGGCCGTGCTGCTGGAGAGTGCGGATGTACTCGCGAGTATTTCTTCGTCGTTTTCCGACGGACGAAACGCCACGCGATAACGCGACAAGGGCGGAAGAAGGGATCGCGGGTAAAAAAGGTCAAGATTTCGATGGATGATTTTTCGAACGCGTCATTTCATTATCTCCAACAACCGTGATGAGGTTTAAGGACGCTGAATCGTTCAAACGCGTGGAATACATACGCGGACACGATTCGGGAGGACCGGCACTCGCGTCTGATTTCCCGAGGGTACTTTTTAACCCTCCCGTCCCGCTCGCGGAAAATTCATATCGTTATACGCTCGACAGACTCGACGCGAGGATGGGGGATGGGAAACCGAGTCCGGCAATCGTCGAAAACACGTCGAGAAGCATCGAAGAAAAGTTTCATGCCGTAATTAACGATTGGCGAATAAAAAGCTCTAGTAAATTTTTATCGAGAAAAAAGTTGGCCGATGTTATAAAAAAAGCATATTACATCACGATTTTCAATACGAAACTCGTTGTGGGATTTAGTTTTCGACAAAGGCTTTTATGAAAAATCGTTGGGTTTTGCGAAAAATGCTCGTTTGGATGAAAAAAAAATGGATTATTGCTGGAATTGAGGGTATACGGTCGTTTAATTGCCGATATTTCAGCGGAAATAATTTGTCCTCGACGCGTTCAGACACTCCCGCTGTCGGAACTAATGGCATTCGTATATACTTTTTGCAATTAGATTTTGCGCCTCTGTATTTTTTCTTTTTTCATTTTCAACCGTTCGCTCTAATTTTTCACTCCAACGAGCAGTGCTCTCAGCCATTCGTGCGCTTATCGATTCGACAAATCTGAAACAGCGTTGAAAACCGACGGTCGGTTAATTAAAATATTTTCTCTCGATAATAGCGACGCGAATCAAGTGAAATTATTTCGAACATGGATGACAAAGATGCGACGTTCTTGGCCGCGTCGATAACAATCGGAACTGACGTGAACGTTGATTAAAATCACCTCGCCGTTCGCTGATCTTTTAAACCGGAATATCGTACGGTTTTGCGTGTTATTTCATAATTTCATCGCTAACTTGATCGCTCCGCCCGCAGGGAGCAATTAGTTGCCGGAAAATTCAAAGGTAATTGATCAACAAAAGGGCAATACGAAATAACGCGATACCGTTCGTTGATTGTACTCGAGGGCTTTTGCGCGAAAAATTACACCGAGAATTTCAATGCGATTCAATCATATCCAATAACGATAATGGTCAAATTGCTTCGGACGGGATACGAGGGTAACGAGGGTGAGCGCGTTTTATTTTTGAAAGCTTTTTTTCCCGGATTATCCAGCACGTTAAAGCGCGCGGTAGTTTCGTTAGCTCGCGCCGGAGAGAGTGTATAACATGGTCCCTTTTGCGGCAGCTCCGAACGAGTTTCAGCCAAAAAGCACCAAAGGGAAAGTAATGGAGAGAAAGAGAGAACGCGAGGGGCGGGGAGGAGGACGGACGCGAGTGAGCCAATTTTCAGTGTGTTGCACTCGACACGCGCGTGCGCAGGTGCGGCGGCGGCGGCCAGCACAACAGCGTCCGAAATTAATCACCCTGATAAATAATAATATAACCGGGGCAGATACGCGCGCAGCTCCTACCCTAGACTCCTGATGCTGCTGGTTACTTGTCGGGTTAGTTGGTTATTAATACGCAATTCGCATTAAACCTGTCCCCCCTTTTTCCCCCGAGGCTGCGCGACATCAAGATTCAACCTTTGGCTAAATTTCTAATCGCCCTCGTCGCGCATCTCCTCGCGCAAACGCATCCCCGCGCGATAATATCATCTTGGATTCTCAGCGAGCGCAAAACACTGTGAATACCAACGGAATTTATTTCCCGCTGTCGATAACATTATCGAGTATTATCGAGGCGAAAAGGTTTCCTCTTCCTCCTCCTCCTCCTCCTCCTCCTCCTTCTTCTGCAGATTTTCGTGGAAGAAGACGGTAAAATGATTATGCAAAACGTCGACGTCAACGATTATATATACCGAAACGTGGAATGAAAAGTGCCGGATAGAGAGTCTCGGAGCGTCTGCAAGGTGGGAGCGAGAATGAGCTTTCATTTGGCGGGCATTGTCGGCGGGGTTCGAGGGAAAATTAAAAGCTTATCTCTCCGGGTCCTGGCACGGGCTAACCATAGCATAGTAGCGCGAGTAGCGCGAGTTGCGCGAGTATCACACCGAGAGAAAAGTTTAGTTATATCTCGGCTTACTAAACTTTTGTTTGACTTTCAATGAATTATTATTTAATCTCAATTAAATTCTTTAGTTGATTCAAAAAGATTGGCCTATTTGCCGGTAATAAGTTTATTGAAAACAAGTAATAGTCGCGCCGTTGCTGAGGGCGAGAATAGCTACGGATTGGGGCACGTGTTAATGTTCTCGCAGGGGTTGTTTTTTGTTTTCTTCAATCAAATTATTTAATTGAATAGAACAAATCATATAGTAGGAAGACATATTCTACTAAAAAATTTATTTGTAGAAAATAAAAACTTCAGTAGAGGTTTTTTGGAGTATTTGGGATTATAAGTATAACATTTATTTAAAGCAGGTAAAGTATTTTTTAGAAATTCATATCGTTAATAAAAATATGCTTGAAGCAACGGAGCGCATGAAACATAATCGATTTATTAAGTTCAACAAATTTTGTAGTTGAAGTAAATAAAAATTAAATAGCATCAATAAAAAATCTTTTAAATATACCATATTTAATAGATTTGATCAAAAAATTTTTCTCGGTGCAAGACCAGCCCCCCATCCTCTCATATTGTCGTCGTCCCGAGGCATTGTCCGCACGGGATGTATTATTATCAACAACTTGTCGAGTCCCGCGTAGCTCGCAGCTTTATTATTTACCGAAAAGGTGCTGATGATTGTCAGCAGCGGGCTGACATTTCGTTGGTCGACGAAATCAGCGTCGTCAAGCTCAAAGATGTTGACATACAAGCGTGATTTTGCCTCCTTCGACTCGTCGACTCGCGAGAGTTACTCGTACAAAAAACAGGCATGGAATCTGACGTTTTTCATCATCGCGACACTCGCATTTTCTCCCGATGGCGATATTCAGAAAGAGAGAGAGAGGACGAGGGGAAAAAGACCATTCGAGGATAGAGATGACTCTGAGACACCCTATCCGAGGGGCCACTCGAATGAAATTCATTGTGTCGGCTATTGTCCGGAAGCGCCTTTCCCGGTAAGTCCCGGGGTAAGTAGCGTATATGCTTCGCGGTGTTGCGCGGCGGGAGAAAACGCGCGTCCGCATCAGGCTGAATAAAACGAGGAGGTTGCTTTTCGCGTTTCATTCAATTTGGCCGTTGGACTCTTGAGCGTTCACAGTTCCGCTGCGACGACGCTCGTCCGACAAGGAGGAACATCCTTTTGTGAAAATATTTGTTACACGAGGAAAATAATGGTCGAAAAGGCTCGTTCAATCGCGGAGTAATCGGGATAATTCCGTCCGGAGCAATTAGTCCTCTTCTCTTTTCCTCGTATACCCTGCGCGGCACAGGGCCGCGGGGTGGAAAGAACATCGGGACGAAGAGTCGCGTTTCCTCATTTTTATTTGTACCGAGTTATTTTCCGATTTTCGCCGTTTGATATCCGACTGCCGTGCCGCGCCGGTGCGCGCTCGAGTCGGGAGTCAGCTTGTGGAAGGCTCCGCGCGTAATAAACCAGCCGAGGGTAAAGAAAAAGAGGAGAAAAAACGTACGGTTGACCCGTCAACGACGCTACGGTCAGCTACGGTGTCTCTGCGTTTTTCGCGTTTTGCGGATTCCTCGAATTTTTTTGGGCTTTTTGCCTGTCGGCTACCGAAGGCGATCGATTGGAAACGTTCAGCTCCTCCGTATGTACGTATGTATACTCTATAAAACGTATATTCTACCTTAAAACGACGCATTCGTCGATGCACTCTGAAGATTCAACCGCGGCAACCGGTGCTGCGAGACAGAGTCGAGTGCAGACACGCAGGATGCTGTGATGGGGAAAGGTTTGGAGCTCGCAACGCAATCGGACTTGAAGTTTGACATTCGACCGGCGACGTGGCGCGTTTGGGTTTTTCCTTTACTCTCGCGGTGGGACGCTCGTCAACGAGTCGCGACCCGTTTGCATATAAATAACGCGAGTAAAATTTCGAGCTCTCGCTCCCTCCCTCTCTCTCTCTCTCTAATTTTCTTTCCAATCGTTAATAGCTCCCGGGTAAAACTCGCAAAGAGCGGAAGTAAAGCAAAAGTCCTCGATCGATCTTCCTCTCGTTCCCGTTGCTCCTCCTCTTTCTCGATACATGCAGATTAATTTATGCATAGCCTGCTCCAATGTCACGGGTGGCGTGCTATTACAGATGGAAAACAAACTTGGGAGCAGACGATGAATTATTCGTTTTTTTCGACATCTTTCGACATCTTGCGATATCGATGAAGCGAAAAGAAGGAGAAAATTCGTAACGTTAGGCTACAAACGACATTTGCCAATGGTCAAATCGTTTTCCATGCACGCTCGACGAGATTGATCGTCCTTTCGTCATCCGCAACTCGGAACGATCAATCGTGCGGGATGCGACACGTTGCGTTTAAAGGAAAAAGAAAAAAAGTGTACTTTCTACGCGACAATCGACTCGGACAGGCGGGCGCGAGAGACGGCTGCTGCGAGTGAGCCGCCGCCGGGTATTTATGGAAACGGCATGCGATTCAAAGCGTAAAAGTGCATTTGCGAGTCGAGGGCAAAGTTTAGTCCTCTCATGATATCTCTCGTTTCAGTGTTCAATCCCGGCGATAACGACCGCGATAATCCTCATCGATAACAACGCGCGAATGAGTATTATTCGGTCCTCGTTAATTTTGGAAACGTTCGTCGAGCAAGATCGCGAGCGACGGTGTACACGTTACCGAGCCATGGGCGGACTGACCTTGGCAAATCTCTCCTGGCTGTCGAGGATCTCGATGAAGAGCGATACCTTGTCATCGAGGATTTTCAAGCCGTTTCTCGGCTGTGCCAGCAGCTGTTGAATGGCCTGCGAGGTCGTGAGCGCGTGAGCCGGACTGGTGGCCGGTGTCGAGACCCTCGTCGTCGCGCCGCTGTTGCCGTTGTTGCCGTTGTTGCCGTTGGCGTGAAGATGCGTGCAACCGAGGAATATCGGATTGCCGTTCGGCGAGACGCCACAGTTGAACGGCTTGAAGGGAAGTCCGTGAAAAGTCGGACTCGGCCGCGGGCCGGCGGCCCGAAAGACGTTTCGCCCCGAAGACGGGAGCGACAGACGACGCACGGCGCTCCGATTGTTGCACGGCGTCGGCAACTGCCGCACCTGCGAGGGTGACTTCAACAGCTGATAGTCGCTCGAGGACGAGGGCAACGATCGATAGCCCGAGTCCGAGGGCGATGCCGGTGGCATCGGTGGACACCCAACGATCCCGTTGCCGTTGCCGCCGATTATGCTTGTCCCGTAGGCCTGGGGCGTCGTTGCGACGCTGTGCGGCCTGTGTCGCAACGCGCCACCCGGTGTCCACGTATTGGAATTTCCGGGATTCGCGAGTACGCTCAGAGCCGGCCCCTGTGACGTGGGTGTCGGCGGTTGGGGACGGGGAAGGGTCGAGGCGTACGGACGACGGGCGACGGGTTGGTGCAGTACCATCCCCGAGGCGCCCCACTGTATTGGCTCGATCGACGGTGTCCCGCTTCCGTTTCCGTCGTTGCCGTTGCTGTTCCCGTGGCCGTTCCCAGAGGAGATGGAAGCAACGACACCGTTCACCGGCGTTGAGGCGATACTGTGAGGCCTACGTGGTAATTGTTGCTGCTGCTGCTGCTTGAGCTGACCGTTCCACAATGACTGAGGCGGTACGACGCTTCTCGTAGTCGTAGCTGGAGCAATGGTCCCGCCGCATGACGGAGGGTGCTGCTGCTGCTGCTGCTGCTGCTGCTGCTGCTGCTGCTGCTGCTGCTGCTGCATACAGTTTGGTACCGTTGTTGATACGGGGGTACCGGCGACCGAATGGGCGCGCATGGCCATCCCGTAGATCGGACTCGCCGCCAACGCCGCCACCGCCGCCGTTCCATTGCCAATGGCAACGTTTGGCGAGATCGCCGCTGGATCGACGAGATGATTCCCCCATGATCCGACGGTATTCGACGGTACGGACGATCTTGGCGCGTACCGAGCAAGACCGTATGGCGGTGCGGCGATACTATGAGGACGTTGCAGTGCCGTTGGTTGCGAGAGGCCGTTGGGAGTCGATCGGGATTTGTTCGTGCCGGAGGACGGTATCGGGGTAGGCGGGGTATACAGCGAGAAGCTACCGCCGCCGCCGGGTAACTGACCGATCGGTGAGGAGTGAACATGCTGCTGCTCCGCGACGTTCGTCCTGAGACAAGCTGCACCGCTCGACGGGGCTGGCGGCGGGGGCGGCTGCATGCACTCCAACGAGCTTTCCCGCTCTGCGGATATGCCCCAGCCGGGGATTGCCGATAACGACGGAGGTACCGAGGGTAACCCCCCGGGTAATTGCGACGCGTTGTTCGATTCGTTAAAAGTCGGGCTCGACGTCGACGACGACGCCGACTCGACGACGATGCCAATGTCGGTGTCGATCCCGATGAGCCCGCGTCCTCCTGTACTTCCGGTCTCTCGAGGACCGGCTGTACCGCCGTTCACGTTGACCCGGCCATTCGCGTTTCGATAAAAACAAGCGGAACCCGGCGCGAGGTTCAGACTCGTTGGTTTCTGCTTGATACCGCCGTTGGACCGCGGACTGGGAATCGACCTGGGCTCGCCCATTTGCGAGGCTGTTTGTCCTTTCTCGAGACGGCGCGACACAACGGTCAGACTGTACCGTCCATCCGCTTGTCTCTGCTCAATCACGCGCGAGATTCATCACTTTTCGATGCAACTTTGCGCACGGACGATCTTCGTGTCTGTCGAATATCTTCGGCAACTCGTTTGCGCCATATTTTCTCGCGAATACTCGATCCTCCCGAGTCATTTGTCCGAAACCGATAACGCCATTGGATCATTTCTGCCGCCCTCCCACTCCGAGTGTACGCTCGGTTCACGAGTTATTCCGAGCGCCTTTGGCAGCTCTGACAAAACTCGCGCGCGCTCCGCTTATCGAGCGAGCGTTTCCTCGAGTGCCGAGATAACGAGGAACAAAAATACACTTTGCGCTACACGCGGTGGTAAAAAGTGGTCTCGCATCGATAACTGGGGAAATTTTGCAACGCGAGTTTGGCTATTGCGCTCTGTCAACGGTGAATAATCTACGTTCATACAGATTGTAACAATCTCATTGTATGATTCCTCAGAGGTGTCGTAATATACTGTATAGAGGAGATGGACAAATCGCTAAATACGAGTCAACAAATGTCAAACATCCGCGAGGCAATAACTTTCGATAAAAACAACTCGGCTCGAACGACTGAAATAGGAAACGTTGAAAAAAACAATGCACTTTTGTACTTGGAGCCGAGTTCCGCGAGAAATCAGCGCGACATTGGCCCAACGGCGAGATATTTCCACCGTTTCCGACTCACCCACCGCGACGTTAGATCTCACGAATTCGAGTACATGTCGCCGCTATTTTTCCTCGAGCGAGAGCGCGGTGTCGCGATTTTACGTTTGAAAAAACGTGGACGGAGAACCGGCGGTGCGGCATCGATACCGCGCGATCGGACCGGGATCGTCGTCGCGGCACATGATCGTTGAAACCCCCGACTCGAGGTGAGAAACGTGAATCGCGGAACACGCACAGACTCGTCGTTTCCGTATCGTTTTCCGTTGAATATCCGAGGACGAGACGCGACAGTCTCACGAGTCCTCCGGCTGCGGCTGCTGCTGCTGCTGCTGCTGTTTCGCGGGTGTCGCGTGGCTACGCCGTGCCGGGGGCGGAGTGCCCGTTTGCCCGTCGCGCTCGTACCTCTTCTTCTTTGCCGGTGCGCGGCGCGGGACTTTACTCCGCGAGGGTGGCACGCCTGCGCCGCGCCGCCGACGATTTTCGTCCTCCCTCTCTCTCTCTCTCTCTCTCTCTCGCTCCCTCCCTTTCAACACCCGTTGTACTCCTACCGAGCAGCCCTCCCGCCCTCTCCGCCTTTGTACGAAAACTACCATCGGTTCTGTGCCATCGGTACACCACCGGCGTTCGCCTCGGTTCGCCCACCGAACAACCATACCCCCCCCCCCCCGCCCCTCGCTGGACCTCAAATCCCGTGTGCTTCTCTCTCGCTCCAGCGCGGTACGTCGGTTAAATGATATAAAGCGGAACTGCGCGAATGAGACTCGCATTCTTTTTCCCGAGCGAGCCCGAGTCTTTTGCCCCCTCGAGCGCGAATATCAAAGAAACGAACACTCGGCCGACTCGCACCGAGACTCGAGCAGCTGGCTACCGAATCTGTTTTTCATCAAGAGCACGCGGCGAGATGCCACGTGCCTCTTTTTTCTTTTTTTTTCTCCGCGCGATCCACACAGAGATCCGTTTATATCGTTCGTACCATGTGCGGGGGAACATTCCCGTCGAAGAATATCCAGATATCGAATCGCCTTGTCCCGGGATTATGATTTTTTTTCCTCTCTTCCGCAACTCTGCCAATCGGTGTCTTCCGGTGGGAAACATCACTCGGGACCGGAACACTCGTGGTCTTTGGTATCTTCATCCACGTGTTTTTCTTCATCATGCGCACGGGCAGTGCTGTGTCGCGTGTGTATATCGCGTCCGTATGAATGCCGTTTTTGGTTTATACACGTGCGTATACGCGAAACGAGGGTTCCTCCGGCACCCTTTCGCATCGCGAGTATCAAAAAATCCGCATCGGCGGTTGGACGCGATAAACGCCAATTTTTCTCATCACAGAGAGGAGGATGAAGCGCGGTCGAGTCGCCAAGTGCGATTAACGAGAGAGAGGCTCTCTCTCAGCGAGAAATAACGGATGCACGCTCCAACAATTTCGTTATTGGACTTTGGTCGTTGAAACTTGTCTCGCCGTGTGGTTTTAATACGTATGCGTGTATAGCATTCCGAATACCACGGAGAGAGTACGGGCTTGGCGGGCGGCGGGCTGCCGAGCGTTCGTTTTCGAGCGGGTGAGTTATGCAAATTCTATAGAGCTTCGGCAAAAGGCGGAAACCGTCCCGTCCCTTTTCGGCCCGTTGCGGGGGGCAGCAAAGAATCGGCAAAGGTGGAAGACACTTTAGCGTTTTTGATTCGCGCGTAGCGGAACCGCATTGCGCGCATGCACCGATGCACACAGCGGTGCATACGGTGTATAACGATGACGCGATAAATGGTTAATGTAAATGAATGGCGAATGAGGTTAGGCGGAACGGCGTTAACGCTCGTTTCTCGTTTTGGCATGAGAACGCGCGACCGAAAAGCATCAACCGTGCTGATGACCTCTCTCTGTATAGTATACTCTATCCCCGCTGTACATTGCCAAGCGCACACATGGAAAACGTATGCCGTACGAAACATTTCAGCAGTCTACTCTCGGGGTGGTGGGCCTTTACCAGCAGCACGCTGGACAGCGTAGCTGCGAATAACACTGCTGTCGGATTAGCGGTGCGAGTGTTGGCCGAGTTGCCACAATGGCTTCGTTAATGGGTACGGGAGTTGGCGCGTCAGACGCAAAAACGACCACTCGCGCGGTCTCTCTCTCTCTCTCTCTCTCAACGATGCTCGCGATGCTCTCCATCGTTCTCCAAAACTCTTGGCGCTAAAGGGATGACTGAACTTTCCAGCAGAGCCTCGGCATTGCTTCGCAATGTCAAGTCAAATAAATCTATAAAGAGTGCATTCTTCTCTCGAGCTCTCCCGACGTCGGCCGATCGATTGTACCACACGGAAGTGTGTAGAAAACCGTGGTATGAGATACAGAAACGAAATAATCAGCGGGCTAGAGTGTAACGTGGATTGTCACATGCAGCGGGACAATATCGGATAATCGATAAAGTTTCCGATATGGAGATGGACGCAACGAGAATACGATTGAGCCTGCAATGGAATCCTGCATTTTTAGTCATAAAATCGTTACGGGATATTTGACCGCAAAGTGGGTCAAAAACGAATATCGTCAACGCCGCTGTTGACGCCGAGTCATAGCAAAATTTATCCATTTTGAGTTGCGCACAACTCAAAAAAATGAAATAAAGCCGAGCGAGTTTCAACCTACATTTTGAGGCTCATTTCCCTCGTGTACACCGGCAATGGACAGCCCGTCACGGTACAGGTAGATGTAAAAGAAATCCGCGCGATACATTTAGAGGCAAAGGTGGTCTCGAAAATTAAAGCCGGCACGAAATTCTCGGCGGTCTTCACCTCGAGTTTTTTCGCCGCTTTTTCATTCCTTCTCTCTCTCTCTCTCTCTCTCTGCCTCCCGCTCGAAGCCAGCACGGACGAGTACATTTGCCGTCTCACTCCCCCGCGGCTTTTCCTCCCTTCCTCGCTCTCTGTGCACCAGTGCGGCTTTGTGCGGCAAAGAATGGCCAAGCAAAGTGCACACGTGAAATATAGGTTAGCGAGTTAAGGGTCTTGCGCACTCCTTAATGATACATCCGGTGCAACGTATAAACTCGACGAGAGATCTCTCAATTACCTCTCGGGACCTTTTATTCACGCGCGAAAACCACGACGTTCCCGACGATCCGACGAAACATTTCATACGCCGATTCGTTTCGACAACGTTTCTCCCGCAAAACCCAGCATATCCCAGCATATCCCAGCATATCCCTCTTTTCTCCGTCATAACGAGCGCATTACGGACATGTTCTGTAAAACTCGCGTGTGTCCAGTGTCGCGAAGGGAGGAGTACGAAAACGTCGCGAACGTACCAAATTGCCGCCGTCGCCGCCGCCGCACGCGCACTTTGACGTATTCTTCGCGCGGAGGAGCAGCAATTTAAGAGCGACCTGGAGCGACCTGGAGCGACCTGGAGCGACCTGGATCAACATCCCCAGACGCGTACGAGTTTCTTTCTCGTCGAGCTGGCAAAGGGGTGAGAAGAAAAAGCGATACAACGGTTCTCGCGTTCGAGCTCTCGGCCATAATGAAATGATATCCATTTCAAGAGCTCTCTGCGATATAAATCCAATATAGCGAGAGTCCTCTGTGGCGCTACGTGGGAAAAACGAGACGACAAGGCCGAGCGATGCGCCGGATTAATTGACACTTTCTTCATCTCGGCGGCTTTTTTTCTTTTTTTCTTCTTCTTTTTTACTTCATTCCTTCTCCTCGACGTAACCTTTCAGACGCGGAAACGCGACGCCCGTGAATTTTCTCCTTTTCTCGTCGCTACTCGTATCATTTGTGCGGAAAAAGTCATGTTCGATCGATCCTCGCGTTTCTCCTCTGAATTTTTTCACGCTCGAGACGCTCCCATCCGAGAGCGCGTTGCGACGTTCGTCAGGGTTTTATCGTCACTCTGTGATTGCGCGGTGAGCCCGTCGCACGGTAGTTACATTACTGAAATTACATCGATATGTACGCGGACCCTCTTGTACGCGGTTACGTATGGCATATGCATGAGGGGACTTTCCATCCGTCGGAGCCGGAATTTTTTCATTTCCTTTCCGGTAAGAGCTCGATTCGATAAATATGTATGCTCGACGCGGGCGCGCTCGCGAGAAGCGATATCTGAATTTCAATCAGATATGCAAAAGAGGAAAATTATCCGTCACGGACCTTTCGAGTAATTTTCAAACGGGTGTGAAACGTTTGTTTGGGTGGACGTGGACGCTTCGACTCGAAACGATCTCTCGTCATCCACCGCCGGAGCGAGAAATAAATAACATCGTTTTGCCAAATTTGTCCACGCGGGCGAGAGCTCTTGTCTCATCAGAGGCAATTCGTTTGTTCGATTCCACGACGGAAGAGAATACGGGCAACGAAGGCTTTTGTTTCTTCTTCGATGGATGCTGAAAGAACGAGAGAGCTCGACGACGACGACGACGACGACGACGACGACGACGACGACGGTTTGGCTCTTGATTATACACACACAGGCGTGTCCAACCTTCCGCGATCGCTTCTGCGCGAAAATACCGAGTGTTTGAGCGTCGAGACACGGTAACTTCATCGTATCGCCAAAAATGGTCAATGATTTTCCGCCAGCTGTGCCGTTATCGCCCGCGGTGGTGGGATCTTTGGTCGTTGGCTGGTGGAGAGCGAGAGGGTGGAAATAGCCAAGGGGTGTTGGCATTCCCGAGCTTCTCCGGCCCGCGCGTACGCGTCTACATCCGGCCGAGTGCACTCGAATCGCCGCCGTCGCCGCGCGGTCTCTCGAACGCGTCAACTGCGACGCGCACACCCCGAGCGTATTTGCGTATTTGCGTATTTATTCACCGCGGCTCACGCGGCTGACTACGGTGCTTTCCGCCGTAGCGGAAATGGATGAAAGACGGAAAGTCTTTCGAGTATCTTTGGAAACTGTTGTTTCCAGAGCGACGCCCGCTGTGCATCGCACGATCGCCATCGACCGGGGATACGAGTTGTGCGGAGGAAATTCCCTGGTTCGTTCGGTCGCTCTCGAGAGCGAGAGAGAGAGGAGAAAGAAAGGAAGAATGGAAGAGACGCTATTCTCTTCCATGACGGACGCCGATAAAATCGTCGTCGAGGGTCGCTGGGGGGGAAAGCAAGGTCGTCTCCCGCGTCCGTTATCGACCAAAGTACCAAAGGCTCCTTGGATATTCGCGAGGGATGCAACAGGGTAGTTTCCGCTTTATCGACGAGGGGTAAGAGCTCGCGGACCCTCGTCGTCGGCGGCGGCGGCGGCGGCAGACAGAAAGGGCTGCAGCAGCACCCCGGGACACTGAGCGTCCGCTTCGGCCGATAAATGATCCTCCCTCGCGGACCTTACCGATCCAACTTGGCCGAACGCGGGGCGCCCTCTGCGTTGGCCCAGTGCGCATGCGCGTAACGCAGTCACCGAAAAACGGATATTCCGTATCGACCTTTTGCCGCATCTCGGGAATTCGATGCTCGTATTATCGCGATAATCGATCGAGAGGTACGATAATTACTCGGATTCTCCCCCGCAAACACGCGTCTCTCGATATAAAAACGGAAAAAAACAATTTTTTCATTCGTCTTTAATCACCTCCGGAAGTACACGAAAGTTTAATCCCTCTCTCGTGACAAACTTTGCGCGTCAAGGGGGTGTTGTACTTCCCCGAACACGACTCTGACGCTCCTCGAAAAATATCGGTGGATAGAGAGAAAAATGATGGACGATGCGTTGCCGAAATTCATACGATCGAACTTTTGTTGAAATTGTCGGTAGATTCACCGAATTATCTCATCCTAATCGTGGTAAACTTTGCTCGTTGAGGGGTTGGCGTTTGTTTTTTTTTTTATACTCTGTCCGACGGAAACGTAACTGCGCAACGAGATACGCTCGAGTTTAATACTCGGATTATTTTTGATCCCAACGCGATCGCGGTGCGCTGCTTTCCTCCTTTGCGGTGGGTGAAAGAAAGAAAAATACCAAAACGGATTGACCAAACGACCAAAACGGATTGACCGGAAACACGAGAGGAGCCGGCGAGGAGGATAGGAGGTGTCACGAGGCTCGGCCCGAGGATCGAAGACCCAAAGAGTTTAGCCTTTTGGTAAATTTAGATTGGTCAATCGGTCACTGTGCGGGGCTCCCCCCGTCTCGGTAAGGTCAACCTGATATTCTCGGTCGCCACGGTCGCTCCGTGTCGTCTTTGAGATTTCGAAAAGTCTCGAAAGGATCGCTGGCTCCCCTGCTGGCGAACGAGGACACTCGCGCACCAGCTTGAAACGATGCTTGAAAGACAAATGCGCCGAAAACGATAGCAATTGTGTCTCATGTTGACGGTATATTACGAGTATTCCCTCTCTCTCTCTCGCTCTCTGTGTGCCTTTTATACACGAGGAAAATATATGTAGGAAAGGTTTTCGAGAAGAGTGTTTCTATCGATTTTCAACGGTGGAGTCGGGTGCGATGAGCCGAGAAAGGGAAAGTGCCTGGCTGCTTGCCTGGCTGGTTTGCTCGTTCGTGTCGCTGCTGTATTTGTTCGCCCTTCCACCCTCCACCCTCCACCTACCCTACCCTACCTACACGAGGCTTTTTCCGCTCTCCGTATGAATATTAACGGTTAAATTCCATCAGAAAAATCATTGCCCTCCATCAGTTCGAAACGTTGCCAAATTCCCGGATCTCCTCGCGCGTTCAGAGGCCGTCGATCGATCGTTTCAACGCATTTATCCATTTTGTGGGCGAAATTTCATCGATTCGACGTATATCGTTGTCCCGATTCGTTCGGGCGATTAAAAAAAAAGCATCTTCAACGATAATGGCTGCCGTTCTCGCGCGAGTCGTCGGCGGAAGAGTGAATGGAAAATTACGAGCTCTCGTCTGTGTGAATAACAATTGTCCTACCGTGCAAAATTGTTCTTTCGCGACTGCACGATTGCCGAAACCCAAAAAGCTCGAAAGCAACGAAATGCTCCGAGGAATAAAATAAAAAATGACATGTAATGAAAAAAAAAGGGGCAATCGACGAGGCTGGCGTGACTCTTTCGTTTGTAATTCGATCGCGGTATGGTTTTACGGGCCTCCGACTCCAACAGCGCGCCATGTCATTTCTCGACGAAAAACGTTCGTTGACATTTATACGAATCCGGATTAATCGACAAATTGGTCGAGAAAAAAGAGAGGAGAGACAAAAAAACGGAGGAATCCTACCTTGAGCTGATGCTGCGGTCGCTTGAGAGCTCCCTGATCGCGTCTGCCACCGAGACGATCCGCTTCCGCCTCGAGGCCCTCCATCGACGATTCAGCCTCGCTCAGCCACGCCAGGAACTTGTCCAACGACCGGTCAAAGTTGTGCAGGGAGGCCATTGCCGAGTGAAGCAACTTGCCGCGATTGATGACGCTGACAATTTGTTTTTTCTTTTGTTTTTTCTTGTTCAACAAAGAGAGAGAGCCAAGTGCCTCTCGATCGTGTACGAGATTGTCAAATTCAGCGACGATATTGCGATTGGACAAACTGGGGGGGGGGGGGGGGGGGGGGGGTCGTTTCTCACCTCGTGTTGAGATTATTGTAACGCTGATTGATCATTTCCGTCATCTTCTTGACCCTCGAGGTGTCGTCCTGTTGATAAACCGCGATGAGCTTCTGCGTCAGCTGATTGAACAGTTCAATCTGATGCTTGTACTGATGAAGCTCGGCGTGAAGGGACTGAAATCCATCGCAGCGTGAGGAGAATCGAGAGTACCGCGGGGGGGAAAAAAAAAACAAAAAAAAAAACAAAAAAAGACAAGGACGAGCCGCGAGCCACGCGGTACCTTTTGCTCTCTGAGTTGAGCCTCCAGGACGTCGGCGGTGTGACCGACCGATCGCATCCTCGCCAATCGAGTTTCCTTGCGATCCAGCCAATTCTCCACCTCGACCCTCTTGGACTCGTAGCGCTGGCTGTCGCCGAGCATCGCGTCCAATTGCGTCTTCCGTTGCATCACCTTGGAATTCGTCTCGTCCCAATGCTCGAGGAGCTTCGTCACTGAAAGCCAAATGACAAATCCGCATTGGACAAATTGACGAATTGACGAAAGAGGGCACGATCTGCGGATATTCGACGTGTCGTGCTGAGGAACGCCGAGTTTCAATCGCCAGCATAACGAGCAACCTTTCTATTTGCCAAAGAAAAATTGGCAACGTTTGCCAAGCTGAATTATTCCTCGATAAGCGTACATTTCGCGCGCATCATCACTTTCGCCCATTTCGTCGTCGGCTCTTATTTTTCTCCCTGTCGAGAGCCTCCCCCCCCCCCCCCCCCGTCGACCAGACGTCGTTTTTCGACAGAGGGAAATTGCACGAGCACGGCTGTAGCTTCGAGTCCGTCTAGGAAAATAATACTCTCCTCTTCGATCGACAAAGTACGGCGCTGCGCCCCAAAAGTTTTATCTCGATCTGCATTGTAATCGGGATCAAATAAAATACGTGAAAGCTACGGGGGAGGGGAGACTCGGGGGATATTAAAAATAAGAGCAAAACCGATTTTTTTGCAACTTTCATCGTTCGAAAGAGGAAACTTTGAAGATGGTGTTTTTGTTTTTCAATATTTTCCCAATATCTATTCGTAATATTTATTTATTCATCATTCCTAATATTTCTTGAATTTACGAAAAATTGATAAATCAACATTCTCATATCGAACGTGAAAAAATGTCTCCTCCGTCCTTGTATCGAGCCGCCCCTCGTCAAGCACACCGTTTTCTTTTTTTTCGTCTTCTCCTTTACTCTGGCTTTTTTCTTCGTTCCTGCGATCGCGGATACCCGCTGCTGCTGCTGCTGCCGCGTGCGCTGCTCCTATCCCATCGGGACACGTTCTCTACGTAAATTGCAACGTAAATCCGCCACGCCTTCCGATTTAAAGCTATATCCCCCGGGTAGATGGGAAAGGCCGTGTATGTGCCGTGATATCGCGTGTAATACGCAAAGAACGAAAATGCGCAGCAACGTGGCATGAAATCCCTCGGGAAATGAGAAATTATCGGATTCGTGCGTCTTTCGGTGAGAAATTCTGCATATTCCGGCCGGTCGAAAATGTCATGTTTTCACAGTGATCAATTCTCCACATTAACGCGCGACGGTCATTTTTCTTCTCACGCACAAAAAATCATCGAGTTTGCTCGGCAAAGAGGCTCGAGTTTAAATGGCAATTTTCCGCAACTCCATTTCATCGCGTAATACGCGCAGCAGCGCGGCAGCAGCCTTGCGTAAAATGGACTTTTCCAGATTCGCATCAGTCTGCGGAAGCAACACGAAGAAAGCAACGGCATTCGCTCGATCGACTGCGAAACGAGGAGGAGGGTGTGACAAGTGAGATGAAAAAAAACAACGCTCGCCTTTCGCATTTTCAAACCTCCATCTCGATTTTCCAACGTCCCGATATATCTTCACCCGTCTCTTCATCTCGCTTTGTTTATACTTTATAGTTAATAGTTACGTTTCAATATACGTAATCAATTGCATCGCGCAAAGACGACCGAGCGAGTCTAGAAATTTATTTCGCGTTGAATGCGAAACGAGCGAGAGACGCGGAGCGCCCCCCCCCCCCCCCCACCGCCGCCCTCCTCTCGCGTTATAATCACTATCGATCGCGCATTCCCTTTGACGAGCGAGTTAACGCGCTTTGAATCGCAATCGCAGTTTCCCTCCTTTGTCTTTGTTTCGTTTTCTCCCGGCGTGCGTCGCGCTACAACCTTTCCATTCTTTATCTCTTCCTTTCTCGTTACGTTATCCGATCTGCGCGTGACGTGAAAACGGTCGGAGATTCTTCCGAATCCACGAGGGTGGCCGCCGCCGCCGCCGTCGCCCCACCCGCGACACACACCGCGAGAGAAAGACTTTTTCCCCTTGGGGAAAGGGTGAGAAGAACCCGCTGTTTCTCTTTTCGTGCAACGCTTTCTTTTTCGCAAGAAAAAACAAACTAATAATCAATACCGATTTCGTTGATGAACAACACGATAATACTATATTATCGTTGTTCAATGTAAATTATTCCACGGCGGATTGTACAGAGCGGATGTTAAAAATTCGCGAGTGTCCGCGCGCGACTGCGGGAAATCCGTTGAGATTGTCATTCGGACCATTCGGCATTTGACCAGCACGCGTGTCCTCTGCCTCTCGCGAGCTCCGAGACGAGTGTGCGCGCAAACTTGGTTCAAGAGGCAACGAACTTTCGGTACGGCGTCTACGAACCTGGAGCCGCGCCGCGAGCAGCCGCGAGTACACGATAGTTACAACGCTCGTGTCGGAAGTACACCGTACACGCGGAATTATTCACAGCGAGTATCGAACGCGAACGGGGGTTTTCCCATCTAAACGAATATCCGACCATGGCGACTATGGCTGTTGCTGCACTTTTCGCAAACGCAAACCCCCGAATAATCTTGTACAGTCTGTGGCTTTACGATCTCTCGCACGATACCGTAAAATCGTTATTCGCCGCGTGTGTGTACGCGCCGAGAGACGTGGCGCGCGGCAAAATTCTTCAGTCTCGGTGAATAACGAGCCTCGCCGAGAAATACTCTCATCATTTTGGAGAGTCTTGAGCTAGGAGTGCTTTACGTTGCTCGAATGTTGCTCGAGAGAGAGAGAGAGAGAGAGAGAGAGAGCGAACGGGAACTCGTGCTGTCCCGATAAACTTTTCTCGTAAAAGATAATGGAATGTCGTTCCTCCTTGTTTTTCGGCGTGAGGAAAAACTTTTTTCCATGAAATTCAAATGAAAAACAAAACTCTTTGCAGAGTCTCTCGGCGATTCCGACATGAGACGCGCGGGCGAATGATTTTAATCGTAAAATAAGTTTAAACCGGTAAATGCGACACGACGATTACCGTTTTCCCCGGACGTGCACGTGGGAGAATAAAAGTAGTAGTAAAAAGAATAAAAGTAAACAAAAACGTTACGAGCCGACATGGTCCAGGGGGAGGTGGAGGAGGGGGGACGAACGCGAGCCTGTCGGCGCATTCGTGAAGAGAAATTCGATACTGCATTCAGGATGCATCGGTCCAAATACCGCTGCTGGTAGTATTTCTGCACATTGGCGCGCACACGGATGCACGCTCCAACTTAATACCGTGAGAATACGCACACATGGTCATACTTTTGAGCATATTTTTCGGCCATCGATCACGTCCGTCGATTCCGCATGCTCCCTGGACAAATGAGATTTGACTCTCGAACCTTGTTCCACGTCGCGTCCAACGCGCTTATCCCCCCCCCCCCCCTCCCGTTGTACGTTTTACGGAATATTCACGTCGTATAATCCGAGTGTCGGGAGTCTGCGAAAGGACGTCGATCGAAGAGCGGAGAGCAGAGACAAAAAGAGAGAGAGGAGAGCTTTGGCGCGGAATATACGCGGGACTACTGGCGGGCTTTCGTACCTTGATGGAGACCCCCCGCGGGTCGAGCCGGCGGCGTTCCACCGGTCGCGAGGCTCGAACGGGACATACCGCCGGGCGGCGAACCGATGCTGGGACGGTGGTGGGTTCCGATCGGACCGCTCGGACCGAGAGGATTGACGAAACCGTGACTCGGGCTCGAGTGCCGAATCGCGCGATTCGGCTGTACCATTCCCGGCAATGGGATACCTCGCGGTATTTGGATCTCGTGAGATACCAGCACGCTCGCCGCTTGATGCTGCTGCTGCTGCTGCTGCTGATGATGATGATGATGCTGAGCAGCACCAGCACCCGGCGATGGGTTGTTTGGACCACCGGCACCAGCCCCCCCCGCCGCCGCACCGTGCATCGAGCCTCGCCGATTCTGCGACATGATTCCCCACGGGACAATTCCAATTCCAATTCCAATTCCAGTTCCAGTTCCAATTGCAATTCCGACCGACGTTATCTCGCGAGACACGTACAGAGCTCAAACGTGGCTGAAACGTCGATCTTTCGAATCTCCTCCGGACGTACAGCTCGATGCGTACGAGACTCTGCTGGTGCTCTATTCTCGAGCCCGGGCGAGCACCTCCGGCAACATTTCGTCTCGCTGTTCCACGTTGTGTTCCACGGGCGATACGCTCCGCTGGAAGATCATTCCGTGCGATCCTCGCGCGTCGCTCGCACGTCGCTCGCACGTTGTTCGCCGGGGGATCGTCGACGACAACCCTCGCCACCATGTATTTCCTCCTTGCTTTGCACGTTTATCACGATTCAATAAAACGACGTACTCGTACCTCTGACCAAACTGATTCTTGTCTTTTTTTTTGTTTTGCCAAAGTCACCGTTAATTCGCGCAAGTCTATCATCCAAATACCGCGAATGGTCCGAGTGCGAGGAGAGGAAGCGCGAGTGCTCGAGAGTGCTCGAGAGTGCTCGAGAGTGCTCGAGAGTGCTCGAGAGTGCTCGAGAGCAGGTGGTCGCGCAAATATCTTCCTTCCGGTGTTGCCCGACTAACCGGTCTTGGGATTGACCCTAGTCATTGTACAGTATCGCTGGAAAAGTCTACGGAGCATTTTTCAGGCCGTAATTACGACGCGTTTAGAGTCCAATTAAGACGAGGAGCGCGGTTTACGGAGGCGGAGGAGGAGGAGGAGGAGGGTAAATTAATGCGGCAAACGTTGTTTCGCCGGCGGGAATAGGCTCTCCGAGCAGCAGGATAGGCACCTAGGGTGCAAGAGACACCTCTTTGCGCCTCGTTGACCACGTCGAGAGAATTTCGCACGACCACCGCACCGAATGTCGACGAATAAACGACAAAAATGAATATACTCGTAATCGTCGACGGATCGCGGTAACGGCACTTTCGATTATGATTTTTCATCAATTTTCACGGCAACGTTGAGCGCTCGTAGACTCGTTGTTGCAAAAGTCTTTTCCAAGTTTTTCTCTCGCTCTTTGGAATCGCGTTGCGCGACAGGGAGCGGCCGTGCCAACACTGGTGCGCTCACGCCGGCACCTTCGACGCCGGAGGGTCGTGTCGGCGGTGCCGCCGCTGCTATACCACCGCCGTCGGCGCACCCTCAATCGTACACTACACCCCACCGCGGCTCCCCCCCCCCGGTACTTCGACCACCACCCTCACCCTCACCCTCTCTCTCTCTCTCTCTCTCTCAACACCGTCCTCCCGCCGCACCGAGACTCATCCGTACGTAAACTCGAATATATCCCGTTGTATCGAGGTGTGTACCACCCACCAGCAGCAGGGTCAACCAACGGCAAACACTCGACTCGAAAATCACGCGAGAGTCGAGTTTCTTATCTCGCGGTCTTTCGCGATTTTACGAGTCGCTGACGCGAGCGACGAGCACCTGTACTCCGCGTCTTTACGCCTATACGCAGTCGGCGCAAAATAGAAAAAACAAGAAAAGCTCACGAAAATGAGAAACGCTCTCGTGGTTGTTTCGTTTCAACGAGATTTTCTTTTTCGAATGAAATTTTCGTAGTCCCGGGAGGTGGGAGTCGAGCATGCATGGAAATGAGAAAAGGAGCAGAGGAGAAAACGAGCGAATGCACCAAAGCCGTGCAAACGACTCGTGCTGCGGGCTCGTACACGTTGTTTTTCATAAATAGAGGAAAAACGAGCAAGCTCAAAGGGAGCCGCGCCGCTCTGCGATGGACGCGATCTATCGGGTTTGTTATTTCTTCCCGAGTGGAGAAGAACACTCGAGAACGCTCGAGAGAGGAAAAACTTATCAAGGCGGATGAAATGATAAATAAGCGAAAGATCCAATTACGAGGTGCGGAATAACCGACGATGAAACGGCATTTTATTGCTTCTTTTTTTTACCAATGCACCTGGCGCGTCCGACTCGGCACGATGCCACGACCCGCCGCTCTCGTCGGAAAATATTCATCCAGCGTTGAATGAATATCAACGAATCACAGCAGAGTCGATGATCCCGTGAAAATCTTTCAACGATTTCAACGATCACAGCCCGCCAAAGGCTTTCGATTTTTCATCGTTTCCGTTTGAGAATATAGCAATGATCAATCGGATGTTGCATCAATGCTGTACAAAGTTTTTTCAGAATCGCGTCGAATCGTGGGCGACTCTCGAGGGAATCGATATTCACGAGAGAGACGAATGAAAACACAGCGATGTGTCAGATGGACACATCGCTCGGGACTGTGAGAATTTCGAAAGGAAAATGTAACATTTGCCATCGAGCTTCGCGTTGAGAAGACGCGCTTCCTCTCGGTGATGTGTGTTTTTAACGCGGGAGCTCGCAATTTCCTTTTTTCAAATAAATTTACAGCCTCGAGCGAAATGAAATATTTATGGAACGATTCTCATCCGTGGATTCGTAGCGAGAGAATGCGAAAGAGAGAATTTGCGCGACATTGCGCTCGGAGAGAAGCCACGCTCGTGTCCCTCGGCTGAAATTGCCAGTGGGAATCTTCTACGTGGTCGGAATAAAAATGCCCCCCTCCCCCCGCCTTTCCCCCGGCTTTTCATTTCGAGCTAAGCGATTCGGCAAAAGCTCGCACGACCATCGCCACGGATGAAACTTTCGTTTTTTACCATCATCATCGTTATTACCAGTTTTTCGCGCGACACGCGATTTTTCCATTCTTTTCCGGAGCTTTGGCGCGCCATGTGACATTTGTTTTTGCTGTTTCTTTCCATAAATTCCAGCAGCAGCACGGTGCAATGAATTCGAGGAGAGATTTGAGAGGAGGAAGCTTTTACCTCGATGAATGATCAAAGGGGAACGACGAACGAGAGGTTGGCGTCGCCTCGCGGAAAATTCTCGCGGAAAATCCTCGCAGCGGGACCGCGGGCTAACCGCGGGCTAACCGCGGGCTAACCGCGGGCTAACCGCGACGACAACATTTTTTCAAAACGATTCCTCGGCCGTCCTCGATGTCGTCATCGTTCGAAATGACTATATAACGGTGCGGGCGAGGATCTTTGAGCGCAAAAAAACTTGCCAACCGCACGAGTGTCTCGGCAATTTCAAGAACAAATACAAGAGTTACGAGGCTGTACGAGGCTCGTTCTGCACCGCTCGAGAATAAATCCAAGCTTGCTTGCTTCCATTGCTTTTTACGCGGCAGCGGAAGCGGCGGAGGTAGGCCGCTCGAGCCTCGCCTCGCAAAGTTACGAGTGTCTTTCGCCTTGAAAAAGTACGTCTCGTACGTCTCTCGTCTTGAGCCGGCAATTACGAGATCGCTCTAGAGTGATGCGCGCGCGTTCTCGTGTACGTTTTAGCGGCTTTCGCGATAAAACAACAATTTTCCTCAAATGTCCTTCCGTGCTTATTCTTCATCCTCGTGAGAAATAAATCGATATACCGCCGGCAAGGTTGGTACTCTGAAATGCCAATGCCTTTCGAATAAATTCCCATGTACGTCCGCCGCTGTTTCTCTCTTTGGCCGAATGAGAGAGCCGAGATTTTCGTTCGCGAGTCTATCGCGCGAAACAGCGCGAATGACACTCGATGGATTCAACCGGTAATCCACGGTCGTCGGGGGCGTATATCGATCCCGAAGGTGATGCCGCCACCGGCCCAGGGCGCGCATCAACTCGACGATTGTCGAGGTACGACGGACGGGGGAAATGTTTTGGAATGAAAAATACACATAATCGCTGCAAGCACCATCGCCCGTCGTGTTTCCGTGGATTTTCATTCATTTTCGAAAATGAGAGGATTATCGAGACGCTCGTTTGCCACTGACGATGCATTCGCGTGCTCGCTCTTAATCGCGCTCCGGGCGATTCATCGCGTTGGAAAATTTGGTCGATTTCGCGCACGGCGTGCCCTCGTTTCCCCCCCCCCCCCCAGCACGTTTTATCACGTTTAATGAAATTACTCAGATTCGAGAAAATTTGCGAAAAAATGTCATCCACACTGACTCACCTTTTCCATGGAGCTGTTGTCGATTTGTATCGGCCCGGAGATTCTCAGCGGTATGGACGAGCTCGTCCAGTTGCGGTTTTTTCTGCTCCAATTCCCGCAAAACATTCTGCAATGGAAAACATAAATTCGTCAAAAATCAAACTTATTTTTTTCATCGACGTATCGTCGTCGCATCTTTCCTCCTTTCCAGCGATTTAAAATTCCAGATTCGATGGGGCGGCGGCGGGTTCGCCAGATTATTCGTTATAATATCTTTCCTCTCGTCTCTTGAAAAGAATTCCCGAAAAAGGAAAGAATCTTGCCGGCGCATGCGGCGGGATGTAATTTAAACAAAAAAAACGGGGATTAATTGGAAAAGGGACAAGGAGAGAACGACGAACGTCCTTGTGGCGTCTAAAGACGAAGGGAGAGGCATGTACGCTCGTACTATAAATACACGTCGAGGATAAATCGCCTTCCTCGCGGATTCCCGTCTGTCTCCCGCTCGCGGGATAACTTTTCAAATTATGAAATATCCTTTCGTACGAGGGGCGAGGAGATGCGCGCGAGAACTAATATCCTTCTTCGTTTCAGCGAGGCTCCGGCGAGAAACAAACTTTGGTGATGATATTCGGCAAAAAACAAACGAAAAAAGAATCGTGCGTCGTCGTGTTGCTCGTAATGAACGGTGAATTTATCGAGATATCGAGAAAAAAGATCTTTCGGTGTGAGACCTTCCGATACAAAGTCGATGGGGTCCGTAAGTTGATCGTTTATGGAAAATATTCGTGCCCCGATTGGTTTTTACTTGAATTTCACGGTTTTTTTGCGTTTGCACACTGAAATTTCGAGTCTTGGCGAGAATCTCGATGAGTTTCGTAATCGGCGGAAAATTTCCGATCGAATAAGCTCGTGAAATATGGAAAAATCGGAAAAAAAATTTTTTCGTCATTTCTGGCCACTTTTCCCGAATCGTCGAAAAGTCGAAATTTCAAATGGCCATAACTTTCGTCCTAATTGAAATATAGAGGCTTGCAAGGGGTGTTTTGAAAAGCCCTCGAGTAGACTTGAAGAACTGTTCAAGTTTCATGTCGATAGCTAGATTGCTTCACCCTCAAAATCGATGTTGAAAATTGGCGAAAAAACGGCAAAGGGGTATGTATGGGAAATTTGGCGAAAATCGATGGTCCAGCTTTAAAAATCTGCCAAAAATCGAAAAATCAAGATATCCGCAAGAACCAAACGGCATTTTGAAGCCTCTACAATTGACAAGAGAATAAGCACGAGTCGGGTTGTCTATCCCAAACGAAAAAAAAATGGCAATCATTTTAGTGAATCAACTCAATCTGGCAAAAAATGGCGAAAAATTTTGGGTTTTAAAAATTCAATTCAACAGTCTATATCGATGTATTTTTTCCCGCTGAGTACGAACCACGTCGATATTTTGTCGAAAACTCGATATTTCAGTCCGAAAATGCAATAACACGAATTTGATCAATTAATTACGATTTTCTCATTGAAATTTCGAGTTTTCGGAATAAAGTCGGTGTGTTCCGTAATCAGCGGGAAATTTCCGATCGAATAGTCTGTTGAAATATTGGAAATTGAGAAAAAAAAATTTTCGCTCCATTTTTCACCATTTTTCCAGAATCGTCGAAAAGTCGAAATTTCAAATGGTCATAACTTTTTCCCTAATGAAGCTACATAGATTTTTTGGGGGTGTTTTGAAAAGCCCTCGAGTAGACTCGAAGAACTGTTCAAGTTTCATGTCGATAGCTCGATTGCTTCACGCTCAAAATCGATCTTGAAATTTGGCGAAAAAACGGCAAAGGGGTATGTATGGGAAATTTGGCGAAAATCGATGGTCCCGCTTTAAAAATCTGCCAAAAATCGAAAAATCAAGATATCCGCAAGAACCAAACGGCATTTTGAAGCCTCTACAATTGACAAGAGAATAAGCACGAGTCTGGTTGTCTATCCCAAACGAAAAAAAAATGGCAATCATTTTAGTGAACCAACTCAATTCGGCAAAAAATGACGAAACATTTTTTTACCCAAAAATTACTTTCAGTGGTCTATATCGATGCATTTTTTCCCGCTGATTACGAAACACACCGGTATTTCGGCGAAAGCCCAATATTTCGGTCCGAAAATGCAATAATACGAATTTTATCAATTAATTATTATTTTCTCATAGAAACATAGAATTTTTGGAATAAAAGTCGGCGAGTTTCCTAATCAACGGAAACGTTCCGATCGGATAAGCTCCAGACAGACTGTAATGTAAAAAGTGAAGGTTCGAAAAAAATCAAGGGAGAAGGATTTTGTCGATGGCTTTTGTTTCCTTTTTTTTCCTTTCCTTGGGCTTTTTTCAAGCCAGGCTGCGTGTGGTATCGTCTTTGTGCTCAACTATATGGACAACGCTATCGCGATCGTGTGCTATATCGTGAAAAGGAAAGGGGGGGGGGGGGGGGGGAGAGAGACCGATACGGACATAATACGGGGTAGTTTCTTCCGAAGCCTCTCCCACGTGACAGAGTCTCAAAGGTTGCACATAAATATATGTATATACACTTGTCAAAGGACCATGCAGAGCTCGAACGCGAGCTCAGTCTTTTCGTAAACTCACGTCGAAGCGAAGCTGCAGGGTGCCGGTATAGTGCGGCGTCGAGGCGCTCGATGCTCTCGGTTCTCTCTTCGCTTCCATATCGTATTTTTCTTATTTCACAACAACCCGAGACGGATGCCGCAAACAAAATGTCACATGAAATATAACAAATGTGAAAATACTTTTGTACATTGGTCGTCGTGCGACTAATCACTCTTCCTCCTTTGAAAATATATCCGTTTTTCCGACAGATGCTGGTGATCCCTCAGTTTGATACTTTAATACGCCAAACGAGCGGCTATCGATCGCACGAAAATATTTGAGATATTCGTTGAAAAGGAATGAAAAATCGCCCTCGCTTCCGTCGGATTTTTCATGCAAAGCCGGGGAGGAGGCGGCGGCGGTCGATGAAAAAAAAAAGTCTCTGGGTCGTGGGAGAGAATAAAAATGGAGAAAAGACGGAGAGAAAGATTGCTCGCCAAGTACGAATTCGCTCGAAAGTTTTACTCCGAGTGTGTAGTACAATAAGTGTCGCAGTCCTACTATTTTGCTCTCGCGGTTGTCGGTTATCGATTTTCCTCTCCTCTCCTCTCCTCTCCTATACACACGTACAACGGGGTGCTGCTTCGCGTCTACCGCGGCGCGGTCTATGGAATACAGCAGATAGCGTAACGGTATACGCGAAATGCCAAACGTTTCATTCATACAGAATCATCTCGTTGAATCTCGCGATATTTCATTGCACCGCGATCCAATGACACCGGAAATGTGAAAATGACTTTCCGATTCAACGATTAACGGTTAATTAAACGGATATTCGTGAAAAAAAAATCGTACAAAAGCATCACGGCGTTATAAGGACAAATTCAATGCAGCCTGGTGCTTTCCCCCCCCCCCCCCCCCCCCCCCGTTTCCGTTAAAGGCGAAACTCGTATTTTTCCCCAGGTTTTTCACGCTAGACGCGCAATGTCCGTCGATCAAAGGATGAAAACGCGCGCACACGTGGGCTTGAAACACGAGAAATCACCACAGGTGTCTAACGACGGGAGACGCGTTTTATTTTGGGAAACGTGTGCATTTCCACCGAGGCACGCTGCGAAACTGCCAGGATCGGGAAGGACGACGAATCGGCCTCCCGCGCCGAGGGGTCGGCGGTTCAGGGAGTTTCGTGAATTCCAGTGCGAGCACGCGGTATATACATAGACACGCAACATCGTTGCGGACGTACAGGGTGATTCACAGCGAGTGCGCCAACGAGAGTCGCGCAAGTCGTTTCTCGTCCGTGATATACCGATTGCGCGAAACAGCCTGTATCATCCATCGGGAATTTGCCCATACCAATGGAGCATCTCAACGCCATAGCGTACGCCCGGTACGCCGGGTGCGCCGCACCCTTCGTTTCGTATCCACCGCACCGCCGCGGGCAGCCGCGGGGAGAGAACAAGAGGGAAAGGAGGAAAATTCGCACGGCGTAACGCACGCGGTACGTACTATCGCTCGACCGCGCGCGAAAAACCTCTCGATTTCTTACCCCACGATGCGCCATCATAACGGTACACCCGATCGTTATTGAAACACACGTTGCCGGTTCAATGACTCTCTCACCGGCGCTAGCTCTTGTTCCTCGAGCAAAATTATTCGTGATTAAACCGGCGTGTGACGCTCGAAGGAACATACTCGCGAGTCAGAGTTGCAAGAGACGCGCGACAGGGCGTTATTTCGCTGGGAAGGGCATGAACCAACATCGGCAAGTTGTACCTGCTGAAGCAGGAACAATCGACGCTCGTATGCTCGTACAGCGGCGACTCGGTGCGCTGTCTCTCATCTGCATAGGATTCAGACACCGCGACTGCGCCACGGATATTTTCGGCTCTTCTGAATTTCGAGCAGACGAAAAACGAAAGGAAAGACGAAGAGAGCCCCCCGCGGATCGATGATTTTCTCCGTTCGTTATTTGTCGCTATTCTTCGAGCTCGTGCAACACTCACAGAGGGACGCGCGAAAAAAGAAATGAGGAAAAACAGGAGAAAAGAAGAAGGCGCGGCGAGGGTCGTTGACCGAGTGGGTTGTGCGTATATGCGGCAGGGTCAATGTCAGCGGGCTTTTCCTCGGCGATGGTTGACGATTACCCGTGTGCGCCGCCTCACCGAAAGACATGGGTTGCTGATGGGGCCAGCGAGGATGCAGCAGGAGGGAGATATCTCCGCGACCCCCGGTTGATACCGGTTGATACGGCCTAGTCGGTCGCGTCGAGCGGTAGAGGCGCGTCGGGCACTTACCAGCACTGGTAGTCGCGCGCGAGACGCGGCGGAACCAGGCGGAACCAAGTCGGACAAGCGGCACGCGGACTTTACCGACTCGCTTTACGGATAATCCTGTCTGTCTCGCGCGAAAAACTCGAGACGAAAACGCGACAGACGTACCTCGAGTACCCGGCGATTCAACGGCGATTCAACGGCGATTCAACGGCGAATATCAGGACAAAACTTTGGGGATGAATTTCGAAAAACCGAGCTTGGAGTAAATTCCTACCTTTTGCTTGTCGAGCAACTGGAGAATATCGTCGACGTCGCCGACGACGACAGCCTGTTGACGCAGCATCGCTTCCTCGCCACTGAGCCAATCTCGTACCTGCGTCAGACGAGCGAGACGACAAATTAATATTCGCGCGTTTGTGAGTCAATGTCTCGAGTGGTCATCATTCAAACACTCGAGATGAGATGAAACGCGAGATGTGGAAGGTTGTCGTTGTAACATGGAAATGAGCGGACAAAGCCGAAACGAGCCCGAGCACGAAAAATTGTTTCGCGCAAAGGTCCAAAGGCATCGACGAACCGAAGAGGGTAACAGCTCCGATAAAGAGGGCACACATCGGAGGGGAGAGGAAAACGACAACAAACGAAAACATGAATAATCTCATTTGTCTCTTACGCTACGACACAGCGCGAGAAAAAAGAAGAAAAAAAAACACATTTAACGATGCATCGACGCGCTAATTTTTCAGCGAAAGTAAACGCGCCAATGCCAGCCGAGATTTTCGCGTATTTCGCGAAATTCACCGAGCCGCGGGCGGGCTTTTTGTCTCCGTTCGGTTTGCCGCGTCTGCTCGCACCCTTGTTTATCGAGCGAAAACTACCGGACCGATCCGCTTTGGGTAATTGAACGCTTCGAACGGAAAAACTACCGATCCGCGGATGAATATTTCAACGTCGCGGAGCTCGGGTTGATTCTCCGCTGCCGGACGGCGTATTTGCGGCAACGCGTTCGGTTATGAAAAATGTCCATTCGGTGAATTACAGGCAGGGAAATTGCGCGATTAACGAGTATCGATTCGGGGATATACACGCGGCGCTCTTGTACTTTTCGTGGAATGGCGAAACACGCGAGAAAAAACATGTCGTCGCTACGGATTTTTCCGTTACGGGTTCACGCGTGGGTGGATGATGAATCTCGACGGATAAAACGGTCCATGCACCGCGAAGCAAATTATAAGGGCCCTTTTTTCATCTCTCTCTCGCTCTCTTTTCCCTTTTTTCTCGATTACGTAGAAAATTCGAATCCCCTCGAGTCTCCTCCATGCTCTCTCGCTCAGAGTCCTCCGTAAAATCGACTTTTTTTCCTTTCCTTTTCTCCCTCCGTCTCTCGCTCTCGCTCTCGCGCTCTCGCTCTCGCGCTCTCGCTCTCTGCTCCTCGAGGATTTCTTTCAACTCCATCGCTGTGTGTATCGCACGCTGAAGGAGCCCGATTAAATAGGTCTTACCCAAGAATGATTGCGCTTTATACCAGTGCGAGTCGACGAGAGACGACGAAAACGAGGTTCTCAGCGCAAGACGATCCGAGCATCGGCTTTTCATAGCTACAAGGAAATGCCCGATATGCCGTCTTGCTCCCGCCGACTCGAGGCTAAATCATGTACGCCCCGGAGGGTCGCTCGATCCGAAAAATACCCCAACGTAATTTTCGTGCGACGAAAAAAAGCCACCTCCGAAATACATATTCGCGCAAGTTGGCGCTTGACAGCTTCGTAACTCGAAAAAAATCTATCGAAACAATTGTCATGTCCTTTCGAGCGGCATACGCGTTGTCGAAGAAAATACCCATGATACATCGAGCGACTCGGGGAAACAAGACGGAAAACGAGACTTCGGGGGCGGTGGGGGGCGTTATTGGGCGAGGATAAACTTTCCGATGAGCCAGCCTCGACGACCCTGAATCATCGGCGGATAAAGGATTGCCCGGCGAGAGCCGAGTAATTCTCGGGCGCGATTCAACAGCGAGAGAGAATCGAGTTTGCCGCTACTCGAGAGGAAGAAATTGGCCAAACTTTGCCTCTCCGTTTCGAACGGAAAAGACGCGTCATTGTAATCACAGAGCCTCCCCCCGTCTATCGACGAGTCAATTTTTTACCATGATCGAACAAATCACTCGAACGATCCACGCGCGGCGAATATAATCCGCGCAATGTTACCAAAGTGAGCGAAACTTTTGGAAAGTTTACGGCTGCGATAGAGCGACGAACGGGACGCGCACCGATGGAGGAACGAAATCTGCCCGAGACATGGCTAGACGAGTTGGAAACTCGTGGCTTTTTCGAGGAAAGGAAGGCGCTCTCTGGTCCATACTGGTCATTCGGTTGAAACAGTTTTTTGCGAGTTTCGCACCAAACATTGGTGTGTTTTTCAATCGGGGGAAAAGCATACATCGATTCGGAGCGTAAAATAAAATGTAAAGTTAGGGAAAAACTCACCTGAACGAGAGTTTTGTCCAATCCGAGGACGGGCGTAGCGGCAGATGAGACGGAAGACGCGACGACGTCGGTACTACTAGACTCCGTTGGGTGAGATTCTTCCGGGGTCGAGGGCACCGAGGGAGCGGGAGAGACCGCCAAGGAGGAACGAGTTCCATCCGCCGCTACAGTCACCCCCGACGACGCTTCGCCAACGAGGATGCTCTTGACGGTTTCTGCGGCAACAAAAACCAAATGCAAACTTTACATCGGACATGGTTGAAATTCATATTTATTTTCCACGTGCACGCGCACACGCGCACGCGCACGACGGTACACAGCGGGGACGCGCGCAGCAGCAGCTTCCGATCGGACGTTTCAAAAGACGGGATAGCGATGAATCTCCGGCGGCCTCGGAGGCATATATGCATATATGTACACGCTCGAATCGAGTCGAAAAGTCTACATCTCCGATGAGGTTTCCGGTGCTCGATTCCGCGGAACGAGCACCGAGCGCCATTGCATCTCATCGCGTCGTTCGTATATACAATACAGATACGCTCGTACGTATAAACACACATAGCCAGCGCGGCCCGGGCTCGCCAAAGGGCCGCGCTGATGTATGGATAAACGACGTTGGTATTGGACGAGGGAGATACGTCGGGAAATATATACGACTCGCGTCAGACTGCCGGAAATTACTTGGTATATTAGCGCGAAAGGTGGAACGAAATTTCAGCGCCGGTGATGGGCTGCTGCTCGACACGACGAGGAATACGGCCTCTCGAGTATTCAAAAGAGAATCAACGAGGTGACGAGAAATCGAATATTTGCGACGAGTGCTGTACGTCAAGTTTGCAGCAATAATTCGTCATCTCCGCCCGACGTCTGTACAGTTTTCGGGGATTTACCAGCCGCCAAGAGGTGGTTTAATCAGAGTCCGAGTTATTCACGCTCCACCAGTTTCCTCGTTCCTCGGGCGCGCAAACTTGCCACCTGCCGAATGAACGTGAAAAGTAACCTCGCGATTCTCAAATATGTACGCTCCTCGGGTAGTGAGGTAAATGAGAGTGTTCAAGCGTGCGGAATAATCAACCAAAGAGAATCGGGAAACTGCGAGATCCGCTTTAAAAACCATTGTACTCTGCGTGACACGGCGTTGACTCTCGTCCTCCGTCTCACCCGCACTTGCATCATTTCGTTATTTCGTTGCTATAGACGGAGGCCCAACGCAGGCAAAGACCTACATTAGGGTTGATGAGATCGACGGCTTGCGAACGACGGGGAAGAGAAGAGAAAAGAAACGATCAACAGCCGCGATAACGACGAGGCGACCCGAGAGTCCGTTGACCCTTGTAGCCCCTTAGGATTGGTTTCATCATCGACCTCTCCAAGTTCGAGAGCTTCCAGGGAAAAAACGTCGAAAGCATCTTGTATTTTCGCGTATACGTCATGTTGCGCAAAAACGAGGGGAAAAACAATCGATTCGGAGCAGCACGGCCAGCGACGACGGATATAATTGCGGATCGTCCCTCCTGCTGGTAAACAAGGTGGTAAATTACTCTGGTCGAACGATGGGTGGAAAAATATGAAATTCGCGAGTTGGAATTATTTCGACACCCCCGATGTACGTAATATACCTGTGTAATGTATAAATAATAATGATAATACAATACGCACTGATGGCGATGCGGGAGGTAGAGTATAATTACAGACGCACAGATACATGGACCAGAAGAGTGCATTGTGTCCCGTGTCGTTTATGCTTTTTCTCTCTCTCTCTCTCACTCTCTCTGTCCTCTTTCGCGAAAGACGGGGGAGAGGACGCATGCATTATTCAGCGACGCTATTGCAACCTCGACACAGCCATTGAAATGGAAGATGCGCGCTGTAGAACAGTAGAACAACAGCAACGCAAATGAGAGCTACCCAGCAGCACCACAGTAGCTGCTATACCCGCCGTGTGGATGCGCGAAACAAGATAAAACTTGCAAAATTTCCGTCAACCGACCGTTCCAAATGAATCCAACATCGTTGGAATAAATAGAAAAAAAAAAAAAAAATCACTCGACAATTCCTCGTCGTTCCGGTGGTTGACCGAACGAAATGTCGAATACCGCGTAAATCCGAGCGACGTAAGCGCCTGCATGGACGAGTGGACATACCGTGCTTGTGTACCGAAAATGTGTACGCTCAAAAGCATTCCCTCCGAGATGCCCGAAGCAGAGAGGCAAATAGTTGTACAAAGACGGGATTTTAACGTTCCGCCACTGACGAAATTCCAAGCGCGTGAATCACGTTAAGGCGGCGGCGGCGGCGGCACACGTACAAACGACCAAAGTAACGCGTTAAATAAAACTAGACGCGCGACCTTAGCGAGCCAACGAGTTTCCATGAAACTCGATGAAGCGGGGCATTTCCGACTTTGACGTTGGAAAAAATGTGGCAGGCCCCCCCGCCGCTGCTGTACAAACAAAAGTGAGCGGAAGCAGGACCAGGACGACGACAACGACGACGACGAAGGATGCTAAGCAAATATCGATTTCGCGGTGAGACGCGCGTACCACTTGTTTGCACGTCGACGAGACAAGTACACGTTTCCTCCCCCCACGTCCCCCCCGTGTATCTCGTTGTCAGCGAGATACCGCTGTCGATTTTCTCATTTGTCGTGGATTCTGTATCACGCGTGCACACAGTCTGAAAGTACGCGCGATACATGGACGCGAGGCAGCACCCGCTATGGGTTGTTCCAGGCCCAAAAGTCGGAGACGAGTAATTTTCATTCTCGTATTTACTTTCGTGGCTTTCCCGACGATTCAAACACACGCTGCGAACACGCGCGCGCTCGTGCTACATTTCATTCGGGTCACGATGACGATACATATTCCAGCGAGAGATCCACTTTCTTTGCGCACAATAGGCGTTTGCGACGGAAACGCGGAAGCTCTTTGACGCTCCGAGTCCGATTGCTACGGTTTAGAGTGCTCTGTGTACCAGCAAACGCGTGCGTGGCACGTTCACCGGCTCGTGGTATATGAAAAAAATTTGAAAAAATACTCATCCACTCGAACGAACGAAGAAATTGATTGTGTATCGGTTTCCCGTTTGATCCGCAACGGACCGAATTTTCATCGAACCAGGAACCAGCGGCGGATTACCAATTAATGTAATGTCATTGTACACGCGTATCTACACCATCGAGTGTGCAACGAGATGCGTATATACGAGCCGGCAAACGGACGAGAGGGGGAGAGAGAGAGAGAGAGGACCACTTTGTTCGATGTAACGATAAAGTGGCCCCTCGAGCCGACTTGTGTCGTACAGGCAGACGCGGAGCTTCGTGTCGTCGCGAAAGAGGGCTCCAACTCGAGTATACGCGAAATGCAAGAGGACGCAGGAGGACGCAGGAGGACGCTATACGCCGGATTCCAGGATTTCTTTGAAAATGTTCCATCAACTCGGACATGTAACCGTAAAAGAGAAGGAAAGGCAGCCGAATGTCAAATATAACAATCGTTTCCTTCTTTTGACGATTTAATGCATTTTTCGGCTCGACGCGAGCAACGATCGTCTTCAAGAACCGGAGATATCGGAGTGAAAAATAGCGCGACATTTGCCACGGAGCGCCCGACGGATTTTCATCCGTATAGAACGCGTGTAACGCCGGCTGGATCCACTCGACGACGCCCTCCCTCGTACAACTCCCTCTTGACGAATGCCCTCGCGACGCACGCCCCAAAGCCTTTTTCAAACCCAAAGCCATTTTTTCAACTATACGCGCGAATATTTCCGTACAAGCGCGGAATTACGAAAAAACACAATGGATTACTCGTAATTTATCTCGTAATTATATCAGAGTATACAAAGGCGGCGATGGATAAACAGAGACAGAGCCCGATACCGAACACGTGCCGTTTCAATGTCGTCGAATTCAGCGCGGAAGGACCAGCAGAACCAAAGGTATCGCACTGAGATATCGAATATCGAAAGAAACATACATATTTCGGGCAATTTGTGGAGAATTTCCAGCCGAGCCTCTCGATATGCCCGCCGACGATGGGACGACATTCATCGGCTATCTCTACAGATTGTCGTATCGACGCGCGTGAACGCGTTATCGTAGGTGGATCCGATGGAACTATTCGTCAAGCGCGGTAGAGCCAATATTCCGCCGAGAGAGGCGAGCGGAGCGTCGTAACCAACGTCGCCAAAAACGGGGTAGAATCGAGGGAAACGCGGCCCGATGGCCGCGACATGGCGATGGCGTTCGACAAAGCCCACTCCCGATAAATTTCGTTGGGCGCGTATCTCCGTCGTTTCATCGATTCTCCATTATCGAGGCTCTCGCGACCGTTGAATCGCTCCGGCGGAACGTGGATCAACGTATCAGCCGATACATGCCTACATGGACTCGGGGGTCTCTCGACCTCCGCCGTGCCAGCACTGTGAAGAAAAAACAAAGTGCGACAGCTGAGCGCGAATGTCGCGAAACGACGAGCTTGTTTTTCATTTATTTTCAAACGAACGAATAACGGTTAATGACGCAACGGAAGGAACGACGGGAAAAAAACTGGCACACGTCGGTCGTCCACTCGCGACACCCGCGACACCCGCGACACCCGCGACACCCGCGATGAAGCCGCACGAGCTACGTATATGACGTCCGTCCGAGGTGTATGCCCGCTGTGCGGTGCACGACTCATCAGCCAAAGAGCGAACCAACTGGAGCGAAAACGTGCGGAACATTGCATGTGGCTTTTTTACATTCCGTTGGATGCGCGTGTCTCGCCGAGGAGGGAAAAATTGCGAAAAATATGTACCAGTTTCGAGTATCAAAGAGCTTCCGAAAAAAACATGATTATTATCATGATGACGAACTTTGGCGAATTGATTAGGCGATAATGGAAACAACGGAAACAAGGAGGCTATGCGTCGCCAAGATGATGCGGAATGTCAGCGCTCTGATATCGATTCGGTCACCAAGAAATAAACGCCCGATGAATGAGCAAGAACCAGCACTCGAGATTAGGTGGAGATATCGTCGAGTGCGGGCGCGGGCGAGGAAAAGTATGAAGATGAGCAACGTAATTCGGATGAATATCGAATTCCGGAGGGAGTCGAGCTGCAAGGACAATAGAAGCGAAATTATCACCGGTTCCGTATAATTGCCATCGGGGGAGTTTCCGAAATTCGAAATTTTCTTCAGGAGCGTCGATAGAAAGAGAGAGAGAGACGAAATATTTCAATAGTTTTTTTTCGGATTTACGAGCAAGGGGGGGGGGGGGGAGCGTTGTAAAAATCGCTGGGAAAAGTCGACGTGTGTCGTTCGAGAGAAGCGGCATAGCCGCCTCGGCAACGATAAAAATCCAGCAGTCTCTTCCGCACCCTCTGTACAACGGTATACTCTGATGTATATAGACGTATATAGATAGATACAGCAGCAATCGGGTTTATGGGAATGAGTGGAAGACAGCACCGAAGGGAGAGGAGCGAGCAAAGGGGATGAAATATACCGCGGGAGGGCTGCTGTCTCGCGTGTATTCATACGGATACACGATGCGGGTGTATGTTTGTGCGCCACGTGGACAGTTTCATCGACCCTCGCCGCGCGCGAGACGGGCTACGTGTACGGAGATGCCGAGAAGGAAAAAATATATCGCGAGAGCGAGAGAAAGGGACAAGGAAGAACCGAGTGCCAGCACGCGGTTTGACCAACTGCGCCAGAGTCCCTCTCGCATCCTTTCTCGGTAAATATATTACGGTATACACCGCACCGTACCATACAGCGTATACGATAAAACGTACGGACCACCGCGAAACTTCCATCCGGGATAGAGCAATTTGAATTGAACATTGTAAAAAAAACTGACAAATACAGGAATCTCCGATGAATCCCGGAATGAACGCAGAGTCGAGTCAAAGTCGCGAGTTGACCCAGTTTGCGCGAGGTTGCGCGAGGTTGCGCGAGGTTGCGCGAGGTTGCGCGAGGTTGCGCGAGGTTGCGCGGACTGGGTGGATTTAATCTCGTTGTTTATTCGCCGACACCTCCTTGCACTCGTGGCGTAGGTACTCGCAACAGGCATTAAGGCGGTTGGTTAAAACAGCTTGTCGTTGATGTATCTCGAGTTTGAATAATCTGCGACTCGGGGTCAACAGGTTGCGCGCCGTCGAGGGACGCGTCGCGTATCGACAACAGCTCACAGCACGTCATGCTGAGGATTCGAGTGTCGAAAAGGTCGTCAATGCGAAACCGCAAAATTCTCCATTTTCATGCTTTCGCCGGGGAGGGGGGCGGGGGAAATCAGAGAGAAAAAAAGCAAGACAAGACTCACACGGACGGCGGCATGACGAAAACATGTGGGCTCGAAAAATCGGCGAGCGAGAGTCTTCCGCCTGCTTGTGATTTCTTCTTCGGTCCGTCGTTTCACCGCGACATTTTCTCATCGAGGACCAAAAGTCCCATGTCGAATAATCGCCTCTGCCCGCGTAAAAAAAACCGCGCACACACGCTCACAGACACAGACGCACAATGGGCCGAAAATTCCTCGTAGTTTTGCCTTTGGAGATGAAGAGTTTTTTACGTCAAAGGCCGATAGTATCTTTCGCCGATACGTTCGCGAGCGCGAAATGTTGACGATGAGAATCGTTCAACGATACGGAACGTGGAAAAGTTGAAAAAAATATAAAAGAAACGGAAAAACCGAGAAAAACAATGGCAAATGTATGGTGCGGAAGGTACAGTTGGCACGGGGGATGCCAGCACACGGTCGATTTTAACACCGCGACGTAGCGGTTTTACGTTGCGCTGCGGCGGCGGCTTAGCTCCGCACGAACCGTACCCCGTGCTCGTCTAGGGGTGCACTAGAATCCGAACGTCGCATCCCCCTCGTTGCCGAGGGGGTAGAGGAGTTACAACCCCGGACCGGCACACGGAGTTGGCACGTATACAAAGCCACCTACTCTCTCTCTCTCGCTCTCTCTCTCTCTCGATCGCTCTCCTCCCGCCCTTTTGCGCATGCGGACTCGCGGTCTAAGCGCGTGTGTATATACACATATTGGGGTGTTAAACTTTTGGGCAACGTCTTGATTTTTTTCTCCAAGTTGAGAGGCCGTCGTGAAAAATAGGCGCGTCGGGAAAAATGTTTACGAGAGCAAAAACATTCCGGTTGGCTCGCGCGCGCGTTTGCCTCATTCGGCCAGACGCTTTCCCCCCACGTGACCAACAATTGCTCACGTGTTGATCAAAAAATCGCCACATCTGTTTGTCGTAAACAAATTTTGGCAACAGAGAACATTGGAAAATCAAGTTTTGCCAAATAACATTTTTCTCGCAACATCGCGGTACACCGTCGGTTTTTCGAGGGTTGCTGGACGGGGCGAAAAAAACATCGCCCGAAAAAGAACCACCCTAATGCATTTATATGTATATAAATACGCGGTGAGCCTCGCGAGCGCGCTGTTTAACCGGAATACGCGCGACATCGCGGTTGAAATATATACATATACGCAGGAGAGGAAAACAAACACGGGCTCGTCAAAACTACGTACGATTTTCTCTGTGGATTTTTTGCTCGTTCGATTTTCGCTCTTTTCGTCCGTTATATACGCGGTGTCACTTGGCAAACGAAACGAACAACTCCCCCCCCCCCCCCCCCCCTCGCCCGCCCCTCTCTCTCTCACTCTCTCTGAAATCCGACAGACTCCGCACGGGCGCGACTCTGCTGATACGATGTTCGCGTTAGGGTGGTCAGGTCCCGTTACAACGGACGTGACATGGCTCGAAAAATAAAAACGTCGACTTTTTTCCCACCACCCTAACGTACGCGGACGTGCATGAGCACGCGTGTATTTCGGTGGCAGGTTGACAGACAGGGGGAGGGGAACGGCGGAGGGAAAGAGAGGCAAACGGTGGTATGCCGGTTATCGCGAATTGGATGTACCGTGCTGCGGAGACGATGGAAACGGTTGGCGAGCGGTCCGCGGTCAATGTCACCGGTATCTCCCCGAGCACGGAGCTGCACGGAGCCTCCCGCCTTCCTTCGCGGCATTTCCCGCGCTCGTTCCACACGCGTTGTTTCCTACCCTCGCATCGCGCGTTCCACCCCTTTTGCCCGCGTTACACGCGTTCAAACTCGCTTTACACTCGGACCATGTCCATGCTGGACACATCCGCGCACTACCCCCTCGCCCCGCGATGCGACAAGTGTACCTACGTTTCAGCGCACGGAAACAACGACAGAGTTCGACACCCTCTGTGCTCGTGTTATTCGCTACTGTGTGCTTTGCTGCTTTGCCGAGAATCACGAGTGGGAGAAAACGCGCGCTTGTTTACTCGGCGATTGCCGATGCGAGCCAAAGGGATACGCGACAAAGACGAATAGAAATGTCGAATCTTTCTCAATTACAGGACAGTTTGCCACCCGGAGACTATGGAAGAATGGAGAATTTTCGCTATCTCGGAGCTTTCCTTCTCTTTTTTGTTCCCTTGTCGAATTACGCCACACGAGTGCTGACGGCGATTGCGAATAACGGAGTCTCCAGCCTGCCGACCCACGCGGATCATCGGTGTATTTCGGTACTCGACGCTCGTTACGGCAGACTGTGTTTACTCGCTGCACGATCGCGTTCGTGCCATATTGCCCAGTGCGTATTTAGCGTATTTAGCGTATTTAGCGTATTTAGCGTAGTTACCGTAGTACCACCTCGTGTGCGTGACGCGTTTAAAAGCCCAGAAATCTAGCGTTCGGCAACCTCGCGTTCGACCAACGGGATATCCTTCATTTCCGTTCGTTCGATGAGATATCCCACCAGGATTGTATACATTTACACAGCCCACCGGAAACTCGGAGTAATTAATTGCGCGTTCGACGCCAATTACACGATAATATTCTCGCTCGCCTCATCTCGCTGTGGGATTTCATCCAACGTCATCTACATCGCGCACACGTGCTCGACGTTATTGTCCCAGCTAATGACATTATTCCCCGGCCATGTACGCCTATAATATTGCCCAACGGGTTAATCGAGAATACACTTTAGCTTCATATAAAATGATCGTCGCTCGTCTATCGCTACAAAATAAACTCTCAATCCGACGATTCTCCTCTCCGCTTCCTCTTTTCTCTTCTTTTTCTTCGCTGGGGTGAAAATGATTCACAAAACTGCTCCGTTCTATTCTCACGAGAGACGGCCTCTCTCTCTCTCTCTCTCTCTCTCTCTCTCTCTCTCTCTCTCTCTCATCACATCTTCGGCATCTCATATACATCTCCAGGAGGGAAAAACAGAGTTGGGGCGAAAAGCAACCGCACGCTGCAAGAATTCCAGGGGTAAAGCTCTCAACCTCGGCGATGAGACACGAGCAGCAGCAGCAGCAGCAGCAGCAGCAGCAGCGGGAGGGGATCGTACGTGTATACACACGACACGCGATAAATGTGCGTATATTCAGTAGCCGAAGGAGGCTCGGGCAAACTTTTCCGATTCGACCGCATGCGCTTCTCCCCCCTCCTGCTCCGCTTCCTTTTCCACTATTAATCATTAGCATTGTTCTCGGAGGGATGCCGCTGGAAACTCGCGAGATACAGATATGCCGCGTTTCGCTCCTACTCTCGACAAAAGCCCCGCCGCCGCCGCCGCCGCCGCCGCCTCGTGTGTCTCGTCGAGCCCTTTCAGCGCGCAACCCTCTCGTGCTTCGCCCATCAATGTTTAATTGATATCACGTTTCGCCGTACAAGTCGAGTGTCGTTGGAAAAAAACAAGCCCCGACGGATGTATCTCATTATTGTTGTCATTATTATTAATGACGCCAAATCCGCGTCTCTCTACTTTTCCGCGTTGTGTGGCATTTTTGAAAAAAATATTTCTCGCGATCGTCTTTTCGCGACCGAATGGCGAAAAGAGATAAATTTAATGAGCGAGCTCGCGATGAGCGAGCGGATGGCCAACGCTATATCCGGCAAAATACAGCCAGCTGAACGAATAGAAAGCCGCCAACTCTGCTATCTCTATTTTCGTCCATTGAATTTTCGCTCGATCGCTTAACCGATGAAACTTGCGGATTCGAGGGGGGACGTTATACCGCTTCCGCGAGAGATTCTCGATTGCGAAAGTCGGAAAGTTGGTAGTTTCCGAGTTTCCGAGTCAACGAAAACCTTGATGCACAAACGCGAGCAACGGTTCGCGCAAAAAGACAAGGAAGCTTCGGGTCGTTCTCCGTAGTCGTTGAAACTAGCATTTTCCCGCGGTATTCGTCGACCACCGGGCGACATTGATCGACCTCATCGACCATTGAGATGATATTTGGATTTCAAAAAATATGACGAAATTAATAAATCTATTGGAAAATTTCATCAATATCTCCCGAAAGTTTGTCTCTCGACGAAATCTCACCGAGCCGAGCCGAGCCAGGCCGAACCGAGCCGAGCCGAGCTACCCTCTTGTTTCTCATTTGCAGTAAAGAAAAAAACGAGAGGGGAAGAAAAAAAGATGGCCCGCTTTCATCCCGACTGCGGAGATGGCATGTTCTCCCTCGCTCGGGGATGTTTTTAACGGGTTCGCCGATCCCGAAGGCGCGCGCTCTCTCTCTCTCTCTCTCTCTCTCTCGCGTCAAACGCCCTCGCGATTTTCCATTGTCCACTGCAGACTCTCTCGCATTCAGAAAAGTCTCTCGCTCGTTCTCTCGAGGTTCGCATCGAGGCTGAACGCAACAACATTGCGAGGTAAATACATTTATACGCGCTTGGGTAAATTCAACGCGGGCTGCTTTTTCTTCAACCCTCGGATCGAGCCTCTGCTCTCCGAGAAGGCGAGAGAACACGCGCCTCGTTAAAGTTTTCTTCAATCGCAACGTTCGAGTTTCGAGTTACGTATTCGACAATTTTCGATCGATAAGAACGAAACAAATGTGCCGATGTATCCAACGGCCAATGTTTTCTTTTCACCCACTAAACTACATAACTAAACTGCCTGCTGACAAATAACGCGAGCCTCAAATTTCTCGTTTCCTCTCTATTGACGCGCGCATTCGACGGGGTTGACTTTTTTGCCGAGAAATACGGTGTTTTGCATGTTTCAACAGCACTATTCATGTTGAATTGAGATGAAAAAAGAAAAAAGATAAGAAATTCACGAGGTAAATCACTCACCCTCTTGTCGCGACGTCACAGCCGCCGCCGCCGCCGCCGCCGCCGCCGCCTTTGCCGAAAATTCCTCCGAGTTTGAGAGTCGACCGCGATTTTTCACAAACTGCCAATCCTCGCGGAGTTTCTTCAATTTTTCCTGTGTGAATCATAGATTGTCGATTAAAATGATTTTATCGTAATCGTTTGCGAAAAAATGGCAATCTCGAATTGTCGACGCTGGTAATTATCATTCCCGAGGGGAAGAATGAACGTGAAAACGACTGCTTTGAAAAGTTGCCAAAATCAACGCGAGTTTCCGAAAATGTTGAATAATCGTGAAACGTTATTGTTTGTTTATTTTTGCGGCTCACTCGGAACTCGACGGAGATGGGCTGCCTCGCGGATTCGCATTCCTTCTCGAGATTCGTGTAATTCTCGAGAACTTCCTTCACCTCGGTTTCGCGATCTTTCGCGGCAGCCTGTCGACATTCACGAAGGAAACAAAGTGAAAAATGGAGAAGAGCCGAAGAACCGTCATCGATGCGTCAGATGCGAAAACGTCGACCCACCATGATATTTTCAACGACCTTGAGATTTTCTTGCCGCGGCAATTCGCGAGATATGTTCAGTCTCGTTCGCGTCTCCATGACCCAGGCCATTATCGCGTCCAGACTGTGCATGTATTTCCTCAACGAGGCCAATTTGTTCTCGACGTAATCGCGATGACTCGAGAGGCTCGTTTGCGTCTGCGACATTCGACAAAACAAACGGTCAACTCGGCCCTTGGTCATCATTTTCGCTACGTACCTTTTCAACGTCGATCGATAACTCATCGATGATCGTTTTCGTTTCCACATTCCCTCGTTGGCTCCCGAGCGCCTCGATGTTTATCCTCTGCGAGCGTAATTCAGCCTCGCGTGCCTTGGTCGCGCGAAACCGACGGAAAAACAAGGAAGAAAAAGGAAGAAAAAAAAACGCGTTAAAAGTGAAAAAACCGCGAGTACAGCGAAACGAAATGTTCCATCTCGGTACAATTCCATCGAATATACGCGGCGGCGGCGGCGGCATCATCGCGCGATGATGGCATCTATTTTTAATCACGCCCCACACGGAGCCATCGTTCTCCTCGACGTGTACGTTTCACCGTGTATTGCCTCCACGTGCCGAGGAGGAAAAACGCGATTGTACTCACTTTAATCATCGACAGTCTGACGGAGAGCGAAGTATCGTCGGACGGATTGGCGCTGGATGTCAGCAAGGTATTCACACGATCGACCGTGTTCCTCGCCGATTCCATCGTCCTTTCCACGCTGCTCCTTCCGCGTCTCTCGTTCATCCTTGCGAGGGATAATCAACGATTTCGGAATTAAAAAAAAAGAAAAAAAACATCAGCGAGGAAGGAGCGTTCATGATCGTTCGACCGGTGCGCGAGACGAGCGACAACTGAAATAGCCCGAATAAACCGTTGACGGGGAAACGCGAGACGACGCCCGGTGCTTGCGTCGAAAAATAACATCTCGAGCTGGCCCTCTCGCGTATTCCTCGCTCTTCTCCGTGCAACGACGCTCCTCGTTGGATACTTGGATACGTTTCTATACTTTGCTCTCTCTCTCTCTCTCTCTCTCTCCGACTCACCGGAGGAGACGGAGCGCGTCTCCTCCGGTGTCCTCCTTTCAACGAGAGAAGAATGAAAAAAACAATACTCACTCGTCCCTGAGCGCATCGAGATCCGTCGTGAGAGTCCGCCAGCGTCTCGTGACGCCGTCGACGCTCGCTCGGAGATCGGCGACGTCCTCGGGCGAGCATTTGCCGACAATCTCGGAATTCAACGAGCCGATTCTGCCGATGGTCGAGCGGAGTTTCGCGAGCTCCTGCTGCTCGAGGACTTCGAGGACGCTCGAGCGAGACTCGATCGTCTCGTCGTCGATGGAATCTCGGAGCCTCGCGAGGCTCTCCTCGAGCTTGTCGAGCCTCTCGAGGGCGCTCCAGCAGGCGTTGCCGAGATTAATCCACTTGTCGTTGCACTTTAGCCAACGGTTGTATCTCTCGTTGTAGCGGCGATTGACGCTCAGCCAGTCGTCGCGTAATTTATCGCTGGCGCGCCTCGCGCGCTCGCCGGCAGCGGCTGGTTCCTTCTTGAGGATCGTTGACGCTGCGGCTCCCCCCTCACTCTCGCACGGATAAGCCATCATCTCGTCGATGCTCGGCCTGAGAATGTTCAGGGCGTTTGACATTTTCTTCAGGCAATCCTCCTGGCTGGTAAAGTCCTCGTAGTCGCGGCCGTTCAACGGCGTCGAGTCGAGAGATCGCGCGATCGTCGATATCGCCTCGCGCAATTTGCACGAACGCGCGACCAAATCTTGACCGCTCGTCGAGCCTCCTCCCGTATCCTGCGCGTTCGAGACAAAGAGATGAAAAAAAGGAAAAAAAAGGGGAAAAAAGGGAAAAAAAGGAAAAAAAAGGAAAAAAAAAGGAAAAAAAAAAGGAAAAAAAAAGCTACAACACTCGTCCGGGGCTCTTCACTCACCAATTCGACCTTCTTGTCGGTGACTAGTTTGTCCTTGTCCCTGCCGCCGCTGTATCTCTTGAATCGCGAGCTTATCTCCTGCCACCTGGTGTTTATGCTGTAACGCACGGCCTCGGGATAACCGACGTTGATTCTCTTGAGCTCGGCGCACAGGTCGTTCAACGTCTCGACCCGCTCGCGTTTCGCCTCAAACTCCTCGGTGAACGTCTCCAGTTGTCCCTCGTAGTTGTTGGCCTGTTCCAATTTCGCGGGCGCACTGCCGAACCACTCCTCGAACTCGCTGATCAGGCTGTTGTACCGCGCGAGCATCTCCTCGGCTCTCTGGGCCTGCGAGCGCCTCGCGTCCACCTCCGTCATCACTTGATGCCACTTGCTCCGCAATTTGTCCTGATGATCGTTCTTCATTTTTTCACCCCTCGACGGATCGCGCGTGTGCACCGTCATGACGAGACCGTCGCCTCGGCTTATCAGAGCCGCCGCATCCGGCGCCAAGCAGCTCACCTCTCTCTTCAACACCTGCGACAGAGGTTGACGCGACGAAACCAAGGGATTCTTTTCGAAGAGGCGAAAAGAAGGCGAGAAAAATCATGCATAAATATCGACGCTGAGTCCTTACCTCGAGACGTTTCGATGGATCTTTTTCATTGGTGATGCCACCGATCGTCATCAGCATGACGTCCATTCGTCGGAGTATCAGTTGGGCCGCTTGCTCAAACTCGATTATGCTCTTTTCCAGTCCAGCCCTCGACGATCCGTTCTCCGCTACTTTTTGCCTCTGAATGTCCACCCTCGGCCTTCTCAGCCTCGTCGATGATCTCTCCGTTAGATTCTGCCAACGAGAAAGGATAAACGACCGATGAAACTCGTCTCGATCGCGACAAGAAATATCCAAGAATTTCTGACGATAAACCGTACGAAAAGTAATCGCGCTGCGATTTTTCAACAACATTTTCGCCGCTCTGCCACGAGATAATTTTCTCTCCGCGAGATCATTTCGGCTTTACCTTGTCCAAGAGGCGCGCTACTGTTTTACTAGTTACGTCGTCGTCGTTGTCGTAGTTGTCGTCGTCGTCGTCGCTAGAACTGTCGCAAACATCGATTTCCGTATCATCGGAAAATATCAATGGGTCGTCGGTCTCTTTGTCACTACCGTAAAAACTCTCGCAGTCCTCGGCGGTATCCGAGGCGACGAGCGAGCATTTGATTCTTTTCGGAACGGAACTCGCTCCTCCGTTCTTGTCACTCCTCGCCGGCGATCTACCGCCGGCGGCGTTTCCCCGCGAAGGGTCGCGCGCTCTCTTGTCGTCGAGTATGAGATACTCGGCGATGCTCTCGGAATCTTTCCAGCATCCGGCGGCGTGTTTCATCCTCTCATTGGTGGGGCGATCGCCCGTACCGATCGCGCGTAACGCGAGGATTCTCCGCTGGCACTGCGACAAATGTTTCCGTCGATTCTCCAGCTGACGAAGCGGATGAGAATGCATTCTCCTGCTGCCCGGTGAGTCGTCGAACGTACGGAGGAGCCGTTTCGCGTTTCTCGTTGAAAAGGGCGTATACCGAGTGTGGCTCTTGGGTTTGTCGTCGTCGTCGTCGTCGTCGTCGTCGTCGTCGTCATCCTCCTCCTCCTCCTCCTCATCCAAAGATTCGGGCTCCGTCTCCGTGTCCTCGATGATTTCGACTCTCTCGACAACCTGGGGCATTTGCTCGACGCTGACGTTGGCGGCTGGCAAAACGACGTTGGTCGACGCTACCGACTTGACGATTTCCATTTCCCGAACGGCAACAATGCGCAGCGCGTTTGTCGTCCTCGTCGTCTCAACGGCGGCCATTCTTTCAATCGGCACGAGAGTGTTGCTCGACACTTGGGAAAAGAGCTTGCTGTTCTTGGACAAGAAGAATTCCTCGTCATCGTCGACGGCCCTGTTCTCATTATTATCCGGCGAGCAAGCCGGCGAGCAAGCCGACGAGGACGACGAGGAGGACGAGGAGGAGGAGGAAGAGGAAAAGGACACGGAGGAGGATGGTGGTGAAGCCGCGTTCGTATCGCGCAAAGTCTGCGGCTGGGAGGCTCGCACGACGTCCGGTATCGAGCTCATGTCCAATTTTCTTCTGGCCGTTTTGCCGACGCGATCGGCGAGGCGATCTTTCACTCTGTCCAATTTACCCGAGGACTTTTTGCTTCTCATCGGCACGATTATCGGCGTGCTCCTCGGTGTCGAGGTCAAATTGGCGCATTTGCCGTAATCGAAAGCCGGATTCAGATAGCCCATCCCGTAAATATCTCGGTTAATCGGGCCTATCGCGGCTATCGCGCCTATCGCGCTATCGTCGTCCAACGATCCGTCGGCAGTCGCCTTGGCTGTTGCGTCCACGTCCGCGCGCGCGCACGTCTCTCTCTCGCCGTAATCGTCTCTCCCCTTGTCAAGAGCGCGCGTTTTGTTCATTATCGACGGATCATCGGTTATCTTGCGAATCCAGCCCTGCGAAACGAACGATTCTTCGCTGAATTTTCACCTCTCTTTCCTCCGCGTTCGTTCGGCTTTTGCGCGAAACGAATCGACCGGACGTGACACGTCCTTGAAAATGTCGCGTCGTTCGCGGAAAAGCAGAGAGAACCGACGAGTCGGACGAGAGACCGGGACTGCTGCCGCGGCGTAGTGTCGTTGAACGAGAAAGGTTCGTCCGAATTTCACGTGATTTTCACGCGACGGACGTCAACAGCGACAGAAGCCGGGCTAAAGTGGGATCAAGCCATGCTTCGTTGGGCGATTCAAGCGATTCAAGATCGTACGTAATCGAGACGTAATTACATTATAGCCATCACCAGTGCGGAAAAGCCCGTTCACCGCGGTCCTCGTCGTCGTTTGCTCCGAAATTACGACCATCGTTCGTTCGTTCGTTCGTTCGTTCGACACTCGTGTACACTCGCAAATGCGGATGCGGTTTGTTTGTTCGATGACGATGCTCTCAAGGGGAGAGAGACTCTTGTGTGCGTGTGTGTGCGTGCGCGCGCGTGTGTGTGTGTGTGTTTGTCGAGTGACGGAGAAAAAACAAAAAGCCATTGTCCATTTTAAGCCACATTCGCAGCCACCGAAAACTCCCCGAAAACTCGTATCGTTTGTGCCATTATTCGCCCATGATCAAGTTGGAATTTCCGGGGCGGATATCGCCACTCTGATTCGTCCATTGTTTTTCCTGCTTTCATCTCCGACGACGCGCGTTCAGCCGGTACCAATTGCGAAGCGGCAGACGCACACCTCTTGGACGCCGCGTCACCGTGGTAGAGAGCGCGCCTCGATCGAAAATCCTCGCACGCCTTCTCGCTGATGGTCGCACGTTCGAGTTTATCGCACAACTCCCATTCGCCATTCGAACGAACGAGATACTCGCACCAGGTTTTTCCTCTTGGATTCATCCGCGCGAGACGGAACCGAATTTGGGCTTTCGCGAGAAGAACGAAAACATGGCTTTTATATATTCCACCTCAAAATACATCGCGACGCAAAAACGTACAAATTTCAAACGTTTTTTTCCGCCGTTTTTCCAATCGTCAGGCTCCTTTTTGTCGCGTTTCTCGCGACTTGGCCCCCGCCGCAACTCGACGGAACGAATGTTAAACGTGTTAAAGCGAGGTTACAAGCGACGAGTGCGACAAAAGCGAATGAGTGTTTGTACAAAGTTTGTAAACGTGATGAAACATCAGTGACGAATATACACCGTGTGCGCGCGTGTGTGTGCGTATGTGAGAGATCGTGGGGGTGAGAGATATCAATTCTACGTACGAACGAGAGGGAAATAAAACCTTTGGGCAACGAGATTTACGTACCTGAACTCTCGCGGCAATGTCCTCCCACTTTTTGCACACGGCCGCTACTTTCGGATAAAAAGCAGAGCGTTGCAGCTGCGATACCCGGGGTCTCGCCTCCGTCATCTCGCACTGGATCGCCTTTTCGTGAGAAAAACACAAATCACCGTCATTGCGACAATTTCACAAGGGAACGCGAGCTATTTACAATCATGTTTAGTCATCGTACGTTGCACTTGTCAAAGTGTCGAGCGCTCATACGATCGGCAGGCACGGCGTCCAAATGATCGAGCTTCTCCTCCATTTGCACGAGCCACGCGTTTATCTCGTCCACGTTCGGTTCGTCCTGGAGAATCGTTGGTGTTTTTCATCAATGTCGTTTTTTCGCTGCTCAACCTCATAACCCTCGCTGATAAAGAACGACGAGAGGACAATTGAAGAAACAATAAATACCTCCGCACCGCTGCATACTCTCAATCTTCTCTCCGTGCTGGCTAATCTACCGACGACGTCCGATATCTTTTCCTTCGATTGTTCGAGATGGGCGCCGCGGTCGCACAATTTAGTAAATTCCTCGTGACAGCCAAAGAGCTTTTCCTTGGCCGCGTTTAATCGCGGTACGACTTCGGTCAAGGTTTCCTGCGACAACGGCGATATCAGTATCGGTACTCGATTACAACGCGGACGACATACGGATATGCGCGGATATGGAACAAGGAGCTACTTACTCCTACGTAGATCGCGTTTACGGGCATGTCCGGCATACTCTTTTGCGTATCCAGCTCCTTGTTGATGCTGTCGACCGAGGTGTTTATACGAGTCATGTGTTTGGCGATGTCGCGCGACAGTTGGAGCGCCATCTCGAGGATCGCCTTGGACTCGGTGATCTCGAGCCCGAGCTTGTTGTACAATTTTTTCAGCGTGTCTATCCGCTTGGTCAGCTTTTCCGGCTCGGCCACGTTTTTATCGTCGACCAATTTCCGTCCCGAGACGATGATGCTCTCGATCTCGCTCTTAATCTCGCTCAACGTCTGATAGAAGCGCTGAAGCCATACTCGTGTTACTCGCGATATTTCAAGAGGTGGGAGGGCAAAAACCCGACAGAGAGAGAGAGAGAGAGAGAGAGAGAGAGAGTCAACTCGTACCAGACAGTGCTTCAATTGTCCCTCGATCGTTTCGGGATCCTCGGAGGCGAGCTCGAGGAGGCACGTGGCCTCCTCGATACCGCGAAGCTCCCGAAGAGCCCGGGAGAGACGAGGCTCGAGGTTCATCGGCGAGCGGAACCGATCAAACTTTAGCCGCACTTGGGAGAACTTGCGCTCAATCAGCGTCATCTGCTCCCGAAGCCTGCTCGCCGCCTCGTGCTGTCCGGATTCTTCGTAATCCTCGATTTGCCGCGTCATCTCCGCGAGGGTCGAGCGTTGACCCTCCATTTCACCGATCAATTTCTAATTGCGAGGACAAATTTGAGGACGATCGTGCCTTGTCGACAACGATGACTCGTCGATGACTCACCTGATAGTCGTGAGGCAAATCGTCGGCGGTAAGGTCGCAATCGAGACGCGCCGTCAGCACGGAATCCACTTGCGTCAGAGAATTTTGTAGGGCCAAGATTCGTCCCTCCGATTGCTGAGCCTGTTTCACCGAGCCTTCCAACAGCTTGGCTCGCTCGTTCGCCTTTTCACCGAGAATGAGCAAATGATTTCGTTAGCCACCCTCCTCTCCTCCGCTCCACCTGTATTCCTCTCGTGCCGCGGACACGCCCACCTTTTGCTTGAGATTCTCCCAACGGCCCGTCAACGACTCGAGATCATTGCCGACCGATTCCGTCATTATATCGTGATCGACGAGCTGCTTGCCAATTTCCCGAATCTTGTCGAACCTCGCTTCCGAACGATTGCGAATGTAATTTTCCAGATCCTGAAACACGGGCGAATAATGATAAATGGCGGCGGCGGCGGCGGCGGCGGCGGCGGCGGCGACTCGCGATCGTCTACAAGCAATATATCGATGTTTGGACACTGACGTCGAGCTCCTCGGAGATTTCTTCGGCATCGGCGGCGCTCTTTGTCGACTTTTTCAATCTCTTGTCGAGCTTGTCGAGCCAGTCGCTCTCCTGGGTGACGAGAGCGCGAAACTCGCCGTACTCGTGAGTCGCGTTTTGCAGCTGCCTGTAACGCTCGTATATGCGATCCGTCACGTCCGTCCATCTCGCGTTCAAATGCGTAAAACGCCTGCCCAATTCCTGCACCGACGAGCCCTCGGAGCTCAGCAGTTTGTCGTTTCCCATTTCGTTCAAATTGCGAAACTCCTCGACCCTCTTGTCCACCTTTTCCTTCAAATTCTGATGGCGTCCGCGATTTTGAAACAACTCGACGGACGAGGTGATTCTCGTCTCGATCGGTATGGCTTTCTCGAGACTGGAGAGCCAATTTGTAAAATCTTGGATACCGTTGACGATCTGTGAGAAAACAAGAGAGAATAGAGAGAATAGAGAGAATAGAGAGAAAAGAGAATGTTCGACGCATCGACGAGTCTTTCAAATCTTTACCTCGTCGTTCTTCCTCAGGGCGTTCTCGAATTTTTCCCCGTGGTGTTTCGCCCCGTCGACGATCGTCGTCCACTTTTGCGACACGACCTCGAGCCGGCTGTTCAACAATCCGGCGAATTTCGGCTCGGAATTCTCCAGCAGCGAGTTTGTCGACGTTTCAAGATTCTCCATCGACGGCTTTGTACTCTCAATGTCATCGAGGAGCGCGCGAATTTGCCCGAGCTTCAGTTCCGTCGTTTCAACGTCCTTCACCTCGGTGTCCTCCGACGCCTCTTTCAAGCGCTCGAGAGATCTCGCCAGCCACTCGTCGAGTCCGCGAAGCTCCTTCTCGAATTCCTCCAGAGCCTTTGAGTCTTTGAGGACAATTCGAAAAGAGAGTTTAATCAACAAAAAAACCTCGAAATTTCAACAAAGGCAAAGAGCGCAGTGTACGCGATATAACGCGGGCATCCGTCTTGCCTCTCGATAATTTCTCCAGTCTCTCGTCGAGGATGACCGAGATGTCGCTCCATTTGGTATCGAGGTCCTGCAGCTGATCGGTCAATCGGCGCACGGTCGTTTCGTCGCTGAGCCTCGCGATCAATTCCCGACCGGTCGCATTGGCGTATTTGAATTTCTCATCGTATTCCACGAGGGAACTTTGCAGCTTGGCGAATTTACGTCGTTGCTCGTCCATCGTCTCGCGATCCGAAAGAACCGCGTGCTCCGACAGCAGTACGCTCTCGGCGTTGTTGGCAAAGGACAGCAACTCGTTTATCGTTTCGACGTACTTTTCCGGCGGATTTCTCGCCGCGAGGCTCGACAATTCCTCGAGCCGCTCCGACAGCCTGTGGGCAGTACAACGCAACGTCATTTTTCGAACAACAGCCAGCCGCCGGCCGGTCCTTGGCCGAGCAGACGCCCACCCCCGAGAGATGCTCACTCTTTCGAAAGATGCTCCCATTTGGTCGCAGAGGCGCGGATTTCCTCGTGAATTTCCGGCGCGTCTGCCGCCTCGGCCGTCAACTTTTTCATACGCTCCTTGTGCGATTTCATCGATTTCAATTTAGCCTTGAATGAGGAATGAAAAATTCTCGGCATGATTGTCCATCGTTATCGTAAGCGCAAGCGTAAACGTAAACGATGAGCTCGCCTCGTACGGTACTCACGCGGATCGCTTCGATTTGTTCGTTTCCTCGATTGGCCTCGTACCACTTTGCGTAGCCGTCCAGGGTGATGTCAAAGTTGGCCAGCTCGCCACGGAGCTGTTTGACCCGCGTCATCGAGTCGATTCTCCCTTTGATCTCGCGAAGGCGACCGTTGGTCGCGCGCCAGCATTTTTTCACGTCGTCGATTTTCGCCTCCTCCTCCTCGTGGGACTCGCGGGCGTTTTTCAATTCGTCGACGAGACGATCGCCAGCCTCGAGGACCCGCTCGTACTCGATCCTGCGCGACTCGAGATCGCCCGACGTCTCGTCGTAAACGAGGCGCTTCTCGTCGACGCTCAGTTCGTCGAAAACACCCTCGGAACGGCCGATCTCGAGGTCCACGTAGTCCAGCCATTTGTACAAATTGGCGAGCGACGCCTCAAAGGTCCGTCGTGCGACGCTGGCGATGCGACGTTTCTTCGAGTCGCTGTGCTGCGGTTTCTCCGACTTGCCAAACAATAACAACAACAACAGCAACAACAACAACAAACGAAATGCCGTCAAACGTTCCGAGCATGACCGAGTCGAGTGCGACGAGTGCTCGTCTTACCGTTGCCGCCGCCGCCGCCGCCGGGTCCGCCGTCGTCGTTTCTCTCGCGTGAGCTATGCTCGTTACGGTCTCCGTCATCCACTCGGTGGTCGTTTCCGCGTCCGGTCTCGCGTCAACGTCGAATCCCGAACTCGAGATCTGCGCGACGCGAGATCTCGATGAACGTCACACGAGTGTCGGAAAAGAAAGAAAGAAAGAAAGAAAGAAACAAAGACTCTTACCCTCTGGCTCTGAACCTCCATGATTTGTCCGACAGCCTCCAGCTGATCCTGGAGATTCTCGATTTTTTCCAAGAAATCGTGAGACTCGAGCGACGAGCCGCCGCCGCCGTCGTCGTCGTTCATGTCGCTCAGAGCTTTTTGCATCTCGCCGAGCTTTTCGTCGTTCGCGCTCATCTCCGCCCGCAGGCTCTTCAATTTTTTCACCCTCTCGAGCGTCTCGCCGATTTCCGAGGCCGGCACGGCCTCCATCTGCTTCAGCGTGATCTCCACCTCGTTCAGCCAGACGACCAATCGCCTGTACTCGTCGGTGATATTTTTCCAATTCGCCGCTGAGCAACGCAGCTTCTCGGCCCTCTCGTCCTTCCACTTGCAAATATGACACCACCGCTCGCTCAGCGCCGACAACAAGTCCTCCATCTGGGCGTAAATCGCCTCGGAATTTTTCTCATCGACGACCACGACGATGTTCTTGAGCGCGTCGACCGACGGCTGCCGCTCCCTGATGTCCTCCTCCAGTTCCCTCAGTTGTCTCGTTTGGTCCTCGAGGGAGGCGCGATTCGCCCCGTTCACGGCCATGTGAGAAATACGATCCTCCGTCCTGGTCAACCATCGTCTCAGACGGTCCAATTGGCCCTTTTGCGTGTTCATCAGAGCCTGTTTGGAAATAAATGCCAATCTTGCCGCCACTACTGCTGCTGCTGCTGCTGCTGCTGCTGCTACTTCTTCCTCTCCTTTGTCATAACCGTCTACTTTGAAATAGAAAAAAAAAAGTCGTAACCTCGTGAATGAGCGATTGCCGATCCATCGCTCGTAGCCGCAGTCCCTCCCAGCGTGCGTTCAGCAGCGACATTTGAACGCGAACCTCGTGCTCCTCGTCCTTCTGGAGTCCACCGTCCGCCAAGAGTCTCGCGCCTTCCTCCATGACAGCGCCGACACCGTCGAGGTGTCCCGATAATTCCATCATAAAAGTCTCGTGCTCGTGAAATTGCTCCTTGAGCGCGTCCAGATGTTGACCGGCATCCGGGCAATTGTTCAATTTGTCCTCGGCCTCGAGGAGCCACGTCAGGACTTCCTCGAGGGCGACCTGGTAACCCCCGAGTTCCACCGAGACGTTTGTCGCGAGGCTCATCGGTCGCGACACCGGCATACCCAAATTTCCCACCGACAGATTACTCTGAAACGTTCGCCATGCGTCATCACCGAGGCACGCGAGTCCGAGCTCGCGTTTAGCGCGCATTGCGCTCTCTGATGTTTGCGCGAAATAATTACTTCCGCGACTGGCGTTGTTACCGGGCTGCAGTCACTGGCCGCTGAAACGTCAATGTCACCGACATCGTCGCCCGTGTGCGGCAACGATTGAAACAGGCACATTACGTACATCATGATTGACTTTTTATCCGGCACCGATGTATTGACGTCTGCGGGCAAAGGAATAAACGAGAGAGGAGAGAGGCGAGAGGAGGATAACGCGGCGTTGATTCGCCGTTTTCCTTACCTTCGGGATCGAGCAGTCTTTCAATGTTCAAATGATCGTGGGCGACCCTGAAGGCATTTTCGAGCCTGGCGTTTGGATGTTTTCTCGCTATGCCATGATAATCAAACAACTGCGGCCGCCATCTGTGCAATATCGCGTTGAACGCCAAACCGTCCGACCACGATGTCGTGAAATTCCTCATGTCCACGCCGGGATAATTCTTGGAACGTAACAACAAATAAATACGATAAACGGCGCTTTTCTCCTCGATGCCCGTGTGCGCCTTGCGAGATAATCAAGCGTATTTTACCCGGGTATTTTGACGACACCAAGCGAGCAGAGTCTTTTCCAAATTCGTCTGCTGTAATTCCGTCATTAAATCCTTCAGGTGATATTGCACCTGCGTGGAGACACAATTCGTGTTAACACTCGTGCTCGTTCGGAGTGAGGAATTAATAAAAAAAACAGACGCAAAAGAAAAATGTGCACATCGGTAGGTTGAAACTCAGCGTTGGACATTGAAATACAGAGTTACGCGATCTTGGGACAGATCGTCCGACTCTCGCGCAATAAAACAATTGACCTCGTTGATGAGAAATGAAAACGCGAGTCATCTCGATGAGAGTTGATCGCGGAAAACAAAAACGGTACATTGAGGATATTTCAATTCGATTTAATGAATCATTTCGAAATTAGCTAGATCGGCCGTCGCGCGATATTTGTTTCTGAATTTCCATCGTATCGTGCTCCCCGCCGCGTTGAATAAATCTCCAGTAATTCTTGATACTCGGGCTTGGAAAGAGAGGCCTGCATGGCGTCATTTCGATGATTGGCTTTTTTCTTTGAGCGCGCGGGAACGTTGGATAGGAATAACGCTCGCGTCTTTTGACGACGAAATCTCGCATTATTTTTCTTTTCATAATTTCCTGTGTGATTCGATAAATAGTAAGATCGGTAAAGGTGGCTGAACCACCCGATCGAATACGTCCGCTGGTTACACTTACCTGCCAGTGCAGAATGATACTCCATACCAATCCGAGTGTCAATTTTGGATTTCCATCGACAATGTCGTTGCTGCTGATATTGACCAGTTTCACCTGATGATTCACAATTTCATTCGTTAAATTATTTCGACAAACACATTCTACTACTACTCGAGAATAGGTTATTACGTTATTCTGTTCCAAAATCTGCAGTGCCTTGTTCACGTTATTCAGATGATGAACTCTCATACGACCGCGTTCCCTTTTCTGAAAAATCATCGAATCGACGCATCACCACTCATCTTTTCACGGAATACGTTGCACGGAGGAATTGTGTCATCCGCCAGGCTCGATTATCAATTAATTTTATCGGAAATTCAACCGTACGAAAGCAACTTGAGAAATATTATCGAACGACCTCTCGTGCGTCAGTTTGTGCGTCTATACAAGTGTACATTCCTATACGCCTACGTCGTCAATTGCGCCATGTACACACGGTCATTCTATGCAAATTGTCTTGTCTGCATACACCTGTCGCAGCAACAGCAAATAATTGTTTTTTTCCTTCGAAACAACCTCGAGCGCTGTGACAAATTGTGTTTCAGCAAAAAAGCAAAAAACCCATTTTTCGTTGGACGAAATGAATGAAATTCCTCGCAAAGGATGAAAACGACGCGAGTACAACGATGCACAAATAGCTTCGCGTCATCCTCCTCGTTGGCCTACAGACCCCCCCGTTTGATGCATTCACACGCGGAAAAATACTTACATAAACGTTGGACGTTAAAATTTCCAGGAGCGAAAGAAGGCGATTTCCATCGCGCAGGTCGACAAAAAGATCGGCAATTGGTTCGTGTTGATTCTGCTGGAAACGAGAGAGAGACGACAAAATCACACGGGATTATTGTACAATTCGGAACGTGTTTCGTCCGTTTGTCAGAAATTTGGAAATGCATACAACAGTTGCCGCACTCACCTTGAGTAATTGAGAATTTATCCATTTGGCGAACGTCTTTTTCTGCACATCCTCCCGCTCGTCTGTGAAATTGCGAAACAAGCACATTGAACAATCTTCATCGTAGCTCGACAATGTTAAAATCAATGAGAAATTATCGGAAATTTTTATCGGCATCATGGGGACACTTTCCGCCGCAATTTCGCTGAATAAACAACAGTTTATAATGAACATGGCTCCGTGAGATTCTTTTTCTTTCTTCTCGCGACTGTGCGCGATAACCTCGAAGCGCCGCGAATTTCTCGATTACCTTTCAAAATGGTCGGCGGGTGATCCATGTTTCACGATTATTTCTCAAATTCATTCTAATCCGAGGAACAAGCAATCGACATTCGTGCATCAACGAGGGTAAAGACATGTGACTACGAGAGAAGATTCCGAGGTTTGAGAGAAACCTCCCGTTTGATTTCCATGCAAATGAGGAATGCATTTCAAGCAAAAAGAAGGCATGAACATAGACGACAACCAGCAGCAGCAGCAGCAGCAGGGGCAACTTGTTCCTCTTCATCTTCAGAGAATATCAAGCGTGGTACGTCGTCTTTTTTTTCCATCCTTGAATTCGTCTATTCGACAAGCGCGCGAAATTCACATTTTATTTCGTTTTTTTTCGGCGTTGCACCTCCCGCGTGTGTTTAATGTGGGCCTACTGGGGGTGGGGGGACCACGTCGCGATACGAACGCTACGAATCTGCAGGAGATTCGCTATACGCGAAGCAATTATCTCGCAGAGTTTAATACATTGATATGTAATATTATATGGATGCATATAGTATACATACATAACAGTATGTAAACGGTTCGTTGAACTTTCGCTCTCGCCGTGGCATTCAAGTGCGAGGTCGTCCTCTCGCGCAAATGACAAACTACCAGTAAGAGCCGCTTGTATACGCGTTGCGTATAGGAATTCAACGATTCTTTTCGGAAAATCAAAGTAGATCGTGCAACATTGTTCACGAATCAACAGCTCCGAATCTCTGTAAAATCGATTGAAACAACGCAAAGACGACGACTGTAAATAATTTTCCTTATCCGTCTATTTTTAGCTACATTGTTTACCGATTCTCTCTGTTGAATACGCGCGTGTATTTCAGCGCATCCGTTGAACGATCGTTGAAATGAAATGATTGCGGCGGTGTCCAACATCACCATGCATTTTCATCAAGAGCTTTCAATGTCGCGCCGACGCAGTGTCATTGACCTCGCGGCGGCACACACGTTCAATTATTCCCTCAATTTATCTCGAGTCTCGTGCACGCACGTGTGCGGCTAAACAGTTTCAATACGTTCCCGCGAGGGGCAAATTCCAACGGAGAATTTGTGGATTCTCTTTGTTTCTTCGTTTCCGAAACCGACGTCACCGATCTCGCGATAGACGTTCAAAGGACCGTTATAAAACTGCATCGATCGTGTACGAATGTCCGACTCGGGATACACACGCGGCGCGTTCGAGACGTGTGCTATATCGATATACATGCAAATGGAGAAACAGGAAGTATCCTCCTACAAATTACGTGTCCGGTGTTTCGTGGTGTAGCCAGTTTTGTACGTTCAGATCGTAATACGACAACATGTACATATTACATACGAACGCGACATCACGGCTCGCGAATCTTTTTTTTTGTTCTTTTCTTCATCTTTTTGTTTCACCAACGCGTAAGACGAATACCTTCCGCGTTTGCCGAAAGAATTTCAATGTCTATTCTTCCTCGACAAAGTCTCGCCGGTCGAAGATGAGAAAATGATGAATGAATCTCGAGGAATTCGATTACGAGAGGGAATAAATCGTACACGAATGTGTGCAATTATCGAGATTGAAAAAAAGAGCTGATACAACATTGGAACGCCGACTGACGGGGATGAGATGAGAAAAAATTCAGAGGCGGATAACCCGGGGTTCGGGCATTTCGCGTGGAAATTCCAAGAGAACGCTGGGACCGCGCGGCGAGAGGAACCTCAAACATCGCGGGAAAGATGCGAGAATTCTAGTCGGAGGGCGTTTGCATTTTGCAATCTCCGCAGACCACCACGTATACATCGAGGATGGATGCTACGAGAAAACGTGTTGTCTCCCGTCTGTCATGCTCGAGTTTGAAAACATGTATTGAATTTCACAAAGCTAGAAAAATTGCGAGCAACGAGCAGGAAGCGCTTCGTGTCGCATACATGCTTTTTCAGCAGCAAACTTTTTAGCGTATCGTCTGTAAAACCTTTACTCTGATTTGTCATTCTTTCGTTTAGCATTCAATCGCGAGTATGCCGCGCGTTTACGACAGAGAGAGAGAGAGAGAGAGAGAGAGAGAGATGCACTTATCGACTCGTATCAGACAGCACACGTGTACAAACTCGCTAGAAATCTGTCGCGACAGCGAGAGAAAAAAAAGAAAGACACGAAACACATGCACACACCTATATAGACGACTTCCATCTTGATGCGTCGCCGTTTTTTGTCGTCTCCGCTGATCTCGCGGCAGCTTCGCCACCTCGTTGACGAAGATGATGCCGATGATATCCCGAATCGTGTGACTCTACGTACACACCTTCTTTACGCACCACACGACAAGAGACACGTAAACATTTATTCCCTCGGCCAATTTCTCGCCTTTGTTGGTTCTTCTTGTTTTGGTTTTTCAATACTCTCGATATCGAGAAACCTCGATGGGCGGCGCGATCCGATCGACAGAGTAGATGGATCTTGAACCTTTCGTCCGGCGATCACGTCGCTCTCGAACGTGAAACGAGAGAGCGCGCGTTATATCGTATTATGTCCGCACTGAATAAAACTCTATGGAAAAATATGAGCTGTGCCGGCTGCGAGGCAATTGAGGCATTCCGATATCTCGAAGCCAACGATACACGTACACGCGCGCGTCTACAGAGTACGCGGCGGACAAACACTCTCTCACACACACACACACACACACACACGTCTCTCGCGCTATCGAAAGATCTATATCGAGTATACAAGTGGCACTTGTTGATTCGCACCGTCAGGAGGAACGCGCTCGTCGTCCTCACTGACCCACACGACTCGCGCGGCTCGTTTCACCGAATAACTACAATTTTCACCGACTCTAGCACCGATACGCGTATCCCAAACACGATCGGCGGATCAGCGGCTCGACGACGACGCGCATCGTCGATGACCAACTACGCGGTGTGACGATTCGAGCTGCATGCACGAGCGGGGACGAGCACTCGCGGAGCGAACGATTGAGAAAAAGAAACGAGAGAGCAAAATGGCAGGAAAGAGAAAACGAAGCGCACGAGCGTCTACCGTCTACACACTGGAAGGAACGTCGCGCGACTGTGGTCTCTGCTCTCTGCCTGCTGGCTCGCTGGCTGCCGCTGCCGCTGCCGCGCGATGCCGCGATGCCTGGAACGTCATACCTCATACTCGCTCCGTGCGTGCGTGCGTGCGTGCGCGCGTGTATGGCGCGTTTGCCGCTCGATCGCTCGCTGCCGATTCGAGCGTCGTCCTTCGTTCCCTACCGGCCTACCTACGGACGTGAGAGCGAGACGCGCAAGACCGATGTGGCAACATTGAGATGCTGCGCCATTGAGGCCCAGTTTCCCCCCTCTTTTCTACAGAACCAGCGAACCCGGGGGGGTCCCCGCTGGTTTACACTTTGGATCGATAAACAAAAGAAATAAAAGCCGCGGTTGCGAGGACCCCGTCGACGTACTATCATCATCCGCCAGGCCCGCAAGGCCCTTTGACCCTTCATCTTATCCATCCATCTATATATATATCTCTCTCTCTCTCTCTCTCTCTGCGTGTGTGTTGCTCCTATGACAAAAGGCCCCGTAACCTCGCTTTTGGAAAAAAAATCGTCGTTTCAATAAGAGTGTTGATTACTTTGAAAAATCGATCCGTGTTTATGGGGATTTTTTGATATCGCGAGCGAGTCGTCGGTGAAAGGGGCCGGCGGCGGAATCAAACCCGTGACTGAATGGCCATGAGGCCCAAGTGCGTACAGGTGAACAGGACAGCAGGAAAACGAGCGAGTACTCTTCCCCCTGCTGGTCGGTTGCTGCCAGCATGCGCATGCCGGTGCATCGAGGCGAGCTGGGACTCGATCTCTACTTTTTTTTCTCGATATTCCATCAAAAAAAGAGCGCGAAACAAGTTGCCTCGAATAGCGGAGATGAGACAAACCATTCGAGATACCGTGAATTTTAGAAACAAGAAGAAACATGGAAAATTCACGATTCTCACGCACGGACGTTTTGTCACCGGCTTATGCATATTTTCGTTCCGCGCAGAAGAGAGGCGCTCGAGAAAGCGACTGATGAGCGAACATGCGAGAAACGAGTAACAAGCTCGCAGCAACAAGGGTACCAACGAACGCGCGCGCGTATACGAGTGGCAGCGGCTGGCAGCGGCTGGTAGCGGCGAACGTGGAGGCGCAGCGAGTGTACGATGGAAATTCTCGCTACGATCAACGGTCATCGCGACAATTGTCGCACATGTAACGGCTTTGCGTCTTTCCGGAATACGCGGTCTCGCGTTGTTCATGCGATACAATCTTCTCAATTCTCGTCTCATCGGCGGTTCAATGAAAAGTACGACGTTAATCGTCAAAGAGAGTACATTGCTCTCGACTCGATGTCGCGGAATTATCGTGCGAAAGAGTAATACCATCGCCGCGGTTGCTGATCGAGGAAGAAATTCATTTCACAGAGACACGGAGCGCGCGTGTGGCCCTGAGATTGTGACCGACGAACTCGAGAGCGACGATAACGCGATTAAAATGCGAGAACGCAGCGCCGCAATCATGAATAATATGTAAAATCAGTCATCTTGCGTAACGCGAATCGCGCTCTCGTTTTTTTCTCGAACGACGACGAATCGAACACACGAGGATCGAATGGCATGTTGCTATATGTCATTATTATTTTGCACCGCCGAGAGAACGAGTCGCAATGAGAACGGGGGGTGGATATTAAAAATGAAAAAATTGGTCGGTTTGCCGTATTTCATGTTGCCCCCCCGTATTCAACGATGGAACGTGGAAAAATGAAAATAAAATAATGGCCAAGCTTCGCAATGAAGACGTTTGAATTCTCAGTCGTGCAGACACACCCGTGCGTTATGAAAAGTTGGTCTGAATTTCAGGAATGCCGGCATGTTATTGTTGCGAAACTATTGTTCTTGTATGAAAAATGATTATGAAAAATGTTGCGCGCATCCGCGCGATATGCACGAACGAGAATAATACCGTTTGGCCGAGAAAGCGCGAGAGACGAGCATTGCTCGAATATAACTTTGGGCTATAAAGATTAATTAAGTATACAGTAGCAACGTTTCAACGGACGGCACGAAGAAACGAAGGACGACCAAACGAATTCAACATTGACCAGCACGAGATTAGCGTACCTTTGGTGATGGTGATTTGCCGATCCACGGTCTCACGCGACAACGATGGCCCCTCGGGTATCTCAACGATCCAGTGTATTTTTTTTCGATGCATCTACACAAAACGCCGTACACCGCGACTTGAGAGAGAGAAGAAAACAAAGAGGCACGCATCTCCGCTAAAATAGTACAGAGGCTTTTTTGTTTTTGTTTAGCCATGTCGAACGAAAAAAATGCTTCAAACGAGACGCGATCGTACCGGTGTACGTGCACGGAGACGCTACCGCGGCTTTGAATAACGAGAGTCGCTCTTATCGGAATGTTACCCGCGTGTACCGTGTATCTGTAGTTGCGATAAAATACTATTTACGGTGCGCGCCGCTGGGGCTCGGCCGCCGCGTATGAAAAATCATCGTCGTCGATAATCGATTGAAATACGAAGCGCGCGACAAATCATGATTCCCTCTCCTTGACAATCGTATCGCGTATACTCGAGACGCGTCGCGTCGTTCGGTCGAATCATTCGTATAATTTATCGGACAAAGTTGCATTTCCCTCGAATAACCGCGAGACGTCGGTCGTGCTCTGTGCTCTGTGCTCTGCCCTTTGCCCTTGGGAAAACTCGAGATTTTTCGACGATATTCACATACCATTATTCAGCAGAGTCGCGAGGATATCGGACGCGCTACTGTCACCATCGACGCGTCGCATCGTACTGACAATGTATCACGATTTGTCCGTCAACGGAAGTGATACGCGGTACACGCAACTTGACGCAAACATACATACAAATACGCAAAGCACAATATACAATATACAGGCAAAGAGCATCGCGATAGAGACGCCTACGAGAGACGCGTCTGTGCCAATCGACGTACGCTGCTGCTATGTGCCTCGTGCGATATCCGTCTGGTTAATTGACACGAGCAGAGGGCGCGAAATCACGCGGGACGTTTCGGCTCAAACGACACATGGTTCGTTCTTTCATCAAACAAGTTGGATTCGCGTTAAAATATTTGGAGAAAGCAAAGGAAAGCAAAGGAAAGAGAGAGAGAAAGAGAGAGAGAGAGAGAGTTTGAACGCCATGTACCGACATATCGGAATCGCAATCGGCCCGCGAGACGATTGTGTCCCACGCGTCGTTTATTGTTTTGCCGACCGCGCGTTCTATCGGTCAACCGGTCATAACCCCAAAGCGCAACTGCCCTCTGCTCGCCCTTTCCGTTCGAACGCCCACCTCCGGTGGGTAGAAAAATAAGAGAACGAGACAGAGCGAGAGCGCAACGTCGCGGCTACAGCGCGAATCTCGGTGGAAAAGTTCGAGAGAGACAGGGAGAGAGACGGACAAATAGCCGACGAGAGAGGACCCCGTCTTCGCCAATGTAACATTCCCACGCAATGATAAAACGACTTTGAATGATTTGTGAAAAGGCTAATCGCGACTCACCGAATCTTCGAGAGACGCTTCATCGTGAGTCCCGGCGTTTGTTTGTCGTATTTCGCGTGTCTTTTTCGTCGCAACCACGAGCACGTCGATCCGACATGACACGACGTTCGCTCTTCACGGTCTTCGCGAACCGTTCGGACGCCATATTGAATCTCGATCGAACGAACTCTGCGCGAAAAACAAAGCCTCGTTGTTTTTTTCTTTCACAAAGAGCTTGCACGATTTGTCGCAATTCCGACGAAAATACAATCGCCACGAGAATAAATAGTCAAGGGCAAACGTTCGATCTTGATTTTAATGACTTTTGTGCTTTTATCATAGTCTGAGGATACACGAATTGCGACAAAGAGACTCGCTGATAAGGAACATTCTCAATCGTTTGTTCCATCGTCATCATGATATACCTACTTCGATTTACATTTGCGCGACGATGATCCAACCATTTTGAATTATTCATCGATATATGAGAATATGTATCGGGACTCACCGTATCCACAAAAGGTCCTTCATCCCGATGTTTGCCGGCGATATTTCGCGGATTATCTTGGCGAGTGTGTGCATATTGTCGTCGTCGTGCGTGCTTCGCCATGTTGAATCTCGGAATGGCGCGAAATCGGCGGGTGATCCCCTCGCGCCGACAAACTCGCGCACCGACTCACCGCGCTGATCAAACCAAAATCTCTTGTATCCACTTTTTCCACAAAATGCTTTTGCCTCTGCTTCATCGTTGATTACAGAGGTAAGAAAAAGTTGACTTCCTTTTGCCTCAATGTACGACGTAATAATAATTTTGTGATAATTTTGTGCCTTTCCGATAAAAAAAAACAAAAAATGCAAAGTGGTGTTGGAAAAATATGATTCTCACCGTCTCCGCGGCGGCGCTGCGTTCGTGCGATCTAAGCGCGCGGCTGTCGGACGGAAATCGAACCAACACGTCCGGTCGTGGCGCTGCCATCGAAAAGAGGATTTTCGGGGGTTATAGCCTGGAACACAGCCGTACACGCGCTTCGTGCGTCATTAGTTTTTACGTTTATGGCTTAAGCTTTTTGACTGTGCGAAGCGTGTGTACCGACATCAGCCTATATCGCTATAAAAGTTTCAAAACACACTTATCCACGACGAGAATACAACGCAATAATCATGTACCTGCAATATTATCTGGATGAGAATAGCCAACGTGTGTACACGCTGAAGGTAAGTAATTTCGTTTTATTTTTCAAATTTAACGCGCAATGACAACTCGAGAAACGCACATGTCGAATAACGTTTTGCTTACACGTGGTCTCTTCGAGAATCTGAATTGTGAAGAAAAACAGAGAGCTCGGGAGTTGCTTGGGTCAGGATATTGATGAAAAAACAAACATACTTGTCGTTTCAGAGGTTCGATCCTAATGGGAAACCAACGTTCTCCGCTCATCCCGGTGAGTCGACGAATCAGCCCTTGAAAAGTAACATGTGCATAATTTTTTTTGACAATTTCACGCGACTTTCGATGCTTTTCAGCTCGTTTCTCACCCGAAGACAAATATTCCCGGGAGCGTATTACGCTGAAAAGGCGATTCGGACTCTTACTGACGCAACAACCGATGCCGACCTACTGATTATTTTGTTCGCAACAATGATCATTTCCATTTTTACCTTTTTTCGTTACAAAAGTCATTGAAAATTACGTATTTGCAAAGAAACACGAACGACTCGACGACAATCATCGATGTACCAATAAATTTCTCATACAAAGAAAACCAAATGTTTGTTTTTTAAATATCAACGACCATCGATGAAACAAATTGACCATTTCCGTAGATACTTGGATCAATCGACATGTATTTTGTCTCGTATCGGCGAATAACACTGAAAAACCATCGTTTTGTTCTCACGCGCAACAAAATAGAAACAATGTTACATAATTTGTGTTTTCCGCTTTATATTTTTCCAACATAAATTTATAATCTCTTTGGGTACATGCGCAAGTTTTTATTTCTTCACTCCTCGATGTCACGCCCGTCCGATTATGCGTACTATTTTCCTTCGCTCGGCCGTGACGTCGAGGTCTCTTACAAAAATGGCTTGGAGCATGGCCTCTTTGTAACGGAGGACCAATTATTTCAGTCCCTATAGACACTTTTTCACCAGCTATTTCTTATCCCCTGAAACGGTTTTCTTTTCTCTCAACTATTGACAAAATGCGTGAAACTTTTTTATTTCACACAAACGTCTCGCGTCGGAAACGCAGGGACATTAATACCATTGGAATTAAACAAATATCCCCGAAAACGTAATGTTGCGGAAAAAAGAAAAACGCTCCCACGAGCTCGATAATGTGCTCGATAATGTGCTCGATAATGAAATAACGACATAGCTTGAGAAATTTGACGACATTGCGCGAGCAAACATCTCCCTGATATTCTCCTCCGGTGGCTTTTATTTTTTTTTATTTCTCGCAGAAATTCTACGAAAAAGTACGTATTTTTTGCGCTCGATCTCGGAGCGCCAACAAACAACAGGTACGTATAAAGTATTTTCCCATTTTTACATCCTACATACTGAATGTTATTCCGACAGTGTCTTCCGAAAGTATTTTATTACAACGAAGAAGAGGAAAATCACTTTGATATCCCGTATCGAAGATGTATATTTACAAGAGTCGTCGGCTGTTAGTTTATCGAATGTGTACGTAACATGGCGAGGCTCGCGAAAAGAAACATTACGAAATTTACCCGCCCGCTAAATTATTTTGTCGCACAAACGTACAACATCGAGTATTTCGGTATTTAGCGCTATTTACATTTGGGGGGAAAAATCGCGGCTCCCTCGCGCGTCAATATGACAAAAACGATCGACGCGAATGACGCGTCCACTTGCCTCTCTTTCCTTGCGATTCGTCGCAAGTATGGTCCACGAGCAATTATGACAATTGTCATCGTTTTCTTCCTTCGACTTTCGAGTCTCGTGTTGAAACTCGCGTCGAACAGGAACAAAGTAGCGTTTAAAACGATAATCGCACGTTCTTTTTTTCTTACCTCGGCGACGTTGTTTTCACATATTTCGATATTGCGAACGACGGCAACGATTTCGACTGTGCAACGGTCGATATTCACCTTTCGGTTTTATTGAAGAGCAATTGCCTGCGTGTGAAAACGACGCATTAGCGGGAAAAAAGAGGACAAATGTGGGTTATTTCCGCGACGGCTGTCCTTCGATAATGGCGCGGAATGGCACACTCGTGTTTTCCGAAGAAAAAACCAAAGTCAAAGTAACACGGGAGGGGGGGGGGGTAAAGCGTCTCTCGTTCCCCCTCCTCGTTTCTTACTCGTTCGCAGTTCATTGATTCGATTCCGTCGTCGGTGCTGCCGGAAGTACGTGAACCTGTTGGGCCTTGCTCGCGTTGTACACTTGTCCCGGGCTGAAGGGCTCCAGCCTCGGGCCCGAAGCCACATCGTTGTTGCGATAAATGTCTGAAACATTTGGGATCCCGTCGTCATGAGAAGATAGAGGAGAGCTCGGAACGGAGACGGAAAATAATAATCAACCCACCGGATTTGGATTCAACGGCGGGTATATACCGGGACAATCTGACAACCGGAAGTGGCAAGTAACCGCTCGTGAGCGGCATAACATCGAGCGTGACGCTCTGCTTCTCGACGCTCTCGAGGGATATGATACCGGCTGTCCTGCCGCAAACGGCCCACATGGACTGATCGGCCAAAACCTCGTACATGAGTTGCGGCGGAAGTATCGAGCTCGGAGACGCCATCATTCGCGTCACCGTCAGGCACAAATGACACATGCTGCCGGCCCGACAGAATTCCCCGGCTGATCCGCTCGCCTCGACCCTCGACGAGACCATGAACATCGTCTTTCGACAATCGTGACACGGATCAGTAACAGTAACGATCGATGTTATCGCGCGGAGGCAAAGCGCCCAGACTGGCCCAGACTGGCCCAGACTGACGCGGTCTTACTCACCACGTAATCCGTAACGTCGAAATTGCAGCGATAAGCGTGAGCGAGCTTCTCGAGCCTCCGCTGTTTCTCAATGTGAAGCGGATCGTCGTTGAGGTCCGCAACGTCGGGATCCTCGGTGACGTCGATCGGGCAATATTTCACGCGAAAATCCGTCTTTATGGTCGGTAATGGTTTTTCGTCGATTCCGAGCTCCAATTCCCACATGAACGAGACTTTGATTCCCCCACCGATGACCAATTTTTCGCCCCCCTTTGGATTGAGACTCTTGAAACGAAGGTCGATCGACGCGCTCGTCGTTAATTCCGGCTCCGTCAATTGAACGAGCTGCGACGTCAATCCCGTCACCGTTATCTGCAGGAATTTTCGCCTCTTGGCCGTGTGAAGATGCATCGACGACATCAAAGGCGGACCAAAGTGCAGCGAGAGGATCTCCTCGACTCCCCACGGACATTGGACGTTCAACTGAATCGAAATTCCATGTTTTTCTCTTGATTGTCGACAAGCGCGCGCGTTTCGAATTGATTTATCGCTCAATCGGTTCGATCGATCTTTTTGCTCTTGGAATTTCGAGCTACGACTCGATGCAGAAAAATGTGATACAAAACGAGAGAGTGAGAGTGAGAGAGAGAGAGAGAGAGAGAGGGAAAATAAAGTAGTCGACGAACCTTGTGTTCCATCGACGACGTGTCCCTCTTTGGTGGCAAATCGGCAAACACGTTGAAACGTAATTTCGTCACGCTGAAAGGCTCGCAGGCTGACAATTGCATTTCCAATTCGTTGCAGAAACGTTCGTCGCTCGTTCGCAACGACAAACCTCTCGACGTCGACAGCCGGATGCGCGCGTTCCTCGCAATGTCGACGCTGCCGCTTGATATCGACAGTTCGACGTTTTGTATCAATCCGGCTAATAAATCGCGACTGTTGACCGATATCGTAGGTTGGGTCTTGGCGACTTGGTAACACAATCGGGGATTCAGTATTCCCGATAGAAATTCCAATTTATCCTCGATGACGAGGGACAACTGGGCGACTCTGTACAATCCCGGCTGATTGACTCGTCGCGTAACGACGAACTTGTTGACGCCGGGATTCAGCGGGAAATCCTCGCACGTAAGGCCCTTGCTGAAATCATCGTCGGCGTCAAAGACGGATGATTTTCGATGTTTCGCGCTGTCGGAACGCCTCACCGTGGGCTTTTGATTCTTGAAGGTCGTGCCCGCCGAGCCCAGACTCTTGTCCTCGTTGTAATTCAAGTACGAGAATGCCGTCAACTGCATCAAGCCTCGATCGATCGGCTTCATGTCCTCCATCGTACACTTGGATATTCTGAAAGTCGACGAATATCGATATTCTCGTATTCTCGCGTTCCAACGGGAAATGGACACTGAGCGGGCCAGGGAGGGGGTAAGAGGAAATTCAACCAACGTCTCGCGACTCACAATTCAATCGGCGGTTCGGCGGGTTGCTTCGCGACTTTTCGCCGATTGGCCAGCGCCGGTCGTTGCATTTCCTCCGTCGATATCGCGGCGCGGGTGCATCTCGCGCTTCTCGGCAAGAGGGACTCGACGGTAACGTCGATGCTGACCGCGCAATCCTGGACAACCCTGTCCATGACGTTGACGCGAAGGGCCAGTATGGCGAAGCAGTGTTGTAGCGTCGCCAGCAGGGGTCTCGCCGGCGACAACATTTTCACGTAAGCCAACATCTCCTCGTAATAGATGTTCCTGACGGTCGCGTGAAGGACCGCCGAGCTCGCGAGGGCGCTGCACACTTTGGTGTATCTCTCGACGTCGTCCATCCTCTTGTAGCACCGAGCCAGTTCGAGGCGCGTCTGCGCCGCCAAATCCCGCCAGCCCTCGTCGACGTAAGTCTTGAGCGCGTCGGTCAGAAAGGCAACGGCCTTTTGATTCTCACCGAGATCGGCGTAAAAACGGGCCAGCTCCTTGCCGATGAGACGCGCCGATCTTATACGCCCGACGTGCTTGTACGTTCCCATCGCCAATTCAGCGTGCTCGAGATATTGCCTCTTGAACATTTCCTTGGACGACAACGCGCCCTTCAGTTTGTCCGTGGGCGTCAGTTTGCCGTGCTCCCCGTGCATCTCGGAATCTCCCATTCCGGCGATGAGATAGACGACCGTGTGCAATTGCTCGCTGCTCGGCTCGCTGCCAGGCATGAGACCGCACAATTTACCGAGCTCACCGAGCTGCGCGGGAATACAAACGAAACGAAACGTCAGCGAAACACCGAGGAGGAAAGAACGAGACTCACTCGCCGAGCGTCCATCATTTTCTTAACCTTGTCGGTCGCGAGCGCCCACAGGCCAGCCGTGTGCAACGAGCAGAGGTCGAGCTGCTGTCCGTTGTTCGTGCTGCTCGTTGACGATTGACAAGCCTGCAGTACCTCCAGTGCCGACAAAAACGCCCAACACTCGACCGCACCCTCGGGTCGTTGAACCTCGAGTATCCGCAATTCGCTCATCGTGTTATATACAAATGACAAACATCGCTGCGCGACCTGCCGACAACGATAACGACATGCCGTTGTAATTTTGCGTGCGCGCGCGCGCGCCTCCTCTTACTTTCGTCGTCGAGCGATTCATCGACAAAGGGGCGGGCCAATTGGGGCCAACTACGCTCGACAACTCGCGTTATTATCATCCGTCATCTCGCGGGGGAATATTCGTTGAACAATTGACAAACCAAATTGACAAACCTCCCACGGCGTGTTCAGTAGAAGCAACATGGCGCACTGCCGGCTGAACAAATAGCTCCTTAGATCCAAGAGTGATGCTTTGCTCTCCGCCAATAGATCCCTCAAAGGTCGATCGACCTCGTTGTTCAAATTTACGCCCGGCCAATTGTTCAGAGGACTCTGAAAGACGCTCAGCCATGCCGGAGTTTCTGAAATTGCATCGAGTCAGCGAGAGACGGCTCGTTCCGACGCGAGATCGAGTGACGAAATCTCACCTCCGACGTTGGAATTTAGGACAAATTGCGTGAACAAGGCGTCCAATTCGTCGTACTGGACCAGAGCCTCGTCGTAAAGGCCGAGCATTTCCAGGGCGAACGCGAGTTCCTCCTGAAAATAAACATCAATCTTTTGTTCGTTTTTTTCCCCTCCCCTCCTCTCCCACTGTTTCCTCCGCGCTACGCGGCGATAACGTTTGCTCAACCTGAAGCAGAAAGTATCGACAGAAATTCCAACCGGGCTGATTCCGCCTTTCTCGCTGCTCCCTCATAATCTCCTCGAAGCGCGACAATGATTTGTCGTAGGCGGTGAGCATCAAGTGACGAATACGATTTATCAAGCCCCTCCACGATTCGGCCGAGCGAGATTCCGATTTTATTGGATTTATCACCGAGAGACACCTGGCAAACGACCGAGAGCGATTTCGTGACAAAATCAACATCATTCGTTCGTCTCAAAAATGGACTATTTTTCTTTGAATTTCGTTACTCGTCTGATTAGCGTATTAGCGGGACAATTGTGCTAATTGCGCTTGGACGAACGGCGCGTTTCCCACCTGTCTCCATTTTTCGATGCAAAATCGCTTCGAATTTTGTCCAGAACCGTCGTTCTGGGCAGCAGTTTGTTGCTCTTTTTAATGTCGTAAGTTTCCACGAGGACGATCATCCAGTCCTGAACGTTATGCTGTCCCAGGGTCTTCAGCCATGTATCGACGTCGTCTCTGACGCTCGTCTTGTACGCATCGACGTCCTACGATCGTCGTACATCGACCGACCAAAGAAAACACCAATGAAATATCGCTCTGTATCGTCGATAACAACTTTGTACTAATGATTATTCTCGAAATACATTTTCTGTACGCTCCGCCTTAATTCTGGATTCTACGCGACAAATGTTCATCTCGGACGTTGCGCATCACGAATTTGTCGTCTTTGCGTTTGTTTATTCGGGCAAACTTACGCAACATTCCGTCCAATAGATGTGGAGTATGGGCTGTTTCAAGAAATGCCCGTTCTTTCCGCTCGGTAGAGCGTCCTCGGAGAACGGAACAAAGGACGCGTCGAGCTTGACCTTTTTCAGCGGCCTGCTGAAGGATCTTCGCCATTCCGTTTTCTCCGCGGGTATAGCTCGCGCTAAAATCTTTTCCAAAGTAAGAAAAAGCTTGTCGTCACCGGCGTCTGAAATTCATCAATGTTTTTTGATCGTTTGGTTGTCATTCTCGCCGGCTCGTTCGAAATACGATGGAAATTAACGTGAAAGGAAATTTCAATAGCCCATGGTTTTGTCCAATCAACATTCGCATTTGTTCATGTCCGGGAAAGCAAGAAAAAAAAACAGAAAACACAGATAAAACATGGCCCAAAGTGGGTGGGGAAGTGAAAATAATCATTGCGAGAACGACAATCGTGTGCAGTGTTTACGAATGATACGGAAATTTACATTTTTTTGCAGTTGTTTTTGAAAGAAAATAAGGAAAAAAACGACAGATATACTCACGAGTGACGATGGATGTATTCTCCATCGTGAGATTCGTCTTACCACCGCAGAGTACTTTTCCATTGCAATTCATAACTAAAGAGCCGCAATACGATCGCAAACTCGTTTACGATCATCACAAAAGCCCTTTTCTCCTCTGACTCACTTTTTGTTTCTTCCTGTTTGTCATTCGCAAAGCGACACAAAACACGCGCTACATCTGCTACGTTGTATTACGTGGAGGAAGAGAAGGGAAAAAAAAACGGCACTGTCACAGTCACGATTTTCAAACGGCTCTGCTGCAATTGTTTCAATGTTATCGAACGCACATTTGTGATAATCGTGAAATTATATTATTCACGAATTTACTTTGGAATCGTGCTTCATTTTTTTAACTTTGTTCTTTCAATCGTTGATTACAATGTCACGTATATATATATAGATGCAGCATTGCCCCGCAACTCTCATCTCGTCAGCGCGACAAACGTGTGACAAGCACCGCCGACTTGACTACCGAAACAGTTTGCACGCTAAAATGTTCCTTGAAAAAATACAAAAGTATCTCATTATATGTATACAGTACAATGATAGTGTTGTTTTTGTTGTTGTAACGACGACGACGATGACGACGACGACGACGACAAGTATATAGGAAGGATCAGGAAGGATCGATGCTTTCAATCATATCGATGATATTATTAGGGAAACGGAGAGAAAGAGAAAGACGAGCGTGTTGTTGGTGTGAAGCGTTCAGAGAAGGAGAAGGAGAAACACAAGTAGCGGTGGTGAGCGACAGAGCGCAGCAGCAGTAGAAAAACACGTCCAAGGGGGGGAGAGGAAGTTTGGTAGTTTGATAAAGCAGCCGCAAGAAGCGCGCATGTCACCTCGATGATGCGCTCCGCGTGAACATTTTCTGAACTAGGACCCGTGGGTAGACACACTGCACACTGCACACTGGAGGGGCACACGCACACGACTCGTTCTCGTTGGTTCTCGTTGGTCCTCGGTGTTCTCGGTTCTCGGTTTTTGAAGCGCGTGCGGGCGCATTTGTTGTGTATTTTTCGTTCGTGTTTCGTTGTTTCGTTTGGAAAAATTATCATCTCGCGCAAGATATATTGATCATCAGTGGAAAATAAAAAAATGGGTAAACAGCGAAGAAACAGACGCAAACCGCACAAAGAAAATCCTACGGGGATTTTGTCGATAAAAGATTTCGAAGAATCGTTGGAGGCCGTCGGGGAGGAGGACCGGGATTCCGCACTGCAAACAGTGTGCGGCCAGGTGAATTTTTGAACCTTGAATCTGTCAAACAACCAGCGGAACGATCCATTCTCCTTTTTTTACGCAACGTTCAAGAGCGTTTCTATCGTCTCGTTTACGTAATATTCACGTCGAATGCACTTGGTCATGGCTTTTACGTTTGAGGTTAGGATTTACCATGTTTGTTTGGTTATACCTACGCGTGTGATGTGGCGCGCGCGTGGTCCTACGTTCCAATCTTGAAAAGTCTATCGTTTTTCTTTCGGTTTTTCTTCACCAATCACTCGCGCAATCTTCGAAAAAGCACAATCTCATATTTCGTCCCTTTTGAACCAACGAGACGGTTCCTTACAGCTGCAATCGCCGAATCTCGAGGAAAAACTGTCGTCCCTGCAAACTTTGGAGTCCATGTGCCGTGACAAAAGCCAAATATGCAATGTTGTAGAAAAGGGATTGATAAAAATCGTCGCTCCTCTGTTGATGGACGATCGCACCACGGTGAGAGCGGCTAGCGCTTTGACCTTGAGGCGTATCGGCGAGAACGGCGGCGCGGAAGCTTACGACAATTTAGTTCGCGACGACGTCATGACTCCATTGACCGCGTTGTTGAAAAAAGTATACCTTCTTGGAAATAGTAGAACACATAGAGTTTGAAACACGTAGAGTTTCGACGGACGGGGGGGAGCTTGGTTATTTTGTAAGCAAACATTTCAGCATTACGGCGATTGGCGGCCAAAAGCGGCGGAGAGAGGTCGCAAAAGTCAAACGGACGAGGAGAGGGAGACTCTGATAGAAGCGATAACTCTACTGTGGTCTCTGTGCGAAAACAACAACGGCGTTGTCAAGTATTCCAACGAGGAAAAACTCGTGTCTCTTTTGGCGAGGTTTCTCGATCGTGGAACTTACGGCGACGTCGTCAGCGTCGTAGCCGCTCAATGCATGCTCACGCTGACGGAGGACAATCCCGGAGCTTTGGAGGAATTGAGAGACTACGAAGATGCTCTCGTCGCTCTTTTGGAGACAAAGCCGCTCAGCGAGAGGGAAATCAGCCGAGTCTTGCCGCTGAGAATCGTCGCGGCTGGTCTGCTGATGAATTTAAAGAGCGAATATAGGACAAAATCGGTGGATTCGGCGATAGCCTGCAGAGTGACCGTGGCGATTGCCGATACTCTCGGCGTCGATCACAAAAGTATCATCCTCGAATTGGCCTCGGTGTTGCCCGCCGAGAGGGGCAATGTTTCGCGCAGCGCGAGAGTGAAGCTGCAAGCGGCGAAAAAAATCCTGGAGGCTCAGCAGCAGGCGCTCGAACTGTTGGCGAATCTCTGCTCGGAGGAGCAGGAGACGACGGACTCTGATGTGGATTTGGACGATTCGGATCACGCGGATTACGATGACGAGTATACGGACGACGATCCGATGACGGAGAAGAATTCGTGCAAAATTCTCTCGGATCTTCCGGCTGATGTCGTCCAAGTAGTCGCGAGCGCGGAATTGATCAAGAGCATAAGAGACAAGATATTGGCTCCCGATAAATCCGTCAACGATCAATTGAACAGTCATCCCGATAGCGAGTGCGTCGCTCGGCTGATACACACTCTGCGCTGTCGAGCTTTCCTCTGTCTGAACAATCTGATGGCCAGCTTGGACGTCGACGCGTTCGGCGGCGTCCAACAGCTGTACAGGTGAGCAACGAAATTTCCATGAATTTCGATGAATTTCGATGAATTTCGATGAAAACTCGGGGCGCGATCCGTGATTCGTAGATTGTGGCTGGAGATCGGAACGATCGTATTCAAAGACTGCGATCCGAGCGACATTGAATTGTTGGAGTCGGCGACGGCGGCGATGCGCGCGGCTGTACAAAAATTGGCCGAACTCCGGGCCAACACTTTCCAACGAATGACCATCGCCGATATCGAGCCCATGTTGAACGGCGAGCGTCAATGCACCAATCCGAATATCCGAGTCAATCTGATCAGAATGCTCGGCAATGTCGCGCTCATCATGAGCGGCCTGTCCGAGTACTCGGGACTGGTCAAGGTTCGTCGAAAACACTGATAAACTGTCGGCTGAGAGAAACGCGCGGCTTTAAAAGCTTTTTTTCACCGAAACGCAGCATATCTCGTCATCGTTGCTCGACATTTGCGCGAGGGAGGCCGAAGTTTGGGTCATGGCGGAGGCCCTCGACGCCATTATGGACGTTTTTGCCGAAGACGAGACGGATATCATGGCGGACGAGATCAGACTCGTGCAGAAATTGCAAACTTTGTCGCCGGTTTTCACCAACAAGGTAACTATTTCGCGAGTCCCGAGGAGTCCCGAGGAGTCCCGAGGAGTCCCGTGCAGTCCCGTGCAGTCCCGTGCAGTCCCCGTCGACGAAATCATCCCTCCGTCGTATTTCAGATTCACCAGCAGAGAAAAAACTTGGGGGATCACACGTCGGTCGTCTCTACGGTCAAAACGAATTTATCCAGATTCATTAAATACAAAAAACATCAGCTGGCCGACGAATGAGTCGAATTAACAGTCTCGAGCGAGTATGACAAACAAAACAAACGGCGTTATTTGTAAAAAGGACAAGCGAGAGAGGAATAAATGTTTAAAGGAAAAGAAGAAAGAGAGGTATTTTTCAATCTCATTTTGGTCCAATATCACTCGTCGACTCGATGTGGCGGGTGGTGATGATTTATTTTTCATGTTTTTTCACCGCGAGATACATGCTCTTGGATTTCAAACGATCGATCGCAATTACGCAAAATGACGCTGTTTTCCCCGAAAATTGCCCCGTTGATTCGCGTCACCCGAGCCGCATTGAAAATTAGTACGAATGCATCGAGTCGTCCGGTCGGATATCGATCAGTCAACTCGAATGAAAAAATATCATGTGGCATTTCGGTTGATGTAAACCTCGAACGATCGATATTGTTGATTGAAAAGGAAAAAACAAGTCCAAGATATTCTTTTCCTCGCTTCTCATTCGACGAGAATAATGTGTAATTGCGGATAATGTTGATTAACAATAACGAACAATAACGAACCTCGAAAAGTTTCGGCAAACGAACGTTCTCTCGCAGACGCTCGAGACACACGCATGTATCGTCGACAAGTCCATCCGGGAATATAAATATTCAAAAAAATATCCTCGACTCTGTCGTCGAGTGAGATTTTCGACTTTTTCCGTACGATTACGAGTTTCTATCCGACCAACGTTCTCGTCCGGGAGAATCGTTACGACAATTGGGAAAATGATTTTCAATCGGTTCCGCTCGAGGTCGGATGCGGAAAAATGAGCAACATTGTTTCTTTTCTCTCTTCAACAACGATGGAGAATTGCACTTTTCCGCCCTTTTCCGCCCTTTTCCGCCCTTTTCCGCCCTTTTCCTCGTGGAATGCTCCATCCAAAGTGTCACTCGATTTTTTCTTTCACCAACAACGTTACAAGATTCGCCCGTGACGTACTCTATACATTAGCAACGTAATACGTATAATATGCATCGTATATTGTATAGTATATACTCTACATGAATACATGTATATAAGGGTGTATGATTATCATCCTTGAAATCGTTCCATCGAGTCGCAACTAAAGAGCCCAAGCGTCAAAAAATTTGTCGAAATTTCATATTACATCGAGTCATGTGGCTTTTTCACTCGAAAATTAGCGCGATATTCGCTGAAAACAGCTGAAAAGAGCTGAAAAGAGCTGAAAACAGCTGAAAACAGCTCGGCGTGTCTCAACGAGCCTCGAAAAAAACAAAATAAAACACGGATTAATCGAGTCCCCCTCGCATATTCACACGTGTATCACACGACACAATGCTTTATGACACATGCGTGCAGATTGATTCGGATCGAGTATGTCCAAAAATTCGATACATTATCGTTTATTTTATATTTTGTCCTTTCGTTCGTTGAAAAATCGTGAAAATGATTATTTCCCCCGAACATTGGAAGAATTCGCGTCGCGCGAGTTGCGGGCAGCGCGACGGGAATGCACTCTCATTCCGTGTACATAAGAGGGAGAAGAGCAGGGATAATGTAGATTGATGGGTGAATAAATAATATCGTTGAATACAGCGTAGGAAAGAAGCCTCGAGGCGGTATTTTGCGGTATTTTGCGGTATTTCACGCCGTCAGCGTCGAATGCCGCTGCTCTTTTTCGCCTCATTTTCCACAAGGTCGTAACACACGGTCGCCTCATATTTCCCCCAATTATTCGTCTCTCCCCGAGCGAGTTTTCGTGATGATAGCGAGCCGATTATTTCGACACTCGACAACAAGCTTCAATGTACTTCGACGAGAGAAACAAATTCACTCGCAATTGCCACATAAATTGTCGAATAAACGCGTATATTTGTACGATTATTTACAAATAAATCAATAAATAATAACATATACATACGTATATGTATGTATATGCGTATATCCGTATATTCATCGATGAAAGGTGAATAGTCATAATAGGTGAAGCGCGGGATCAGTTAACTCGAATAGCGACAGTGCGACAAATTTGTCATTCGTCAAAAAATGTCCTTCGACAATTCCTTTGCTTCTCGTACTCTACTTTGGTACTCGTTATTGTTTTACCGACTGTATACGAACGATACAAATTTACCCTGAAAGAGGATCCCGCGGCGCTACTTGCGCCCGTTATTTCAAGTACAAAAAACAAAACAAAAGGAAACTTTGTTGTCTTTGTTTTTTTCATCTATTTGACTTTCATCATCGATCGTATAAGACTCTGTATAAGTTGCCTTTCGCGCTCTCTATTCTCTAATCTACACTCGGAAGCAAGATTGTCAGCACAATCTTGCTTCGTTTTCCTATTAAAAAAAAAAGAAGAAAAATAACAACAAGACCACCAACAACAATAACAACAACAACAACAACAACAACAACAACAAGAGGAAGAAGAAGAAGAAGAAGAAGAAGAAGAAGAAGAAGATTCAACGAGAACGAGTGAGCATCGAGAGGAAGAAAAGGCTCGTGATTATCCATTGTGATTGAATTATTTGCCATGTTTGTTCGTTTGTTCGTTTGTTTTTCGAATCTCATACGATCTGCTGCTGCTGCGCTTCCACCATAAAATAAAGGAATTTTGAATAAATTTGCGCCTCTTTTCCCGTTCGAGTTTGCGGAAAAAGTGGAAAAAGTGGAAAAAGTGTAATTCGCATCACTCTCGGATTATCCGACGCGACATGTCCGACGGCCACCCGTGTGATACCTATATGCTCTGCACATACGCTGCGGCGGTAGTACACACCCCATACTGTATACAATAGTTGAATAGTAGTAATAGTAGTAATGATACATGATTATTATAATAAGGATAACCACAGGCACGAAGTAGTTGAACCAACGTTAGTCGCAATTATCAATAAATAACGCTTCCCGCGATCCCCGATGTCGTTTTATTTTCCATTATTATTAAATATATGTAATTATTACTGATTTTTCGTCGCGAGCTGATTATCGGAAAATGGAATAACGACGTCGTTGAAAATTGACGATTGTTGCTCCAATCGGCGGTCTAGCTAAGTGATTTTCAATTTCTTCGTGTATATTTTCAAAGCCGAGAACCAAAGAAGAAACCATTAACCGCGTTTGTGCCATCTTTTTTTCTAGCCTCGTTGGAAAATTCGAAAATCTCTATGAATTATCGTGTGGCGAATGACACCACCACCACCACCACCACCACCATCACCACGCGTCATGGATACTTTTGTACAAACGTTCGTGCATGCGCGCGTATTTTGCGTCGCAATACGCCTTTTTTTCCGAGAGGATAAAATCATCGAATTACGATGAATCTTTCTCTCTTGCCCGTAGATTTGATTGGTGAAACGGCGCGTTCAACATTTTCGTAAACGCATATCTAGGAACTCGTTAGGATATTCTTTCGCCGGCCGCCCCGCGCCCCGGCCCAGTTATCATCGACCGAGTCTCATTTTCTTTCTCCTTGTATTATTTTCACGTCGTTCATCCCGCGTGACACGTGTACACGTCTCGCGGTACAATGTTATACGTATTATATATATATATATGTATTATTATTATATACAGTATTTTTATAATCCGTCGGATCGATAAATTAATAATACTATTTCAGCTCATTTAATTATATCGCGCCCGCTCGCGATTTACGACCATGCGAGAATCAATTCGTCTCTTTTGGTCATTTTCGTCGCGAGTTTTGCCCGTTTGCGCGTTAACCCGTTGCCTGCCGGTAGAGTCGCGTGTTCTTTTTTTTTCTTCATTTTTTCTTCATTTTTTTCTTTATTTTGTCGTTTTTTTTTCGCCTCTTCGAGAGGGGCAATCGGAATTCCTCCGATTTCCTCTTCCGTAGTTGCCGCCTGGCGCCTATAGTTCCCGCGGTTCTCCGATGAAAAATCCGATGATTTTGGACGTACCTCCGAGACGACAGCAGGCTCGAGAGACGATCCTCGTGCCACAAAGTACCTCCCTGACCGCTCTTCTGCCGCCCTCAGGTCCCCCTCTCGGGTTCCTCTCCTGCCCCGTTACTCTTTTCTCTCTTTCATTCGAATTGGTCGTATCTCCTTTCGATCGATTCATCGAAGAATATACAGACCGACGCGAGTGACGTTTTTTTTATCTCGCGGGATTTATCGAGAAAGCGGTACGCAGTTTTTGGCACAATTGTCTCGTGATGATTGTGTCGCAGCGGCGATTGTGTCTTTCGGGGAGCTTCGGCGAGCCCGCGATGTCGCGAGCGCAAATCGAACGTAGAGCAGCGTGCTATTGATTTACCAGCGTGGGCGTTTAGTCATCCACGATGAGAACGCGATTTACAAAGACGGTACGAGAAAAGTGAGGTCGAATCCGCGCGGATTGATAAACGTCCATCGTCCGTCCCACGCCAGTTTCTACAAAGCTTCAAGCAATTGCAGCTTCGAGTCTAGATTCGCGCAGCGACGAGCCTGCCAAACACTTGCTTTCTCCTTGCACGATCGAATCAACGTGAAAAGTCCGTCACGCTGCATGCCGCCGGCTTTTCTTTCTACAGGAGCGTGTTTTCTAGCAAAAGACTTATCTCGACTGGAGAGAGAGAGAGAGAGGGACGTCGGAAATCGATGAAACAACCCCCCTATTTATTCCGTTTTCATTCGCGTCTCGGCAAAGTACGATTTTCCATCATCATTTCACGCACATTCGGCAGCATTCGGCAGCATTCGGCAGCATTCGGCAGCTCTACTTTTTCGCATGTTGCGCTCCGTTATTATCCGCGATGTCCATTCGTAATTTGCCTGGACCCGAACTCTTGTTTCTCCGTTTGTTTCGTTTGTTTCTATCGCAATAACCAAACGTCGCGGTACATTTTGAGCAACTATTCACAACGTCGCGTAATTCCGTGGTTCACGACTGTCCGGGCTCGGAGTTTGAATCGCGAATGCGAACAATCGTCGCGTTATCATCGTTTCATTCGAATCATGGCGAATTTTTCGTCTCTCTCGTATTCTCTCGATCGATCGGACAAACCCATCGCGGCTCGCGTTTCCTCGCCGAGACGGTTTTTCGACAGAAACCCAAACACCGAGCAGACTCGGAACCCAGACGGAATTAAAGGGAATGAAGGGTGTGTCATCGAGCCGCGCATTGGACAAGCGCCTCGGCCTACCGCTCCGGTTGATTACGCGCAAGGCGCTTGTCGATGAGCGGCTCATTATTGACGACCTGCCGATCAAAGCGCCGCCACGTCGTCAGTCGTTATCAGTCGGCGGGGCATTCGGTCAAACGAAATGTCAAAGTAACTTTCTCGTCCGTCGCTTTTTCGGCAAAGCGCTCTCAATCTCGATACTCGGTCGGCCATTTTTGCTTTCGTTCTAGTTTTTCTTTCTAGTTTTTCTTTCTAGCCTGGCGAAAACTCGCAACAAAAGAAGCAACGAGTAGTTGTGCAACCTCGACGCGTCGTCGAAGCAACAACAAAACAATAATGCACGTTTGCCCAACGTTTGCCCAACGTTTGACAACTCACTCCTCATCAGAGTGCAATTGTCGATTTAACGAAAATCAAGCTTACGATATTATCATCTTACGTGTGACAAATGTTTGGACAATTTGAAAATGAAATGGTCACTCGTTCGTCATATCATGCCCGAGTTGAATGCGTGTGTGTTTTTTATTATTTTCTTTATCCTCGGTATCCAAGACCGGATGGCCAATCTGATGGCAACATCCGTTCCTCGATGACTCTGCGCTTGCGCTTGCGCTTGCCTCCGTGTGTCTCTGTGTACGTGTTTATATCGTTTATATCGTTTATATCGTTTATATCGTGTATCGTGTATCGTGTATCGTGTCGAGCGTATGCGCAATTATCTCACGAGGATGATGATTCATGGCGGATGACCACGGCGAGCCATGCTGTTTCTAGGAGCCCCACACCAGATTTCAAACGTATCGTCGCGAGAGCCGCAGCCGCCGCCGCTGCCACCACGAGTTTCCCGAGGGATTTCTTTTGTCCCCGATGAACATTGTTGGAAAAAAATATATCTCCCGTCAATCTCGTGGCTCATAGAGCAGCAGCAGCAGCAGCAGCAGCATACCAACGTTACTTTGGGTATCGTTGATTTTATCGGCATCGTCACGAGTGCCACCTCCGCGAGATCGCCAAGAGTGTTTTGTCACCGGTAAGCATCGTCAAACAAAAGCCAGAAGGAAACGGAAAATTCCGAAAGATTCATCTCCTGGCGATCTCGTGACTCATGCAGCAGCAGCAGCAGCAGCAGCAGCAGCAGCAGCAGCGGCAGCAGCAGCAGCAACAGCAGCGGCAACGGCAACAGCAGCAGCAGCAGCAGCATCAGCAGCAGCAGCAACAGCGGTATTAGCAGCGGTATTAGCAGCCTCTCGATATACATGTTGTCTTTTTGGGAATTCCGGATCTGGGGCAGGAGATATTGTCCCCCTAGAAAAGCAGAAAGGAGACCCGAGTACGGCGAGCGTCCCCCTTGGCCCGTCGGGCCATCCCAAACTGTCAGACGGACGGATCACTGCCGGGGGCGGAGCCCGTCTTGCTGCCGTCGCCACCGGCGCCACCGCCATCGCCATCGGCACCACCACCCTCTCCGCCCCTGTACGGCGAGCCGCCAGACCCCCGCGCCGACAGACCTCGGAAATCCAGGTTGTACTGAAATAATCACGAAACAGAGAGACAAGGGTGAAGCTCGGTCAATCGTTATCGCACACGGTCATTCGCAGATTACTTTCGCTCGATGTTATTGGCTGAGGGTTGGGGGGGAGACGACCAGGGACGACCAGGGACGACCGGGGACGACCGGGGACGACGGGTATTAGTTGGCACAGAGGTAAATCCCTACGCAAAAAACACGAGTCAATTCGACGCTGCAAAGTGTCACTTCCAAGGTACACAAAGAGGTGCGTCTCGTTGCTCCTCTTGGGACTCTCGGGCATCTCCGACGGGGGGGCTCTGTCTTTGCAAAAACCGGTGTTGCAGCAGCGAGACACGCGCAAAAAGGCCATTGAAAAAACACACGAGTCGCCGATTCGTGTTGGTACGTCGAAGAGGAGAAAAAAACGCTGTGACGCTCAAAGTGAGAAAAACGACAACGCGGGGCGTGATGACGATGGCGGGAGGGACGTTGAACAAAAACAAAGAAGCAACGTGCGCCGTGCTGTGCTCCAGCAGGGGCGGTGAGCCGACCGTTTCGACTTGCCGAGTCATTCCGATTGTTTGCTAATTGCCGTTTGTCATCGATGGCGAGTTTATCATCGACGGGACGGGAAAGAGTCGTCGCGCGCGCGCACCGCTTCGCTCACCGCTCCTACGCTCGCGCTCGTGAAAAAACGAAAAAACGATTAACACGTCACAGCCGGCGAGTGGAACTCGATGGGTTAACGGGCCGGGAGTCGTTGAAACGTAACACGTGGGGGGTGGGACAGTGGGCAAAACAAAAAACAGCAAATGAAAGAAAATGATGAAACCAATCGAACCTGCGTGTGAAAAATAACAAGAAGAAGAAGAAGAAGAAGAAGAAGAAGAAGCGGATGAAGCGTGAGAAGAGGGACAAGACGAAGAAGCGTCGTGTTCCACGAGCGCTCTGGCGACGGACGCGGCGGTGGCCCGGACGCGAGAAGCCCCGCGATTGCCGCAGCGTCGTACGCCCATCGAGCGTCATCTCGGCAGCGTCGCGTGTCTCGTGCGCCGAAGCCGGGCCTGCTGATGAATCCGCGATTGTTGTTGCTGCTGCTGCTGCTGCTGCTGAACGCTCCGGACGGAGCGAGACGATTGGACGGCCGAGGACGGGTCCGCCGATGGAGAAAACAATGGAGGACGGAAGAGGGCGAGGGTCGACGCCAATGACCCGACCAAGTTTGGACGGAGAATACGGTTCAATTGTGACGACGTCAGCGGATGAGGCTGAACGTAAGGACTCGCGTTTGGCAACAATTTTGGACTAACGGGATAGAGGCATTCCTCCTCTTGGCCGAGTATCGACGACGACGGCCCCATCTCCGTGTACAACGCCGGCATGCCGATATCGTGCTGTTGATTTGACGAATAAACGTGGCTTTATACGTATCGAGTATACTTGGTACACTCGGTACACTCGGTACACTCGGTATACTCGGTATACTCGGTATCGATCGGTACGGCGCGCGTATTCTATCGAAAACGTCCCCGACGAGTCGTCTCTCGCGCCGAATCTCGCGACTTGATCGAGTGCCTCGATCTAACGGACTCGGCTACACTTGGGACAACTTGCATTCATCTTTGCGAATAATAATCACGCGATTTACCTTTGTGGCGCATTCGAAGCACGTCGTCACGACTTTTGATATGACGTTCATGAGGTTCTTCGTCTCCTGTATGACGTTGTCGACTTTGGTGAAGGTGGCCGCTTTCCCGACCGTCGGGTTTTTCACCGTGAATTGAAGCTGTTGAACGTAAGTCGGCACACGGTCGAGGTTCTCCAGGAGATCCTTCTTGTGCGGTCCACCCGGCACCTGCCGCCCATGTAACAAATCGTGCGCAAACTTGGGTCGATTTTTTCTTCACCGAGGCCAAGAAAACGTGTTCCTCCTCTCGGTTCCTCACGGAAATTCTCATCTTGTCCTATTCTCATGACGCTATTCGACGACGAGTATATTTGTGACAAACACCGTGTGGAACACGCTTTCTTCGCACTTTTACAACAATTGGATAGTGCGATTATTCGCATTGTTCGCACCACCTGACGCGATACTGCGATACTGCGATACTCGTATGCAAATTCACGATTATAAAGAAAGCCAACGTGCGATAAGGATTATAGCGTATCTCGAGACGCTCGTGGATATTCCATGACGAGACGAGACGGTGCGATGCGATGCGATGCGATGCGATGCGATGAGAATAACAGCGCGAAACAATAGTCCCGAATGATCGTGTAGAGATCGGCCAGTGGCTTTCAAGTACAGACCTTTGAAATGTTTGTCAGCTTTCGAAATAAATCTTTTCCGCTATTTGCTCGCATCGCCCGATCGAGCTGGCTTTTATTCATGCATTCTTTTCTCTTAACGCACGATTAATTCGTGCCTCGAAATAGTGGAATAGTGGAGAGAGAGAGAGAGAGAGAGAGAGGGGTTACCACAATGCACACAGACGTCATCCACAGACGAAAGCATTCCCGTAGCATCTAAAACACACCTCCACTAATCGTCGCAACAACAATGACGACGACAACAACAACAATTGAAGAATAATACGGAAAAACGTGTGGATTTGGATAACGGAATAATAATCATGACGGCACGACAACATGACAAGAACGTATGGCTAGTCGATAACGCAGAGTGCATCGACTCGTGCCTGACTCGTGCGTCAGGCAAAAGTATCGGGGGACCTTTGTCAAATCCATCGCACGATCATCATTCCATCGTGTGATATTAACCTCACGATGGATCGTGTCGATGAAAAAAACGAGTAAAAATACACGAGAGAGAAAAAGATGATTGAACAAGAGGTTGGAAAGGGGGCGTCGGTCGAGAGCCGGACGAGAGCCGGACGAGTTTGCCTACCTGATAACTGAATTGTCTGACGACTTTGTACAATCTGTTGGCTTCCTCCGCAAAGTATTCAGCCTGGGTGAAGAGATCTTGGGTTGTTTTGAGGGCACCTTCGCCCCTCGTAAATTGATACATCGAGAAGGCCATTGACGACATGTTTTTCGCTCTCTTGACAATGTCGTTGTTCTCCTCGAGGGCCGAGCCGCTCTCCTGCCACTTTTCCGTTTCCGCGTCCATTTCCGACGTAATGAGCTTCATCTCGAGCCCGGCTTTGGCTATTTTCGCTTGCTCCTCGCTGTCCAGTCTCACGGGTTTCAGTGGCTTGCTCGTCGTCCCGTGTTTCTACGTAAAACCGCCGTGTTTCACACTACTGTGATGATACGCTCATACGGATGCCGCGCGCGCCGCCACGCTCTCAAACGTAAACTCACCCCTGGTCGCGGTAACGACATGTACACCTGTTTCTCCGGTCGACTCTGACTCAATTCCAAAACATCCTTCGCCACTGTCGTCACGTCGGACATGAGCCACTGCCACATGTCGGCGAATACTGCGCATCGAGAGGAAGAGAGGAAGAGAGAAAATTAATACTCGCGCTTTCGCCCCCTCCGGGCTACGCTCCTTCTTGGGCTACGCTCACCCACCCCCTTACCTTCCAAGTTTTCTTTGGCTATCTTGCTCGTCGGATGCCTCGCCAGCGTATGCGCCGCCGTGACTACTTGCGGCCCGTAAATTCGCAGATTTATCTCGGTAAACTTGGCCGAGACTTGCAGAGACTCCGAGAGGGCCACGTGTCTCAAGAGCTTGCAGACCTCGAGTAGAAAAAGAAAAAGGATCGTTTATCGTTATTCAGGGGCTGAAAGGGACCGAAAGGCTTTGACTTTTCAAGTTGTCGGCTCGATCAATCATAGAGGGATCGAAAAGCCCGCTCCCCCCGTGTACCAACTTCGAGAATGTGCTCGATGTACTCGTGGAAGCGATCGCTGCTCTCCTGGAGCCTGTCAACGTCGTTCGTCAGCGCCAAGTTTCTGATCGTCGAGACCAACTCCTGTCCGGCTTTCGTCACTTGTCCGAGATCACCGGCTTGCTCCATCGTCGTCGTGCTCAATTGCTGGCGGAGATCCCTCGTCGCTCTCAGGACCGCCAGTACCGCTTGCTCCATTTCCGAGCTCGGCGAACCGCCGCCGCCGCCGCCGCCCTCGAAATTCTGCTGCTACACGTTGGAGAGAACAAATGAGCGCGCTCCTCCTCCCCCGAAGGGAATCGTCATTCCGCGAGAACGAATCTATTCACCATACTGTTGCCGACTCTGAGCAGCGTGTTGAGCTCCAATTTCGCTCGGTCGCAGAGCAAGAGGATATTCTCGCGATGCTCGTGACTCGTGTAGGCACTGTCCGTAAAGTCCTGCGTCCTCTCGACTACCGTGTCGAGGGCGGCCGTCAGGGTCTCCCTGCATCCCGGGGCGAGAAGCGTCATTCTCGTCGTCTCAACGAGACGCTCAAAGTGCTTCAACGCCGAGCAAACTGTACTGCTGTCCCAGTCCTGTTGCTGCGGACTCTGTACGGAGGGGCAAAATAATCGTTCGAGTTTCATCGCGTCTTTTTCTCTCTGCGCGCAAGCTTGTCGCTTTGCGCGCAGAGAGAAAAAGATGAAGAAGAAAAAGAAAAGCCACCGATGACTCATCCAACGCGGAGGCGCAAAGGTCCGACGGCCCGACGGCCCGACGGCGGACCTCGAGCCGAAGAGAGCCAAGCAGAAAGGAAGAAGAAAAAAAGCGACAAGCCGACAAGAACGGCGTGGGCGCTTGGAACGAGTCCAAAAGCCAAGTTTTCTCCATCGGCAAATAACGATTGATAATGCGCGCGCGCGACGCTTGACTCTGATGCGCCGACGGAAGGATCACCGCGCCGCGGTTCATCACCCTCCGCCGCCCGGCGGCGGTTGATACAACGAGGGCCGCGTGCGAGTACGCCTCGAGCCTACCCTTTCTCACCTGCGAGTTGGCACAAGTCTGAGATTCGCTGCAATCCAATACGCCGTCCTTGACGACGTAATGAATGAGATCCATGGCCCTTCTCATCTGACAGAAGACCGTGTCGCGATTTTCCTTGGCCGACGGGCACTCGGGATGCCTCAGACAAGTCTTGCTCGACGTTAAAAGCATCATCGTACTCCTCTCGAGGACCTGACGAGCCGCGGCCATCTGCGCCCTCCGCCTTTCGTCCTTGAGATCATTCTGCGACAGGAGCCGAATCAGAGAGACGTCGTTAAAATCATCGCTCAGAGGATCGAACGTCGCGAGCCTTTGTTCCGCGAGAGCAACGAGAGCAACGAGAGCAACGAGAGCAACGAGAGCAACGAGAGCAACGAGAGCATCTCGCGATCAAGTACGTACTTGACGATCGCCGGTCAAATGCGCGAGTTCCACCATTTCAGCCCCAAATTGGCTAAACGCCTTGACGAACTCGGTGAAATTGGAGACGCTCTCGAGACGTCCGAGGCTCCTCGCGACCTTGTCCTTTGCCAGTAGGAGCTGCTTGACGACGACAATGTCAGCGAGGAGAAGGACCCTCGTTACCGAGCCCAAGAGGCAACGGGCCGCTCGTACGACCGATCCCCGATCGGCCAAGCTGTCCTCCATCGCGCACTCGCAGAGTTTCTCGATCGCCGAGCCTTGCGCACACGGAGCAAAAGAGCAAAGGAGCAAAATAACCGCAAATTACCGTCAACGAAATAACGACCGACTCGGGCGAAACTCGGACGAGCTTCCTCGATGGGTGTACTGCGATGCTTGCAGTACACCCATCGAGGAAGCTATTATTTTCAAGCGGCAACTGCCTCTTGTTCCGCTCGGAAAGCCGTGACTCGCGTCATGCGCTATGACGCGCTCATTCCTCCGATCGGTGTTGAATGAAACATAACGTTTTAATCGCGGCAACGACGACGACGACGACGACGTCGTCGTTACGAGCGGACAGCGGCACCGAGGATTAATCGCGTAATACAATCATTCGTAATGCAATATGTTTCGGGTCACCTTGATGGAGATGGGATACCTCTCAACTGCCGGGTATGCAGATGGCCGCGTACCGGAATCAACCGTGTTATAGATAGAGCTGCTATAGAGATATACTATGCGCGTACACCGCGGGTACACATCGGGAACACCGCTGTCCGCGTTTACATTTTTCAGCCTTTTTTTTCGCATTTTTTTCGCGGAAACGACGAAAAAAGCTTTTATCCAATCGATCGGATCGCGGGGAACCCGAGTTACATTTTTTTTAATGCCCCCCCCCCCCCCCCCCCCCCCAAAGGAAAAACAGCGAAAACGCCGAGTTCCGGAGCTGCTGAAAATCGATGCTGAATTTTCTTTGTCTATACCAAAAGTCGTGACAATTAGTACATTTTCATGTAAAATTTGTTGGCGCAGGAATCGCGACTTACCCGCGACTCTCGCTTCCTTGCAGGCTTCGTACATGGCTTGCTTGATCTCCGGATTGTCGTCGGCGATCGTCTCGCCGACGGTGACGAAACGCTCGACGGCGAGATTCACAGCTTGGCCGACCCTCGCGACCGCCCGCAGACTCCGATCCGAACATAGCGGGCGTTCTCTGTGCGACACTAGAGTGGAAATCTGCAAACGACGATGATTATCGTTACCTCGTTGTTGTTGTTGTTGTTGTTTTATTGATAAATGCCTCCGCGACTAAAAGCATTCTTCGTTGATCGATATTTTTCTATACAACGCCATGAGCCACGCTCGATCATTGAACCACTGTTTTTCTTTTTGTTTTCTTTTCTTTTCTTTTTTCATTTCTCCTCCTCCTCCTCCTCCTCCTCGATCAAAAACCATTTCATGTTATCCGTCTGGCACAACCGCGAGTAATTTCGTGAAATCATATCGCTGCTATATGCCGGAGAATACTTTCGAAGCTGCTTTTGTCGTCGTCCTGACAAGTAGATTTTCCAGCCAATACATATTCATTAATGCACACACACACACACACACAGATGTGTATATACATATGTGTGTGTATATGCTGGCGATATCGCGTACTCGAGAGCAAGAAGGCAAGAGCCGTCGTGGGTTAAGAGGCACTTGGCCTCATCGTATTTCCTCCGAAGGTAGTTTGTCCTTTCGAGACACTCTGGCTGCGGCGTTACGTGATGGTTCGACGGCTTTGGTAAAATCGTGTTCGAGACACGAGCGGCCGCTTTCCTCCGTCGCAACTAACGGAATTATATCGAATTCGAATTCGGATTCGATATTATTCGAATATAACGACGGAGACGCGTACGCGCTCGAGAATGACATTATTTTGTCCATCGACAGCAGAGTGCCGCACTACTGGACGCGGCCGTCGAGGTTCATCTTTGCGACCTTTGCGGAAAAGATTCTTCGAGGTTTGAAGATGAGGGGATGGAACGCGATAAGAACGCGATAGAAACGCGATAAGAACGCGCGTTCGCGTTACTTGTGCACGATTCGTAGCGTAGAGTGCTCTCTGGATAAAATCCGAGGATTCGCTGGATTCCCTCGAGAGAGGCAATTGCAAGGTTACGAAGGGCCGCTGCGCCGCGATCGACGCTATCGTCAACGCATCAGCGCGAGGGCCGGACGCAACGGGGCCGGATTTCGAGGGATCGAAGAAGCAATGTTTCTCGTAAAACAAGAATATGTATCAACGTTCAACGACAAACTCGAGTCACGAAGAGAGTGTTTGGGTGCCTCGACGTGCCTCGACGTGTAAACGCGTACGACGGTGGAACGTACCTGCCGTTCGGCGGCCATGCCTCCTCCCTCGTACATGATTAACCGGTTTTTTATTTTTTTCCTCAAACAGTCGGCAAGAGAGTCGGGGCTGAGCTGCTCCGTGTTCCCTCCGTTTTTGTCGCTCTTCCTCTCAAACGATCGATCTTGCCGTATCATGGGTTGCTATTCATCCTCGTCTAAAATGCCCCGCTCGAATATCGATGACTCGTCGATCGCTTTTTGTCTCTTTAATTTTAATATTACTTATTGTTTCCGTCACGTTTTGTACCTCTCTCTCTCTCTCTCTCTCTCTCTCTCTCTCTCTGTTTCTCCACGCCGTCTCTCGACAATTCCCGTGGATCTTTATTGTTGCCGTTATTGGCCTCTCGGTGAGAATGACGAAAATATACTCTGAATTATCAACGTCGCGTATTCAACGATAGATATGTGTGTATTCGATACATACATACATGTTATAATTATATATATATAAACTATATAGCGTATGTACTATAATAATGTCTATATATATATTGAGTGAGTGTGTGTGTGTGTGTGTGTACTTGTTAATATATAAATACGAGTTTTTGCTTCGAGCATAGGCTGTCATAGGCGAGCTTAGGAGACGTTTTCGCGTATCTCGCTTTGTTCGTTGCGCTCCTCGGGCGGAAAAAGCCGAATAATCCAACCGTTTATCCTCGAATTTATCGATGCGCGATACGGGGAGGGAGTGCTGGGTCACGATGTTTCTCCCTCCTCGTCCCTGGCCGCTCCGCGACACACCGCCGCCGTTTCCGTTGTCAAAGTGCCGACGACTCGAAAACGCGACGTTACTCGTCGATTCTCATCGAAATTTTCGAATCACCGGGAAAATCATTCCCCACCGTCTCGCGCGGCTTCCGTATAATCGGATTCGCCCGCGAATAACCGTATATTCTTCACACGCGTGTACAAACGCGCCTGATTCATCGAGAGCTCTTTGCCCTTTTGCCCAACGTCGTCGTTTCGATCGACGGCTGTAATCACTCTGACGCGCGACTCTCTCGCTCTCTCTCTCTGCAAATCTTTGGCGAAATTCCGCGATCCTTCCCTTCTCAGGGGGAAAAACGGGATTTACTCGTGACGATGGAACCTCGTGGTGATCGCGCAGCCTCCCTCACGCGGCAATTGCCCGCTGCGACAGTGGGGCAGCCGTCGTCGTTCCACCACCTCCATTGCCACTACCGCCGTTTCACCGATATCCCTTCGTCCCCCTTTCCCCAGCCGATCGGATCAACCGTGTCGGACGCTGATTCTCAGCACTCGCGTCGGGCTGCTGTTGGCATCGCGAGATGAGAGAGATCAACGAGGTGCAGGCCGGCAAGGTAATTTCGGTAAGGTCCTTGGTAATTTCGCGCTCCGCTTCGGCAAGAGCTCTCGGGAACAGCTTGACCATCGTCTTCCAACTCGCCTCGTCCGAATCCGTCACGCGCGCGCCATTCTCCGCCCGCGTCGCGCACTCGTCTCATGTAGCATCCATCACCAATCACAGATGGATGGATCACTCTATACTCGGTGTCTCGTGCGTACGGTCGTAAATATTTCAATCGCCGTCTGGTGATGGTGTCGGCTGGATTTATTTTCAGCGGCGATTAAAGCCTCGTTTTCTCCAATTCCAAATTCCCTTGCAAATTCCCTTGCAAATTCCGTCAATGTCGCGCGTTGTCCTTTCTTCCGGTTACGCCGCACGTCGCGTCATTCACCTCCTCCATTCACCTTCTCGCGTAAATTTATCGAAAATATATACGATATGAACGATTTCGGTCAACGTCGAGATCGAGATATTAGGTACTGGCCCGCCGAGTGCCTAGGGAAGACTGAATCGCGTTAATCCCGCGGCTGGCTCTAGGCTGGCTCTAGGCTCGCTGTATAGGCTGTATAGGGGCTGCGAGAAGCAAAACGATGCCACGGTATAGTAGGAAAAACCACCCGCACCCCCGCGGCGCCTCCTCCCTCGCCCTTTGCTATATACAGCGGCCGATGGGGGCCCTGGACGAAAGACGAAGACGCGAAATGGTCGCTTTTGCTCCGCTATGGCGCTGGAAAACAGAGGAGGAAAGCCAGCAGCAGCAGCAGCAGCAGCGGCAGCGGCAGCGGCAGTAGCAGCAGCAGCAGCAGCAGCAGCAGCAGCAGCAGGGTGCGCGCACTCTCAACGCGCGCCCGCCACGAGACAATCAATACCCCGGGCAACCCCCGTATACCTTCGCCGCGAAATCTCAATTTCTTATTGTACCTTGCGCTTCGTTTTGTTTTCCTTCTCTTTCTCCTTTTCCGCCCTCTTTCTCCAGCCTGTGTATACTCGTTCCGATTGTTCCATATATTAACGCGGATCGCACGTGTCGCGTCCTGCACTGTGTATATTACAGGTTTTTTCCAAGCCGCAGCATCGTCGCTTCGTCACTCGCGTCAACGCGCGCACACACACACACACACACACGCATCGGCAACCCGAGGAGAATATTTGACTCGCGTGCTCTCTCTCAAAAGGGCTTTTCCGACGTTACGCTTGCCGCGGGGAGGAGCCGCGGACCGAGAGATCCTAAACTCTGGCCGAGCTAGGCTAAAAAAGAAGAAAGAAACGAGAGATTTGGCTATTCAGTCTGGGCTCCGAGTTGCGTGCTCGAAACGACCGCCGCGTACCGCGCGCAACCGAGCAATTCGAAGCCATCAATGAGGCGAGAAAAATCTTTTGCATCTCTTTTCATCGTTGAGCATCGCTGAAAATCGATAGGAACGCGGCGCGCGATCGGGTCGGTATCTCGAGCGTCGAGTGTGTCATGTTTAAAAATTCACGAAATTCCAATGTGACGAATAAATGAGACGGGGACGTTCGGGGAAAAGCGCGTCAAATGAAATTTCGGTTACTGGAATAAACTCGATGGTTTTTTCCGAGCAACAATTATTTTTGGCAGCGTGCCGAAACTCGGGCAAAAGTCACCTCGAGAAGTCTCGCGGTTGCAAATTATTCATTTATCCCATTAGAATAATTGTACAACGATGAAACACAACCGTGCGGAATGTGTCGCTCGTACTGACGGAATTCACGGGAATAGCCAAAGAAGATTTTTCACGATGGTTCGTCAGTGCCGGGAAATATTCAAATCGGTCAAATATTCAGTAGAGCGAACTCTCCAAAATGGGAAATTACCCCGCAAGCTTGACAATTGTATGAACAATTATTTCTTATTTCATGACTTTTTTCACACAAGCGGACATGTTGAAAAAAAGAAATTCCGATTGTTTTTCACACCGCGCAACACCACCGCCACCACCGCCACCACCACCACCACCACCATCATCTCGCGCTCGAACGGGCTCCGTCACCGATATTCCCTCGTTGCAACCGCAGAGTTGGGCCAGGTTGGGCTTTTAACGCACAGTGACTCGTGTGTATAGCAACGTCGAGGGAGGACGGGCCGCGTCTGCCCTTTCGCGGCTCGTACAACGGTAGATCGCGCTCCAAGGGCATTACGAACGTGAGAATTATATACGAGTGGGTGTAGCGGATGGGAGTACAGCGGGGGCAGCTCCAACAAGTGGCGGCGGTTTCACGCGCGACGATCGACTCGACCGACTTGTATTCTTGTATAGCCGATGCACTATCGGCAGCAGCGTCGTGTCAACGTATCAAACGCACCAAAGGACCTCAAAACTACACACGACGCGAAAAATCCTCTCGTATTCCATGTACCTATATTTTTCATCGATCCGAACCCGGCGTCGTCTCATTATCGCATTATCGAGCGCACCTCGACACTCTCCGTTTCACCGTATGCTTTTTTATTCGTCGCTTCTCTTCAACCCGCCAACTGGAGCTCAAAGAGCGCAAAAAGTTGTTGATGCATTCACCATCAATGATACAGCGATTACGGATCTATACGGATGATGGAGGCAATATCTACCGAGACCGAACCGAGACCGAACCGAGACCGAACCGAGACCGAACCGAGACCGAACCGAGACGCTAGATCCACAATCATCAACGTTACGTTTTCCCTCGATCGTGACGACCTGCGATTGGAACGAGTATTGCCACGATGGAAACTATCGACTATCGCGATTTTCGAACGAGAGACGAGACAAGAGGAACGACGACGAGGAGCATCGCCGGACGACAGCTAAACACACGCCGAAAGCCTCCGATCGCGGAGACGCGTCTCTGTAATAAGCTGAAAGCGCGCCGGGTATCGCCTATCGTTCGAAATCCCTTTACTTTGTTTATCCCCGTTTCCCCTCCGTCCCCCCCAACGTGTCAATCTACACCGAGAAGATACCTCCGGGCGCAAATCTCGTTAGCGCGGCGAGTCGCTCTACTCCGCGACGCAAAACCGCAATATTTACTCAAACCTCGAACGTGTGTGCACCTGGGGGGGGGGGGAGGGGAGGGGGGGTGCGCGCACGGAACACTATTGCCGATTCAGCTGTTTTCACGAGCGTTTCCTCCGGCCGGATTTATCGACGAGGGTTTCACATATTTTTACGCCAAATACCAGACAACGTGACTTTTCGTTTGCGCGCTTGTCCCGCCTTGGCCTTTTTTCTTTTTCTTTTTTTTTTTTTCCACGCAAACTGGCAACATCGTCATGAGGAAAAAACGATGAAGGTGGGATTGGCGTGTACATGGTCGAATCGAGGACGTTCGGCGGTTCAATCGCCATGTGTCCTCTCGATGTCTACTCGCGGATCAACCTCGTAACACATGACCAAACCCGAGCGAGCGAAAAATCCCACGAGACGATGGTTCAGTTGGATTATTTTGATAATCGACGACATACGGATACCGAGTTTCCCGAATTATTTTCTTCAAAATCATTTGTCCCGCGCGCCGTCGCCGTCACCGTCACCGTCACCGTCACGTACGTGGGAGACTCACCATCGTCCATCGGAGATAGCCTCGAAAAAAAGCCACATGCGGTCTCGTTGCCGCTGACGATCAGATGGCTAAAATCAAAGCATCGTATCGCATCGCGCGGAGAGCAACGCGACGTACACGTCCTCAAACCTATATACAAACACCCGCCAACACACGAAAGCTCTTTGCCACTAAACTTTCAACACATGTCGCGCACGACGTCGGCTGCTGCCGCTGCTGCTGCTGCTGCTGCTGCTACCCAACCGCATTTTCGACGTGCAGCACTGAACACGCATACACACACGCACAATCCGTTGCCCGCGACGTTTTCACTCCATCCCATATTTTTAACCCTTTCGAGGCCGAAACGTCGTAAATCTTGGGAGGAGCTCTAGGCCTGAATTATCGAACAATCGAGTTTTACAGTATGATACTCGCGTTGCTTTTGGCTCGATCTAGCTGGAGACACATGGAGCCTCGTGTGCCTCTGTGTGTGTGTGTGTGTGCGCGCGTATGCGCGCGTGTTTGTGCGTTGGTGAAACGTATTTCCTATTTTTTTGTATTTACAAGAGACGAGCAACGAGCGAGATCACGCGTGATGGACCGGGTCACGCCGATTATTCATTTACAATTTTTATCAAACAGTGGAATTGCGGCAAATTCACGGGGTTTTCACAGGGAGGACGACGAACCAACGAACGTGGGCTTACTGTGCGGCGGAGGTGGCGGAGGTGGCGGCGGTGGCGGCGGTGGCGGCGGCGGCGGCGGCGGCGGCGATGACGACAGCCGCCGAGGAACACGTAATCTTTTTTTCTTTCTCTCTTGCCTTCTTTCTCTTTCGTTTGGTTGTCATTCGCGTGTCTCATTGTGCAATTTGGATGCGTTAATATTACGGATTACACGAGGATTCAACGAATGTTTTTCTTTTTTTCTTACCTGTTTTACTAGAGGGAGCAGTGTCTGTTCTATGCTACGGGTCTTAATTTCTAGGGTGACTGGTTCTACGGGGTCGGGTGTCGCCATGATTCAAACACAACTCGGAGCTCCGTGGACTCGGAACCGCGAGCGAGGGTTCGTTGCACCCCTCCCCGCGTCGCGTTACTGATTCTCCCTGTCTTGTCCTCCTCCTCCCCCGCCGTCGCTACCGCCGACGCCGACGCCGACGACGCCGACGCCGCCGCCGCCACCGCCACCCGAGAGTTTCGCTGTGTGCTGCGCGCCATGGTATTAGTTCCGTGTGTATGGTCATTGTCGGAGATGTGCGGCGGAGGACGGGCGGCGCTGTGCCGGCTTTCGACAGCGCCACCGTATGCCCATACGGCGACGCTGAGAACGTCGAGACTGAGACGACACGCCGCCGCCGCCGCTGGCGCCACCTCCGTTCATCCCTCTCACAGTGACATCTGTCGGAATTTTCGTGTATTGAGCGTTTTTTCGCCTTTTCGAAAAAAATCATGCGCACTCTCTCGTCGTGCGGCAACTTTAGTCAAACATCGATATTTAACGCGCGTGCTCTGGTTAATTGGTGAAAAGTCGTTACTTTCCACATTTTCGTTGAAACAAAGCCGTCGGACAACATGGGCGCGGGAGCCCATTTGTATTTTTCTCCAACTCGTGGCCGCCGACAAAGTAAGCCATCAATCGACATTCAACACGAACGATACGTTTTATTAACGGCAACGATACACTAAATATACATGCGAATCTCATTCCAACGTACGGTTCGACGTGATGAACCGCTGTTTTTATTTTCATCTCATTAACAATCAACGATTCAACTCTCGTATCTCTTTCGTGCATGTACTATTATTCGCAACGAGTATATATATGGGGGAAAAAGGTTGTCTACTCTTTGAATTAATGATCGACAATACAAGCGCATTCTCTAGGAAAATAAAGGAAACGTGACTTTTCCAAAAACACTTTGCACGAGATGAGATCTCGATCGATGACTATTATTAAAATAAAGCTGGACGTGACTAGTGCTAACGTCTATGATGGAGTCACAGCAAAGAATCCCCAGGCGAAACTCGAGCGTGAAGTCGTGAAGACCAACGACTTTGCGTCTCGGGATTTTTTTCAATGCTCAATAACCTCATCAACGTATTTGTCCTGTCTCGTTTTTTTCTCTGTCAACAAGTATCCCATGTATGTGTGCGATACTCGGGGGGGAAAAAAAACCAAAAAACGAGTCAAAAAACTTTCCACGTTCGTTTGTTTGTTTGTTTCTTCAGTGCGAAACAACGGGAAACGATAATTGATAAAAACGTCGCGCGACAAACGATGAATGGGGGGAATGAATAATCATTTTTTCGCATCGAGCTTGTTGATCCGTTCGGGCGCCAGGGGCGCTCGTCTCTTGACGCGATTGTTTGCATTACCGGCGATCCGATCCTTGGCCGGCGACGACTCGCCGTTAGCGACCAAGCCGCCTTTCCTCTTCCTCAACGATTCCGTTGGCAGGTACTCGGCGGGTCTCAGGAGTTTACGAAAATTATACGGGCCGTTAATGTCCTCGCTGTCGCAATCGCTCTTGCTCGATACCTGACGGTTTTGCGTTATCGTCGGCCTCAGCAGGCATCTGACATCGGGCACCGTTTGCTTGCTCGTCTCTTCGAAAAATGACATTTTGCCGTTAACGACGTTGCGGACGGTGACCACAGGACGTTGCTTGACGACGGCCCCGTTCTTTCGACGATCCTCCAGACCGACGTTGTTGAAGCTATTCTCGCAGACGACGTTTGACGCAACATGCTTTTTACCGGTGAGCCTCGCAGTGTTTCTACAATCCTCCGTCTCACCGTCGTAAATAATAATATTCGCGTCGTTGGTCGGACGAACGTTCCTGTAATTATCGCTCAAGACGTTTCTCCGCTGGGCATTATCATTCGGCGATGGGGCGACGATCGCCGGCGATGTTCCCCGCCGTACGCCCCTTGTATCGTTGACACACGAAGCGTTTCCGGCATACCGCTTCCCGCGCTCCCACTCGTCGTCGCGTATCTCGTTATTCCTTGTACTGCAAACGCGTCGTCGTCGTCGTCGTCGTCGTCGTCGTCGTCGTCGTCGTCGTCGTCGTCGGCATATCGTACATGAAAATGTCACGAGTATATCAATACACACGCCGATGCTATGTATACTATCATGGTGCTAGCGAGCTACCACAGGGTAAATCGTGCGTACAGCGCCTTTTTCAATAGATCAATATATAGAAAGCGAATCGAACTCTATCGGTATACAGGGGCATGCGTGGAAAGTAGGTAGTTGACGCGAACGCAAGTTTTACCTGAAAGTTCGCCATGATACCTCTGGCGCGACGAATGCGTAAGGATTGTTATTGAAAATATAGTAAACAAAGGAAAACAGGAGGTTAGAACCGTCGTCTCTCGGCGTCGCGTGCATATGTGCCATATCGTCCGTGAGTATGACTACTTGTAGGAAAAATTTCGTCGAGTGTCGTTGCGTCTCGCATTCTCGCGACTCCTCTAGAGTATAACCAAACTTTTCTACTTTCCGTAATATCAAGTTCGTCCGCCCGTTTTCAACGATTTTTTCAACTATTTTTGAAAATGCGTGAAAAGTGTTTGTTTCGTTGGTTGTTTTCCCTCTTGAAAGTAAAGCAACGGAGAAACGAGGGGACATTTCGAGCTTTAACCCAGGAAATTCGACGAGTCTGTCCGACACGGTCGTGAAATAATGCAGCGTCGTATAATTATCGCGACGATACGACGACGCAAAGAGCACGTTTCAGAGACGGCATTGGACATTTACCTTTTTGGCTGTTCGGACGTTTCGTTTGCGCGCAATTCGTCCGGATTTCGCAATGCCCTGTGCCAAATATCCGAGAGCTGATGTTCCGGCGCCATGGTCAAGTCGCCCTGCGCGGCTATACGCTCGGCTCTCTCCGCGTTGACTCGCAACACCTGACCCAGCCGATTCCTGCTGTGAAATGGACAAAGCAGAGAATACAGAGAATACAAAATGTAAATCTCGCTAAATAATCTCATTTTGGCCAATTCGAGCGGTCATTTATTCGACGGAGGAAGCAGGGAGCAACGACGGTGGAAAAGGCGACTACGCGGATACCTCGCCGATGGGTGAAGGTCATTTTCCAGCTGTATCAGCGGCAAGTCCCAGCCAACTTCGTCTTCTTCGAATTCCGAACCACTTGCGATGCGAGTGCCAAAAGGATTTTCAACAATTGAGCATTTGAATCTCTCGGTCGGAATGTTTTCACGGGTCAAAAACAACACGCCGCGCGTCGGTAGTCGTAGTTTTTGTTTTTGTTGTTGTTTTTTTTGGATAAATGACGCGTCGCGTGATATATTTACCTGCTCATCTCCTCCTTCAGATCTCTGTAGTATTTGACCGTTTCCTCGGCCTCTGGTTGATTGCCGTTGCGATATTGCAGAATCGTGCGGACCATATCGAAGCCTTCGGGTCTGGCGTACTCGGGCGGTGGCTCCTCGACGTCGTGCAGCCTCACGCCGGGCTTGTTGCGACGCAGGTTCTTGTGCAACTCTTGATTCCTCATGTGCACCTGAATCGATAAAATTTAGTGAGAGAGAGAGAGAGAGAGAGAGAGAGAGAGGGAGAGTGCGAGAAAACGAGTCATCGACATTGACGATTCCTACGCTCTGGGAAAATTGTATCAAATCGGCTTGGCGCAATTTCGGATGGACCGAGTCCTTGGCCGGAGGCTTCGGACAGAGTATCTCCTCCCTCTTGTACCATCTCTGAACGACGAACGCCGCATCCTCGTTGCTGACGCCTTCGCGGAGCAGGGCCTCCCTCGCCTCCCGCTTATCGTCGTAGTCGTTCAGGATCTTTTTGAAACGTTCCTCCAGGTCGCATCCGAAGCGCTTGCGTATCGCGTAGCCTCGGAAATCTACGGACGACGATGGGGGTTATTCGCGTTATTCGCGTTATTCGGAGCGAGTTGTCGAGAACGAGATTATTCGCCGGATGTACTGACGACTCTGAATGACAACGGCCGCGTCGTCCTTTTCCAAACGTTGCTTGGCTCCGTCGGGCGCAGCCTCCTCGGATCCGTCTCTCCGTCGGTTAATCTCGTTGCGCGCTCGTTCACGCTCTGGAACGAACGAAACGAAACGAAACGAAACGAAACGAATGAGACGCGTGTAATCGAGAATCGGAAGGAGGAAAGGGATCGCGGATCGCGACATCACCTCCGGCGGCTCTCTCGAGGGCCAGCGCCTCCTCGGCCTCCTCGGCCTCCTCGGCCTCCCGTCTGCCGCGACGGATGCGCTCCTCCGTGTGTTTTCTCGCGAGCCATCCGCGTATGTGACGCTGAAGCGTGACGACGGACAGGGCGAGCTGCCACTTTTGCTTCTTGTACCTTATCTTGGCGAGCCAGCGTCTCACGCAGGCTTGCACCAGTATTATCATGCGCAATTGTTCCTCGTACATTTTCGAGAGAAACTCGACGTGGTAATACTTGAGGAAGACCTTGCTCTTGCCGATCGCCCACCCGTCCATCTTGAGGCGTATCAGCAACAGGCGGCAATTGTCGCGCGACGCAACGACCCTCTCGTCCCAGCCGAACGCCAGGAAGCAATATCTGCAAAGTCCGAAACGAATGACGAATTACTCGGTGATTATCGAGAGTGCGAACGAGGATCGCGCCGGATCGTTGGACAACCGTTGGACAACCGTTGGACAACCGTTGGACAACCGTTGGACAACCTTTTGAGAAACTCGTTGAACGGTATTCTGTGGGAAAATCCGTTCTGCCGTATTCTGATGGTTTCCAAAACGCCCGTGTAACGCAGTTGCTTGATGACCTTGTCCTTGTCGAAGGAGTTTGGGCTCGTCGAGTCATTCGGCTTGATGCACCTGACGAACTGCGGCGAGCCCGAGACCATTTTTTGCAGCAAATCCATGAGGGAATAACGGAAGTAGGTCGCGACCGTCTGTTGCGCCCTCGACTGCGAGGCCAAACCCCGACTCGAGTAGCGCTCCTGCGGGATCCGAACGAAATTCACCATTCTGCCGCTCGTCGCGCTCTCCCCCTCTCCCCTCTCTCTCTCTCTCTCACCTTGGTACTCTGATTCGATCTAGACGTCTTTCGCGATCCAGTGTCGCGTATCGCCGAGTACAGATTCCCGGTCTTGGTTATCGGACACTGAAAGAGAAATCGCACCATGTCCGACTGCGACTGCCGCACCAATTGTATGACTTCCGGCGGCAAAAAGTTGCGATTTTTCTCCAAAAAACCGTCGGCCTGATAGACAACGCGACCGGCAAAATGATGGACGGCGAAGCAAACGGCGTCGGACTTTGGCCTGACGTAGAATTTCGATTTGATGTTGCAGTGAAACTTGTCTGCAAGAGAGAGAGCAATATTCGCGATAACCTCGAGACGGATCGAGACGGACCGGGACGGATCGAGACGGAGGCCGATCATCTCACCGATCAACGAACGATCGTTGGCCCTGGGGAAGCGACTTTCCTCGTCCAGCAGAGCGAGCAGCCCCATCGGCTTGCCGAGCAGCATGTCCAGAACCGGCCGATTGTCGGAGAATTCGACCAAATCGACGGGTATACCCTCGGCCATGTACTCTTGCTGCTCCCACGTGAATATGTGCTGATTGAAGTAATACTGTATCTGCTCGTTGGCGACGTTGATGCACAGCTGTTCGAACGAGTTGCGCGGGAAATTCTCAAAGCCGAATATGTCGAGGAGGCCGACAGCGAGGGGCTCGTGATTCGGCCATCGATCGAAGCTCAGCAGGCAGTTTATCCGATTGACCATCCAGTCGAAGAGGCGCCCGTAGAGACCCTTGGCCATGGCGTCGCGCGCCGCGAGTGCCTCCCCGACGGTGTTGTTTCGCGTAATCGTCTCGCCCCTCGTTACCACGGAATTCGAGGTAAGCGCTTCCAGCAGGTCGTCTCTCTCGATTCCCAAGAGATGGCAAACTGCGCAAATTCAACAATTCAAATTTCAACGTTTCACCGAAAGAGGTGGAGGCTGAGCCTGGCTGAGCCTGGCTGAGCCTGGCTGAGCCTTCACCTCGATTCAACGGCGCGTCGTCGACGAGCGTGCTCCTGTTGTCGGTGTTGTCCTCGCTGGCGACTTCGCCGAACTCGATGTCGCCCAGATGGAGTATAGCCGCGAGCACCGCGTACACCGTATCGACCTCCGAGTCGCGAAAGCCCAATACCCTGAAGGCCGTTTTCAGCTGACGAAACTTGTCGACGTGGTCCTCCTGCTGCTGGACGGCTTCTTTACCGTCCTCGCTCGTCAGATACCGATGGCGTTTGCTCAGCGAGCCGCCCGCGTCCAGATGAAATTCCTCGAGACGATCGTCGGCCTCCAGGCCGTCGTACATGTAGTAAAAGACGTGAAAGTTTCTCTCGCCCCTTGATCGAGGATTGAACAACGACGACGCTTTGAGTCACGAGTTACGATGCTCGCTTATCCCCCCCTCTTACCTCCTTCCGAGCGAGAGAGATACTCACTCGGCCTGGGCGACGACTCGCGATTGCTCCAGGAGGTAAACGGCTGTCCTCGCACCGGTCACCTTTCCACCTTTCGTCATCGTCAGATCGAGGTACTTGCCGAATCTCGATGAGTTTGCGTTTATTCCCGTGGTCGCGTTCCCAAAGGCCTCCATTATCGGGTTTATCTGAAGTATTCTCTCCTCGAGATTGCGATTCGGGGCTTTGCTCAGATAGACGAGCTGCTTGAGGAGCAAATTGGCGCTCTCGGTTTTCCCAGCGCCCGATTCACCGCTTATCACGATCGCTTGATTCTGACGCTGATGAAGCAGCGCCTGATAAGCGGCATCCGCCACGGCGAATATGTGCGGCGGATTGTCCGATCTCGCCTGTCCCCTGTAGCGCCGTTGTTCCTGCGCGCAAACGTTGTTCCACCCCGGCGTGTCCATCAAAGAGTCAAAGACTAGGGGGTAGGCTAGGGGGTAGGCTCGGCCTCACGATTCGATACTCACGATTCCGGTGTAAAGACCGAGGTTGGCAAAGGGATTCACCGAGACGAGTATGTCACCGATGTACGTGTAGATTTGCGCCTGCGCGTAACGATTGCCCAATTGATCGACGATCGCCTCCTCGGACAGGGTGTCGAGGGCCGCCAAATCGTCCATGTACATTTTCTTCGGTCGAGCTTTACGGTCGGTCTTGAGTTTGCCGTGCTTCGTCGTGACCTCGGGCTGCCGGCTCGAGCGACCCTCGTTTCTCTGCCGGCAAATCTCCTCCCTGAGTTCGCTCCTGATGCCGGCGACGAGCGGCTCGACGTTCACCAGCAGAGGGTGCTCCCGCAATTCGCTCGCGAACGGCCGATGCTCGAGATCCTTGACCAAACACTCGGCGACAAAGTCCGACAGTTGGAGCGTGTGCAGATCGGGATTCTTCAACGAGGGCGGTGGGTTCCGCGGTATTTGAAAGAGGGCGCGCATCGGATGAAGCTCCGAGAGCGGCGGATCACCCTCGGCCAATTCGATCGCCGTTATCCCGACCGACCACACGTCGCAGCGCGAGTCGTACGACGAGTCGAGTTGTTGCTCGCAAGCGATCACCTGTTTCGTACACATACGTCGCTCTCATTGATTCTCGCTCTGATTATTCCCGCGAGCACCGCGCGCGGCACCATTCTTTCTTACCTCCGGTGCCATCCAGTACGGCGTTCCCACGGAGGTGTTTCTCCTCGCCATGCTCGCCGAGAGATGAGACGCTACCCCGAAATCCACCAGTTTCACCCTCGCCTCTTCCGTCAACAGAATATTGTGGCCCTTTACGTCGCGATGCATGCAATGATTCTCGTGCAGGTAAATCAGGGCCTCGATCGTCTCTCGAAGGATGTAAGCGATCCGCTCGTCCGTCAGCCGACTGCCGCGTTTTTTCAGACCCTGAACGAGATCCGTCACGGAACCTCCCGTGCAGAGCTTTTCGTCGTTGTGCAAACCCAAACGCGCAACGAAATGATAAATACGACGAAAAACGAGGCTCTTTTTCTCGAATCGACGGATCCTCGTATACGCGCCCATACCTCCATTGCGAACCACAGCTGATCCTCCTCGGCTGAGCCACCGCCACCGCCGCCGCCGCCACCCCCGGGCTTGGCCCTCTTGAGGAACAACCCGTGAAATATCGGGATATTCTCGTGAGCGCTGAGGTCCCGGAGAACCAGATATTCCTCCTCGATCTCCTCTATATTGTCGGCGATATTTTCCAATATCTTGATGGCAACGCGCATCTCCGTTTGCCCGTCGCGGGCCGAGTAAACCGCCCCATAAGTCCCCTCGCCGATGAGCTCCTCCAGGCTGAATCGATCATTCGGCTCTGGTATCGCCTCGAAATTCACATGTCGGCCGAGTCCGTGATAAGCCATGTTGGTCCCCTCGCTCGTTATTTCTATCGACGAGACGGCCACGCGGACGGACAAAGAGAAAGACAAAGAGAAAGAGGAAAACAGTTTAATTCCTTCCCATACGCGACGTTGCTTTACTCGAGTACAAAGGGGCTACGCGACAGCCCCTGGATGCCCCCCGTGCGATATATTCATTGGCAAATCAATGAGAAACAAACACACCAATGACGTCCCCCATACCGCCCGGATCGTCGATATTCGGCGACTGAGATAACGAAAATCGTCGTCGTCGTCGTCGAATCGTCGAAGGAAAATCCCGCTCGATATCCCCGCGCCCACCCCGAGACAAGTAGCGAGCATCGAGCACTCGATGCTCGGTGCTCAATGACAGATCGACGAGTAAAAAGCACTCGCCTCGTTGCGACCAGTTGCGACTGGTTGCGACCACGCGCCCCTCTCGACCACTCTCGACTCTGGACGATTCGTCGCTGTAGGTCGTTGTAGGTCGCTGTTGGTCGCTGTTGGTCGCTGTTGGTCGCTCGCTAACGAGATACCCGCGCGCGTTAGCCTCTAAATCGGATTGAATCCAAGCCCGGTGCGCTATTCTCGAGCCTCGCGCGCGTCCCAAGTCGTAACGAGATCCCCACGAGCAATATCGCCTGCTCCAAAGTGGAACGCCAGCACGGTGAAGCAACGAAATAATATTGAAATTGACCGTGTGTCTCTCGGCTCTGTACGATCGCGTGTCCCCGCCGAGCGTTCCATGTTCACTCGCGTCTCGCGCAATCGCACGGCCGCGTTGCAATTTCGTCGCTATTTTCTCGCTATTTTCTCGCTATTTTCTCGCTATTTTCTCGCTATTTTCTCGCTATTTTCTCGCTATTTTGTCGCACCAGGGAGAAGAAAAAATGTGGATTTTTTCGTTTTGCCCGCGTGCCCGGGGGGAGCAGCGACGCCATTGCGCGTCGAAGCCCCAGCGAAGCTGCCAGCGAAGCCCCTTCGGTTCTCGAGGTATCTGCGACACCTCGACGTGTCCAATTGCCACCGACGTTTCTAGCTCGAGTCCGGAATTTCGTAAGACGCGCGCTGCATCCTTTCGTCCCGTTGAAACACTTATCGCGTCTTTCGTTGGCTTTGTCCAATTCGTTTCTGAATTGGATTCGTCGCTGAAAAATATCGATAAACAACGCTGTCCGATGATGCAGGCGCTCATCCATCCTCGAGGAAAAATGCTTCTTTCGAGTTGAGCTGCAAAAAATAGGCCACCATCGCGATAACCTATTCGATCGCGTGATCTTGCCGGGATTATTGGCGCTGGCGAGATTCCGAGGAGAGGAGGAGGAGGAGGAGGAGGAGGAGGAGGAGCAGCAGCAGCAGCAGCAGCAGCAGCAGCAGCAGCAGCAGCAGCAGCAGCAGCAGCAGCAGCAGCAGCAGCAGCAGCAGCAAGAGGATATTAACGGAGCAAGAAGCCCGACTGATGAGCTCGACGTTGTAAATTCCTTCAGAGGCTCTAGCTGCGAAATACAGTCGCTCTTGGAATTGCGTTTCTCTCGTCTATACTACATGTGCGGTGAAAAAAACCGATTATTGCCCGATTCATCGTTATTGCGCACCTTTCCCGGCCCGAATTTTTCATGAAAATTACGCGTCAAACATTGGCGGTGTTTTCGAGCGTTGCGTCGGGCCTGCGTTTGAGAGTTTAGCCGAATTTCGCGGCGACAACGAGGCGACAACGAGGCGACTACGAGGCGACTACGAGGCGACAACGGGGGCATAAGAGCGTAACGCGCAACGTACAGCGCAATTTGCCAGTGCGTTGCCGCGATGGCCATCTGTCCGCGCGCACACGGGCTTCCATCTCACCGCTGTATTTTACGATTCGACATTTTTTCTTTCTTCTTTTTTCTTTTTTCTTTCTTTTGCTCTGACGCCAGCGTCCGCCGCGGTAAAAAGAAACGGTATATCGCGTCGCCGGGAAAAGTCCAGTCGTATAGTCGACTTTCCATTTCCCATCGACGCAACCCCCGTGTTTGTCGCATTTCTTTTTCCAAAACCTTTCTTCCTTCTATCGCTTTTCGACTCTACTTGAACGCTCGATCCGGTATAGGCAATTGTGATGGCAGAACCCTAATTATACCCGATAATTCAGTCAAATTTAATATATGAATATGTGCTGAGAAAAAAGAAAGAAACTGCACCCACCGTGCTGGCCGATGTATCGCGCACGATCCAGCACCAACGATCCAACGATCCAACGATCCAACGATCCAACGATCCAACGATCCAACGATCGACTTGTTATTGCGATCGACAGCTCCGTCCTGCCGCGCCACCGCACCGATCTTCGTCGTCGCGAGTAGGGCTGCGCGACCGCGAATTCATCATCGTTAAAGTTTCGATCCGCGATCTCGTGAATCTCGAATACGACTGAATGATGAAAAGTTTGTCGACACCGCCGACGATAGCCGCGCGGCGACGGTAGTACGGTACTTCCGGCGGTGTTGCGATCTCTCGAGCGTTACGGCGCAACGGTACTACATGTATACGCGTGTGCCATCGTCATTGTTGCGCTCGAGAAGAGAAAAAAAAACGTGCCAACGAATTTCGCGCAACGAAAAATATCGATCGCGCGATTCACCGGCCGCGAGAAACGCCCTCGTCTTCTCCTTCGCGTTCCAGACGATCGAGCAACGAGCACACCGCGGGAACGTCCCCCGTCGTCGTCCGACTCTCGTCCGACTCTCGTCCGACTTTCGACCGATGACCGAGTCGCGTTTACGCCGATCCACCCGCTGCTGAGACAGAGTCAACGAACATTTCGCGCTTGGGAATTTTGTGCGTTTGCCCAATGGCGTTTGCCCAATGGCGTTTGCCCACATTGACGAGTTATCGTGTTTCGTATACAGAGCAAGTTGCGATTCGTGCTGCGCCGTGAACCGCGCTCCAACGGGTGCTGTAGAACCGGTTTTACGTCGGACGCGATCTTTCCGCTGCTCCTGCTCCCTCCTCCTCGTACATCGCGTACCAACAATGCCGTCCAACGTGCGTACTGCCAAATGCGCCGTAATGATCGTCTCTTCCCTCCGAGTCTTCTTTTCCCGTCGTTGACAACGCACATGCGGCAGAATCATCCGACAAGTTTTTCCAATGAAATTGAGCAGCTCGTGCTGATGAAAAGTCAAATGGTACCCTCTCGCGCGCTAACGCGATCAACGAGTATTACGAGTCTCGGTACGGAGCCATCTGTCAATTAGAGTCTCTGCCGCGATTCGAAGGAAAAAAAAAGAGAAAATATACAAGAGAAGCGGGCGGGAGAGGAGATGGAAAGTATGGAAACTGCCGATAAGCCGTGACGCGGGGATAGTCCACGGAGAGGACTCGAGAGCCGTTCGGCTCTGAATCTTGCAAACGACGGACAACCACCGCGCGCCCGCGCGGTTCACTTTCTTCTTTCATGCTCCTTCGTTATCTCTGCCCTTGATTCATACGACGTCCTTTTAAGCATATACTTGATCCGTTCACGCTACACGAGCACAGCTTATTCTCACACAGAGCAGGCCTTTTTCATCTTTTTCCTTTTTCCTTTCTTGCTGCTGCTGCTGCTGCTGCTGCTGCTGCTGCTGCTGCTGCTGCTGCCTGCCGACGCCGCCGGCCGCTACGTGCATATTAATCTTGCGGCATTTCATTGCGATAAATTCCGCTGAGAAAGTCTCCATTGTTTCGTTGCCATGTCCTTTTGAGGATGTCGATTTTATTCGAGCATCATCCGCCGACGAGGAGCAGGTACTATCCCGCGGTAAAACGAGCGTGTCTACGACCAAAGAATCCTGACGCGAGAACTCGAAAAACCATGCACGTATGTTGATCGTTTAAGGAAAAATGGAAAAGAGATCACTGTCGAGGCTCGTAAATTCCAAACTCGACCATTAATTAGGATGATTTTTAAATTGATATTTTTTATCGCTGCTATGCTGGTTATCGCTATCGGTAATTGTCGTGACAAAAGGAATTACGAATTAATTTCACTCGAGTGCACATTTCGTTTCGAGCATATCGCGAAACTTTCTCTCTCTCTCTCTCTCTCTCTCTCTCTCTCTCTCGGTTCGTAACGTCTTTCTTTCCGTCTTGTCTCACCGTTACTCATTCGTCCGATAAAACAGAACGTTCCGTGCGATTAAACGGGCAAAAACCATCATCGCGAAAGCAATTGAAACGCGCGGCCATCATTCGAATCGCTGTTAACCCGATCAGTTTCAGCGTTCAAGTCTCGATTTCGTTCACCCGGCGGTGGTTCGAATAGTCCATTTTCAACGGTCAATGGCCGTTGGATTCGAGCACTCGTGGTCAAATTGCCCGCAGTCAGCGGAAACCCACGCGGGCTGCTCTCGCTGTTGACGTCGTTATACATTGATGAAACACGAAATAAAGGCGAATTGAATAATCATCGTGGCCCGAATTCCACGAGACTGCGATTCTCTCTTTCTCTACGGTTGGGTTTTGCCCTTCGCACAGCGGTATAAGGTGCGATGATGTTGGCACGCACATTAGACGCACATTAGAGCACGTCAAAACGTCAGTATGCGGCGGCGGCGGCGGCGGCGGCGGCGGCGACGGCATTTATCATTACGTATTTTCGAGCCTCGTCGCGCTCGCTGTTACGCACATTTCTTTATCGTAGCGCTGCCGCTACCGCTGCCGCTGCTGCTCCTTGAGAATTATCGCATATATATATCGTACGTGACGAGGCGATCGTCGGAACGTACAAGGACTTGTCGATGTGAGCTAATTAATGAGAGAAACACGCGCGTTGTTAATCAACGTCGAGGCAGGGGCCGGTGCTGGGAATTTCGTGAATCCCCGGATGTCACGTTACACACGTACTACAACTTACTGCCGGATGTGGACCATATTCGATCAAGCATCCTTTGATTCGTCTTATTTCATTAAAATCATGCTGGATGCACGCTGCATGACCGCTGGTGCATCAGCGATCGACACGTGGAATTATTCATCGCCACGGTCGTCGGCCGGTCACGCTCCGCGTACGACCATCATTACTATAATTACCACTAGGTATCCGCAAAACAACCAAGTGCCGCGATCAAAATTAAACGATGAAAAAACTTGATTCCCCGCAGCGAGAGTCACCGGTATATTTACATGGATCGAATTTATATGTTTTTCCAAAGCCCCTTGAATTATTCGGCGAACGTAGCCCGTTACAAACAACGATCTGCTCGTGACTTTTGTCAACTCTGTGATTGATCGTATCGACCGAGGAAAATCGCTCAAGGCCGATATGCCGCCGTACACTTGCGAAAGAAAAAAAAGACACGAGAAGATAATTCGCTTTCGATGTCGCATTTAACCGGGTAATGATATACGACATTGGAAGCCGCTCGAATTGTCGGTCTTCATCGATCGTCACAACGCCGCCGAACGAAGCTTCCTCGTTATTTTGCTCTCCTCTTTTTCACGCTCTTGCGAAACTCATCCTCATATTTAGGCCCGTATACACATGCGGTCGGTACTTGTTGCAACACAAACATAATAAGATCGTCTTATTATGTATGTCGGCGGGTCCGCGTAAGATTGGACTTGACAGTTTTCCTTTTGCTTACCTCTGTGCGATGAATTTCGATCCGTCAAAATATAATCCCATTGGAATGACCGATCATCGGTTACCGGCGCGCGATCGTGTCAAGTCACGTCAATGACGATGCTGCTGGACGTTTCTGCCTCTCTCTCTCTCCCTTTCTCGATGCAGCGTCAAAGTGCTGCAACGAAATTCCCACGTACTAGGCTCGAATTGACGAAACTCGATCGAACTCGTCAAAATGTGGCGAAGAAAGCCGACCGGTTGTCGTACGCGAGAGGAGACCGGTGGATCGTCACTGAGAAAGGGTATCGCGATCGCGGCCGATCCGTACACCCGTACAGACGCCCGAGTCCCCAAGTGCCGGGGAAAAACGAAACAAACAAAGCACACCGTGCCGCCTCGAACCCGAGCGCGAGCATTGCTTCGCTCTGCGCTGTAATAATACCTTTCGCTCCGTATTACATAAACGAGATGCGAATATCTTTTGAACCTTGCCAAGTCGTGGAAGGAGATTTATGTACGATAAATTGTGACTTTTTCTTCTCGATGCGGAAAACATTTGAAATTTCGTTGTTTGGAAAATAATCGTCATTCGACGAGAGGTACCGTCTCGGTATTATTTTAAAACCGAATGCTTCACAACTACTCGTTCCTAGATGGCCGGATTCTGTTTCATTATTATTTCCTATGTTTATTCGTGTCAGTATACGTATACGTGTATGCTGATCGTTCTTGCTAAAATATCCCGATAGATTGAATAATTTAATCCCCATTGCTTTCGATGGAAAGCCCGATTAATATTCAATGAAAATCATCAATCGTCCGCCGTTATGTATCCGCGTAACCGGGAGAGGGGACTCGATGTGTGTGAAAAAACAGTTTCTTTTTTTATCAACCCGCGCGCATATTACGCACTTACCGACAGTGTCTTACCATGTCTTACCGCCGGTGTGTTACCACCAATGTTTTTTTCCCTCCCTCGCGCGCGCGCGCGCGTCTCGCGCTCGTCCACCAGAGGCGCTAGTATGTACCCAACGTTCTTGGTTATGTTGCACATTTGCGTCAATATTCCGTAAAGTTAGTAGCAGCGCCGCGTTCTACAGAATTACGAAAAAAAAATTGTGTCAAAAAGGAAACTTTCTATAGCTACGCGGATGTATGGATGTATTCGATACTTTTAAAATAATACGTGTACCCACATTCACGCACGTATGTATGCAATATGCGCAGCGCGTTTGTGTTGAAAGAACGTTAGTGATAAAGAGGCTCCGCGGTACACGCAGCTGCTGTGTATGGCATAATGAACGATGAAGTGACATTTTCGACGACGGGGCGAGAAGAAACGTAAGAGGGTAAATCCGTTGTACCCTGATTAGAGCAGAGTGTTACGGTGTTGCGGGTGTTGACGGTGAACGGTGCGTGGAAAAGGAAAAAAACAATTCCCTCATCCATCAGCATACTCGAGTGATTCAAAGATTTCGCCATCTCGTTTCTCAAGATTTACACGGACGATTGTCATGTTGCAACAGTAAAAATAAACATTCGCGTGCTATTCTCCCGCTGATGAGCCCAGAGTTATTGTACGTGCGGACAAAACAGAGGAATCTACGAAAATATCGAGACACAACGCTTGAACGGTATGGAATATGACGAGTCTAATGAAAAACATTTGATGGTTGCTCCGAGGCTTTAGCCGCGCGCGCGCGCGCGCCTGTGTGTTGGTTGTGCAGCAGTCGGACGACTCGAAAATGCATTTTGAACGATTCGAAAATCGCAAAAATAAGACGCAGGTTCCGGTGGCGATGGCGGCGGCGGGGCGGGGGGGGGGGGGGCGGATTGTCGCTCGAATTATGCTGATAGTAAATAATTTTTTCACTTTTTATCTCAACGAATATTTGATAATCAAGACGTCTTTCATTACCAGGTGAAACCTGAATAATGAATTTGAACGACAATGATTTTCATTACCGTATGGCCGTGTTTCAATGTTAAATAAATGAATTACGTAACGTAAACTTTCGAGATGAAAAAACGTTATCGGACGTGCATTGCTGTCATTCGACAAACGATACGCACGCTCGCGTGTAACGGCTGATTTTTCCCTTTTTTTTCGCACACTCATCGTCGTTTATACGTACATTCCGAATGATTGTTGATTATTCATCATGAGAATTTCTTAAAGATCGTTCTCGTCGATCGTGCGACGGTGAGGCGCGATAAAAATACGTGCGGAAATGTGTTCTGGTGGACCTAGGCCGTGTTACTACGCTGTCCGTGCTTTCATTTTTTCGAGGTTAGGTTCGCGATGTTCTTCATTTTCAAATGTTCAATCTTGAAATTCATCGTTATCGTTATTTCCCACTTGGGTGAAAGCTGAAAACGTCACGAATCGAATTCCACGGAACTCGTCGATAACGAGTCTTGGTCAAAGTGTTAATCTTTTTTTTTTGTCCACAAAAAAATCATCGATTATCGGCGATTAATGGCCGCAAGAGCGGCAACATCCGTTCGTCCGTTATTTATCCGTTATTCGCGGAGACATTATTCGCTTTTCCATTTGTTACAGGAGGTATCGGAGGGCGCGCGTCGCTTGCCAATTTGGATGCTGGAAATGTCAAGTAGAGGGTCGCGTCGGCTCGCGGCAGAAGGCATAATCCCGGGCAAAGGAGAAACTTTGGCTATGGAATAGAAATTGAGGTAGCATTGTGCATCGAGACGGCGCTTTTTACTCCTCTTCTTTTTCTTTATTATCGACAAACTCGGGCGAGATTCAAGTTTCCGCCCGACACTCGTCGTCCCCGCTTGGCGAGTCGTTTATCTTTTATTCCAAGCAAAAACCAAAGAGCAGCAACAACGAAAGCAAAATGCCAGCAGCGGAGGTCACGGCTCCGCCTCCGACGCAACAAAATTCCAATCAAAACGGGAATGGCCCGGGTGGCGGCGGCGGCGGCGGCGGCGGAGGACCTTCAACGGGCGAAAACATTCCCAACATCGCCGGAGCCATTGGACCCGTGCTGATAAATCGCGCGCGCAACAACAACAATCAGAATCCTCTGTATCTGATGCGCGACAGATTGTTTCACGCGCTTTTCATCAAAGCGGCGCTCGCTTACGCGAGAATGTTTCCCAGGCCGGTCAGAAGGTTCATAGAATTCGTAGTTTTGCTGAAGGTGAGCCGGATCTGTTCTCCCGCGATTAATCCTCGTTCAACGGAGCTTTCGTAAAATGGCTCTTTCACGCTCAGTTTTCGTCCGCTTGTCTCGCATTTCAGGCGATAATGGCGTTTTTCGTCATGGCATACATCCACATAGTATTCTCGCGAGCACCGACCAATTGTCTCGAGCATATCAGAGACGAATGGCCGCGGGACGGTATTTTACGCGTCGAGATATTGCGCAACGGTGCCGAAGATTACAGTATCGAGAAGAGTTACGCGAAGGAGGCCAAGCTCAGGCAGGAGAGATCGGACGACATAAACAGCGTCCTTGGATTGCTGGCGAGGGACGGGTGAGTCTTGGGAAAGTTTACGCGAGTTTACGCGCAAAGAGCGAGAGAGAGAGAGAGAGAGAGAGAGAGAGAGAGAAAACGAGGATGAGGTATGGTCGTTTGAATTGCAGGTTCATCAACATCGAACCATCGGCGGTGGACGAGGATCAACAGACGGCAAACGCAGTTGCCGACGATAGCCATCATCATCATCATCACCATCATCATCATCATTATCATCATCATCATCATCATCACAACGCCACGCTCGCCGATAATATCGTTCAGAGCTCCTCGATGAATTCGGACGACGCGGACTCGCCGGAGAACGAAGCCGCCGACGCCACGACCACGAGCTCACCGTTATCGACCAATTTGTGGAGCGGCCTCTTCACCGCCGGCGAAACTAAAGAGGTGATTCGATCGCGTTATTCAGCGTCGAAGCAACGGAACGGGAGAATGGGCGATTCGCGTCAAGTATCGAAGTAACCTGGACGATCGGTCGGGATCCGCGCGATTTCCGCCGCATCTCGCTTCGATACTTGCACGGGAATCGCCCTGCTCGTTAACATGTCAAACGAGAGCGAGAACGAGAACGTTTTGTGCATTGTCGTCGTTTCAACAGACACCCGAGGACGGTGCGGCGGTGGCGGCGGCGGCGGCATTATCGAGAGCAAAGCCGAGGGAAAACACGACCCTGGTGGATGGCGACAAGAACGAATCCAGCGGAGACGACAAGACGATTCACCCGCTGAGGAGTCAAGTTCCTGAAATTGAAAAGCTAGTCCGAGCAGGTACTCGCTCAATCGCTCGCTCGGCATTTTTCTTGTCTCTCCGTGTCGTGTAACAATCGTGTCGTACGTACAACCTTTAGTATTTCCAGAGGACGAATACATCGTCGAGTATTCTCTGGAATACGGATTTCTCCGTCTCTCGCCGGCGGTCAGACAGAGGCTGAATATACCAGTGAAAATTGTCACCCTCGATCCGCTGAGGGACAAGTGCTTCGGTGATTCCTTCTCACGGTGGATCCTCGACGAATTGCTCGGCTATGACGATTTACTCATGGCCAGCATTAAAACATTGGCCGAACACGAGGACAACAAGGGATTCCTTCGGTCAGTGCTTTTCTCACCCTCGATCGAGCGACGTTGTTTGGCAAAGTGGCAAACAACGAGTTTTCAACTCGTGTTGTTGCAGGAACGTCATAACCGGTGAACATTATCGCTTCGTCAGCATGTGGATGGCTAAAACTTCCTATCTCGCGGCTTTCTTCATCATGCTGATATTCGTGAGTAACGTTATTCGTCCACCTTGAGGCGATATCAAAGCGACGGCGATCGCGGTCGGATTATTATTGAAAAGACGAAGCGTTTGGGTTGTCTCGAAGCCCTCCCTCTCTCTCTCGAAATTGACGCTCTCGTCAAGTGTGACGAGGGCTGACGAGATACCTCATGTTTTTCGGAAATCATTTACGAGCGTTTCGGCTATTTTTCGACAAACTCGCGGATCGAAATATGGCAAATTCATGCTCGTCGGGCCGGGCGTTTCGCGGATCGTTGTTTCCCTCCGTTTTCGTTCTTCCGGACTGTCGGTCGGATCGGATTCCGGGTTTAACCCGGCTTCTCCCCTCCCCCTCCCAACGACGAGCGCAACGAAGAATACAGCCCCAGAGTGGCGGCCGGTTATCGTGGCGCCATCCTCAAGTTGCGTAACGAGATACGGCAATCAATTGAAACGAATGGTGTACAGCCGGGCTCGCGGGCGTTTTCTCGCCAGCACGTTCAACCTCTTCGTACATAAATCAGCGTTATTAGGGGGCATCGTATTATTCCCGGTTGTACGGGGGCGTTTGCCGCTCCCCAAGCTGGTCATTTTCCATCAAATTATCGCGATATATGTCTATTCACCAAGGACTCTGTATGCCTCTGTATGCCTCCTCCTCCTCCTCCTCCTCCTCTTGCTCGCTTCATCACGATTCGCCGGCGGGAGGCTCTTTTTCATCTCGACGGTGTCAATTTTCCGTCATCCGTGTATTTATCCGGTTCCCCCCTTTTCACTCGAAACGCATCGATGGTCGGTTGATTTCTCAATTTCTCTTCCACACACGTGGGCTCCTCGTCGTTTGTAAAAAAGAGCTCGGAAAATGGACAAACGCGTACAAACGTCGCGAGACCGAGGCTGTACATTGATGCGTTATTCCCGCCCCTTATCGCAAATCACGCCGTGTTTTTCTCCTTTTCTTTCTACTTCTTCTTGCTCTTAATTTGCCCCGAAGAACGAACAATTCCTCATTCGGACGTTATCCCACGTGCCTCGTGCCAAGTTTGCCAAGTTTGCCAAGTTTGACGTAAATTCAACGCTCCCGATGCTAGTGTAAATTGCCTCCCTCCGGCCGGTAAATATGGCAAACTGGACGAGTTTCTCTCTGCCAATGTACAATATGATTTTTTTTAACAAAGTGGCTTTTGCGAAATGTCGCGGGAGGGGAAAATGAAAAAAAGGAAAAGGTCGATCCGGGATCCCCGAGGTACGATGTACAGTTTGGGTTGTGTTTCGCGTCGTGTTTCGCCCGCCGTGCCGCACCACGGGCATACATACCTATATACGGCGTGAAAGCCGTAGGTGGCGTTACCGTGGCGTTACCGTGGCGTTACCGTGGCGTTGCACGTGACACCGATTCTCCCGGAGGATAGTGCCGTATTATATGCCGTGGCGTGTTACAATAACTCCCGTAAATGTGTGCGCGTCAACGTCAACGTCAACGTCAACGGTGTGTATTTCCGCACATACGCGTGAGTGTGTGTATACGCGACACACACGCGCGCGCCAAGTACTACCGGAATCCAAGCAATCACGTGGAACGTACGGTGGTCGTGAAATTCTGCCGGCGATGGCGCCAGCGGTACCGTGTCACCTGCCTACCCTCCGTTGCGATATGCCAGCTACGAGCATCGCGATACGAGAATACGAGAATACGAGAAAAGGGGAACGCGAGTCGTTTCTCCGTCACGCACACGCGATACCCTCGATTCAATCTCTATTCTCTATTCGTTCTCCGATGCAACTGTCAATATTTTTTCCATCCATCTTTTCTTTTATTTACTATTTTCAATCGTTTCTTAGCTTTTTTTTCCTCTTTCTTTCTTCTCGTTCGAACAAGCCGTATCCGTGTATACAGCCGGGAGATACGGCGGTACATGCGGTACTCTTACGTCGTCCAATTGGGGCAATTGGGGCAATTGGGGCAATTCGATCAATAAGACACTCCAACTATCGTCCGTCAAACCCAGTCCCGTCTCTCACGAGTACGAGCGCCGCGATCGACTCGATGACGATAGGCAGGCAACGACCACCTACCGCGGGGGGAATTTCTCATTTTGGCTAAAAATTCGATGAAAATGTTCGTTTGCGTTTCGTTTGATGGTCGCGATGAGCGATACACGGATTTTCCTCGATCCGACGAGGCGGGCATTAGACATGTTGAAACATCGTAACGAATTTAGCGCATCCGACGAGTGTGAAATTGTCTCGAGCGAATAGCGCGCAGGTGAGGAATTTTCCGAAGCCGCATTTCCATCACGATGTTGTTACTCGGTATCGCGCACACCGTCAATGTCGATTTCAACGAATTTCAGCGCGTTTAGAATATATCGCGTAGATTTGCCGATACACGTGTATCCGTGATGAGGATTACGAGCGACGCACCTGCTCTCGACGCAACCCATTGTCGTTCTTCGATGATTATCGCTTCTCTCGCGCCTCGCGACTCTCCGAGACTCCTCCGCGTTTCGTCTTTTCCTTCTCTCCTCCTCCTCCTCTTTTTCCCGAAATCTCACGCCGGTATCTCGATATCTCCGGACTCTCGGGATTGAGAAGCGAGCCCCGCGTTATCGAGAAAATTCGACACCCGTCATTCGAGAGCAGCGTTCCTTTTCGTTTTTTCTCATATTTTTCCGTCGTCGTCGTCGTCGTCGTCGTCGTCGTCGTCGTCGTCACCACTCTTTGGCTCACTGAACCCACAGCAAGTTGACGCAAGTTGTCGCTTTCTATCTTTCATTCCTTATCTCCGTCGCTCATCCACCGACTTTTTAATCCGCATGTTTCCAACGAGTGTTTATCCGCTTTTTTTTTTTACTTTCAGACCGTATCGATCTCGATGCTGCTGCGTTTCTCCCACCATCAGATCTTCGTGTTTATCGGTGAGTCTTGACATATCTACCGGGTCAAATTCCATAGTCGACCTTTTTTTACAGCGCGAGCGCGAGGACGCGCGTGTTTGCTTCAATTTTATTTCTCGGCAAATTTCTCGGATCGGTTCGTGCCTGCGAAATGGCCATTTGAGCAAAGAAAAAACAAACAAGTAAACACGCCGATCCGTGACGAGTGTTGTCGGTTATTTTAACAGGCCAAGCGCTGCACCGCTCGTTTAGACGGAAAACGTCAGTCCTGTTCTTCGTTTGTTCGAGAGAGAGAGAGAGAGAGAGAGAGAGATAAAGAGTTCGATGCGGAGGTGGAAGGATTTTCTTTACTCTTTTTTTTTTTTATTTTATTTTTTCCTCCTCGATATCGCGAGAGACGCATATTCAGTCTCTCGCCAATCCCGTGTCTCTCCCTTTTCTCAACGATGCCTCGAGATGACGTCGTTCATTGTCGAGATTCGTTGCAAATATCCTCTTGTTCGCGTTCTTGGCTCAAGTTTCCACGGGACGTGGAAAAAAAAGCCACATAATACGCAGTTGCGCGGTCTCCTTGGCAACCGCGGCAACACCGACACGAGTGCGTTTTATCTCAAACAAAAGGACGAGTGGTTGGTTCCAGTTGGTTCCACCTCTCTAGCTCGCTCTGTCTCGGTTGATAAACCTTGGGCTCGACGGCGAGAGAGAGAGAGAGAGAGAGAGAGAGAGAGAGAATGAGAATCTCTCAAAGATCCCCAGTGGAGAACGGCGCCGTGTGACTGTAACACGATGGAAACGTTGGCAATAAAACAGTCGAGATCGAGTGCTCGAGGAAAAGTCGTCCGGGAACAATTGGATATCGACGACGACGACGACGACGACGAGAATCATGTTGACGACGGCCGTCACCTGGATCTTTGCGATCGGCCTTTTGGCTCTTCTCCTTCTGACGCTCCGTCATATATTTTATTGGCGCTTAAAGGGAATTCCGCACATGGATACCGTACCGCTGATCGGCATATTCGCCCCGGTATTTTTCCACAAGAAATCGATCGCCGATGTCGCGCTGGACTGTTATCGTTCCTGTCCGGGCGCGAGATACTTTGGCTCGATGGACTTTGGCAATTTGGTACTCGTCATCAAAGATCCGGACATGGTCAGGGACATTGCCGTAAAGAATTTCGACCACTTTCCGAATCATCGTAGCTTCGTCGACGACCAGTTCGATCCTCTGCTGTCGAAGAACATATTCTCACTGAAGGACGATCGCTGGCGGGAAATGCGGCTGATTCTCAGTCCGGCTTTCACAGCGAGTAAAATGAAGTACATGTTTGAGCTGGTGTCAAAGTGCGCCGAGGATTTCGTTGGGCATTTGAAGAGGGCCGAACGACTACGCGACGACTACGCGAACAACGACTACGAAATTGATCTCAAGGACGTTTTCACGAGATACACGAATGACGTTATCGCGACCGCGGCCTTTGGCATAAGCGTCAATTCGCTCGAGGACCGCGACAACGATTTCTACGTAAATGGCAAGGACGCGAGCAGCTTCGACGGCTTTCTCAAGAATATCAAGTTCGTCGGCGGCAGACTCTTCCCAAAGTTGATGCGTCTGATGGGCCTGAGGTTTCTCTCGCCGCGGGCCGACGAGTTTTTTCGAAATCTCGTTAACGAGACTGTGAGGACTCGGGACGAGAGGGGCATCGTCAGACCCGACATGATACACCTGCTCATGCGAGCGAGAAGCAACGGCAGCAACGGCAAGAACAGCGTCGAAATGACCAACGACGACATTATCGCTCAAGCCTTTATATTCTTTCTCGCTGGCTTTGACACGTCTTCGCGTCTCATGTGCTTCGCCGGGCATCTCCTCTCGCATCATCCGGAGGTGCAGGAGAGATTGCGCGACGAGATCGACGGGATGTGGACCGCCGCCGGCAAGGAAACGCAAGGGGAGAGCCTGAATTACGACACGTTGGCGGGCGCGAAATACCTCGACATGGTACTGCTGGAAACGCTGAGGCTCTATCCGCCGGCGCCCTTCACCGATCGCGTCTGCGCCAAGCCGTACCGACTTCCGCCGGCCAACGACGCCGCCTCCTCCTCGAACACCTTCGTCGTACAGCCCAACACCTCCGTGTGGTTCTCCATCTATGGCTTTCATCGCGATCCTCGCTACTTCCCCGAGCCCGAACGATTCGATCCCGAACGTTTCAACGATCGTAACAAAAACAACGTGAAACCCTACACGTACATGCCGTTTGGCCTCGGCCCGAGAAAGTGCATCGGCGAGAGATTCGCCATCATGGAAACCAAGATCATCATGGCCCAGCTCTTGCGACATTTTACCTTTGAAGCCTCGGGAAAAACGACCAGGGAGATAGTCTTTTTGAAAAATTCATTCAACATGGCGCCGACCAACGGCTTCTGGATGAAATTGCGCCCGAGAAAAATCGAATGAACGAACCATCCTCCGCCTCCGTTTATCCCCCTCATCCGCATTGTGTCCTCCAAGCCGCTCTCGGGCCAAAACAATCTTCTTCAAAGAGACACGGTGACACGGTTGTTTTTTATTTTATCCCGCAGATTCTCGTCTTTGTTTGTCATCAAAGGTAAAATGTCGCGATTGATTCGTCGTGGAGGAGCACGCTGAGAGCACGCTGGGAGCGAATCCACCGCGGACATTTGTCCCGATACGCCTCTTTATCGCGTCGTACGAGTCACGTACGAATATAAATATCGCAAAATATCTCGTCTCCCACCTCTGCCGTCTTTTTATCTCTCTTCTTCAACGATTCGTTACTCGTTTCGACTTATTGTCGTTATATTCCCGTCTGTCGGATCCGCTCGCTGTGTGACACGAGCGCTGCCGGGGTTTTACATGGAAACTCGAGTCCGAGATACGAGCGTCGCGGCACTGGCCTTGGTCGGTTGACGGAGGCGAGCTCGACTCGAAATACCGGAAAATTAAGCAAGAAATTACGCGCGAGTTTACATTTCGTTTTTTTCTTTTTTTTCTTTTTTTTTCTTTTTTTTTTCTTTGCTTCTCTGTTGTTGTTGTTGTTGTTGTTGTTGTTGTTGTTGTTTTTTCTCTCGACCTTCGGTAAATTCAAGTTATTTTCGTCTTTTCGATTATTCGCATGTTTATTCCCTTAATTTTTGTCCATTCGTTCGGCCAGGGTAGCGCGACGAATGATTACTCGAAACGGGCGATAATTCTCGGTCGTCGATCGTACGACGTTATTAATCCTTCCATCCGCGACGTTTTCTCATTTCGGTCGGCATCGCGGACGTTCAACGTACGCGCGAGTGCGAGCCTTTCGTCACCGTAATTTCCAACGCGTTGCTCTCGTGCAAATTTATCACTCGATCCCAAAACGCGAGATAAACGCGATGTGCGTCGCGTCACCGAGACGACCCCGCGATCCCCCCCCACCGGATTATCTCTCGAGTTCTTCGAGCGCGACGGACATGGCTCTCCTCGTCCTCTTGACTTTCGCGAGAGAATATTTATCAAATGTCGTTTTTTCCTCGAAAAATATACACCGCGAACAGGCTCCCAAAGGTCCCGTCGGAAAAGAAATTCCTGCGAATGGAGCGAGAGCGTCCGCGAGCGAGAAAAGTGGAAAAAAAGGATGACGCGAGAGAGGAATAATAATCATAAAGAAGAAAAGAGCGAAAGTATGAAAAGAAGAAGAAGAAGAAGAAGAAGAAGAAGACGAAAAAAACATGCGGGATACGGGAGAGCGGGTTTTTAATAACCGCCTGGGACGGTGCGTCGACGGCAGCTAATAACTCGAAATGTAAAATTCATTAAACCGATACTCGACACGCTCCTTGCCGCTCGTTCGTCTCGTTTTTCCGCTTTTCCGCTTTTCCGCTTTTCCGCTTTTCCGCTTTTCCGCTCTTCCCCCGTTTTCATAACTATCTTGTTGTATCTCTCGTCTCTTTCGGCTATTACGAACGGGACGAGTCGCGACGAGAGGGAAAACGAGCACGAGCCACGTCGACGGGCTTGTCCCTCGCGTCTCGTTGCGCAACGTCGGTGAGTATCAAGGCGCTCGGATAACGAGAGGAAATTTCGCTGCCAACGAAATTCCCTGCGGCTTGCCTCGATGAGATCTCGTTGGGTGCGCAAACTAGTCGATGAACAATCGCGAACTGTGGCCGTTTACGAGCGACCTTTGTACGAGAAACGACACTCTCTGCGCGTATTTCGTCGAAAAATCCCAACATCAATTCGGCATGTTCGCTCGTCACGTTAAATGTCTCCATGTTGAACGTTCTTTGCATCGATTTAGGAATACGGAAAACAAAGGGGCAGCGGGTTGCGCCTCTGTCCTCCGACTCCGCGACTCTGTCCGCGTGAAATGTCAAATGCCTCTTGATGATGATGCACTCTCTCTATTCTTTACAGTGGATCTCTTTCAAATGTTGGAGTTCAATGTTACCGCATCGTTCCCAGCTGCGTCTTTGCTGACTGTCATTCTCGCGCTCGTCGGTAAGCCTCAATCAAACATTGCATAAATTCTCATTAATTCAGAAGTAAGTTTAAAACGACGGGGGGGGGGGGGGCAGCGTGTATTAACATTTTTCACAAAGTGCCACGTTGTTGACCGTGAAGAAAACAGAGCGAGAGAGAGAGAGAGAGAGAGAGAGAGAGAGAGAGAGAGAGAGAGAGAGAGAGAGAAAGAGAGATCGCGTTGATGCTACGGATGCGACCACCGCGTTGTTCGTATACCCGCAGCGCCCGTGTACAAAGAGCCGTTGGTCGAGTCGAGCGTGTGTTTGGGTATACGCGACCCGAGAATTTCGCATAAATTTTCATCGAGAGGAGGACCCCGAGCCCCGGTTGGGCAAAGTCGCGCTCTCTCTGTTGCCACGCTTCTCAACACGGACGATTGGAATCCAATCGTCCGTGTTGCGCGTTCGATTTTGCCAAGTTACGTCGCCCGCTGCACGCTCGCTCGATGCATGCTCGGCTCGAAATAATTCCGGTCGAAATACCTCGATTACTCTCGAAACTTTGGCCGTTCTTTATGCGCCTCCCTCCTCCCGACACTTGTTGGATATTCCTCTGTGCGACGTACACCACAGCGGCGGCAGCAGCGTCGGCAGCGTCAGCAGCGTCAGCAGCGTCAGCAGCGTCAGCAGCGTCAGCACATATAAACAAGAACCACCAGTTGATCGCGGAAGGAACGACGAGGAAGACGAGGGTCGCGGACAAGTGGCAAACTTCCGGCTTTCCGCTCGACGTCAACATCCAAGCCTTGCCAAATCCTTCCTGTGGTATCCTCACACCTCACACCTCACACGCCCATGAATCACGATCGCGATACGCGTCAACCGATGTAACATGAAACTGCTGCGCGGCAAAGCTGCCCCGAGGACGGTTTTTCTCCCTCGGCACACGCGTCCGAAACGATGATTCGTCGCAATTCGGTTCGACGAAACAAGCGGCACCAATGACCGAGGCAACGTCGCACGTTCGCTCGGTGCTCATTGGTCCCGGTTATCGTCGTCATCGTTATAATTAATGTTGTTTTATACAGCAAGTTCGTTCGAGCCCAGCAAATAACACGTTTTGCATCCACATAGTTGGCATTCTAGCCGAGCGAATCGAGCGAATCGAGCGAAGTAAAATCCGCATGAATTTGGTTGAGTGAGTAGCGATCAAGCCCTACACACGCGCGCGCGCGCGCACACACACCCACGTGCGGGTATCTATACGTTGCGCGGAGGAAAGTTCCGCCATGCCCAACAGCCCGTAAAGTCAATCCAGTTTGGCCGCTAGAGGCGGCATTCTCCGTTCGAGCAAATATCCCTACGAAACTACCGCACGTATATATTGCGTACACACACACACACACACACACACACAAACACACGAAAATCTGGGTATTCGGATAATCAGTGACTTTGGTTATTCGAGAATGATGGGTCGGTATTTTTCACAAAATTTTCGATACTTTTTGTTGAATTTAGCATCGTTGACAATACGCCGCCACCATTTTCACATCCGGTAGTTTTCGTCTATTTTTTGTTCGCTCTACAATCGCCGATCGTGATCTTTTTTCGTGGTTATCCGCGTGATGCGTTCGACACTCGAGGGCCGGGGATAATGCACCCGTTTGTATGCATACTAGGTTGGATATAATACGTGTTTGCCTCGTGTTTGCCTCGTGTTTGCCTCGTGTTTGCCTCGTGTTTGCCTCGTGTTTGCCCCGTGTTTGCCGAGCGGAACATGGCTCCTTCAACGCGAATCCACGTTTTTCCTATAATCTCTCTCTCTCTCTCTCTCTCTCTCTCTCTCTCTCTCTCGCTCTCTCTCGCTCTCGCTCTCTCTCTGTCTATGATATTGATAATAATAATGATAATAGGAAGCGAAAAACAAAACTATGAAATTTCGTAGAGTGAGCGAAAAATATATCTTGCTCAATAGTGCAATTATTCACGTATGAAATGACATTGAAACGTATGAAAAACGCGGCGGGGCAGGGCCAGGAGCGCGGGACGATAAATCGCTCGGGAGCTTTTATTAGAAGAAAAAAAAGGCAGGAGCGATTCGCCGTTGTCCACACCCAGACGCTATAATGGGTTCTTCAACGCGAAAGCCTCTTACATTCTCTTCGATCGATACGAGCTCTGCGTCAATTTCGACAAAAATATTCCGTTGTAAAAACGAAAAAAAGAAGAAGAAGAAGAAGAAGAAGAAGAAGAAGAGCGCAATTTGGCAAATCCGCTTTTTCAATCATCACTCGATGGTAGATTCAAAGTTTCGCAATCGGTATCGGTAATATCGTAGTAGTATCGTAGTAGTATCGTAGTAGTATCGTAGTAGCATCGGGAGGTCGGCGGATCGAATTACCGTGCGATTTTACCATGTTGAATCATTACGAGATAGGTCGAAAAGGTCAAAATGTACGTTTGGGGTGTGAAAAAAATGCCACATCTGGCGATACACATGCGCGCAGCACACCCACCAAAGGCCGTCGTTGAGATGTTGCTCGAGTTTTTACGGAAAAATCGATGAAACAAACGGTGCGTCGGAAACGAGGTCGGCTGTAATTCTTTGCATCAAAGTTTCAGGCCCTCGTTTATTTCGATTAGCGACACACGCGGTTGTTGAACCGAAGCGCCGGGAGGAAGAGTAATTGACGCTCCCGCGTGTACACCGCGAGCTTCCATCGCGCTTCGCCGGCGGACAACGCCCCCCGAACAACGAACAAATGGTACGACGCGCACAAGACGAAAGCACGAGGCCCGTGTCCCTCTTTTCGTTGTCTTCATCGACCTCCTTGCTCTTCGTTGCTTTCCCGTTTTTTCTACACCTTATTTTTCTTCCCAGAGAGTTATCCGCGATTCGTCACAGAGCCGTTGGAATTGATCAGCGGACGAGATGTTGCCGCGTTATTCGCTCGACACATAAATACTCGGACTTGATTTCGCCGCTGGTCGATTTTCCGTTTGTCGGCCCATACGAGCATAGTATCGAGCATAGTATACGAGCGTAGTACGAGCGTAGTACGAGCGTAGTACGAGCGTAGTACGAGCGTGTACCGTACACGCACATACCCGTGTATATTATATCGACATTACAACAACGGCTCCCTCTCGGTATTAAATTTGGATTGGAGAAATTCGGGGCTCAGCATCCATCCGACGCGTCTCTCTGGAGCAAATAACGAAATGGCGGGTCGATTAGATAGCGCGAACGATATTCCATCAATTGCCGCGGTCCGCCGCGCATATGTCGGATTCTCGCTCAATCGAGCGAAACACGTTCATGATGCAATTTCGTTCTCTCTCTCTCTCTTCCCCTCTCGCTGGGTGTTTACAAAATACATGTGTTACGTCGTACCGCTCGTAGCCAATGTTTATGCGGCAATAGCGCGTTTACCCACAGTGGGATTACGGAGCTCGTTGATGATGATGATGATGAAAAATCCATGAAACGTTAAAACTCGAGCGCGTTATCGAGTTGGGCCATTTTCCGCGCGTCGCTCATAACTTTTCATAAACGAATTTACTAAGTAGCCGTGATGAGCGTAATTGCGCGATTCCGCATTCCGTCGGCGGCGCAGCACTTGGCTCGGAGCATTAAAGCGCCATGCTATGCGTATCGTTTGCAGGAATGGAGGCGATCATGTCTGAATTTTTCAACGACGGGACTACCGCCTTCTACGTCATACTCATCGTGTGGATCGCCGATCAGTACGACGTCATATGTTGCCACACCGACATCACCAAGAGACACTGGCTGAGGTGAGTTACGAATTTACCATTTTCTCTCTTTACTCAACGGGCCTTGACTCTCGTTCCTAGATCCTCGTACGCGAGATTATCCATGAAATTCTCTCTGCAAAGCCAAGAGAGACGAATGAGGCGCGCGCGCGCGCCCGCCCGCCGCCGCCGCTGCTCGTCAATTTCCGCATGAGAATTCATTAGAGGAGCATTTCATTAAAAACGTATACAAGTCGCTCGTCTCTCAAGAGACGAGTCGAGCTTATCCCGTCGTGTTCGACGGGCTCTTGTTTTTTCTTTAATCTTTGCGCGAAAAAAGTCGAAAGAAGACCTAACCGAGGAACGAACGAACGAACGAACGACACGGATGGTCGTGGATGGTCGTGGATGGTCGTTCGAATGAATCTTCACCGATCTTGACGACGTTTCGTAGCGCTATCGCCTCGGAATGGTGCTCGCGTTGAAGGGTTCTTCCCTCGTCTCTGCGTTGTTGGTGCGAGCAGTGTCAACTTGGGCGTAATCAGCGAGAGTGGAAATGAGTCTCGGAAGAATCATTAGGCGGGTCTATTAATCGTCGTCGCGGACGTTGGAACAGCGTTGGCGGATGGGCGCAACGTTGAATACCAGATGTAGCTCATGTTGGCTTATTCCGCTGGTTAAAAAGTCTCGTCGTCGAACGTTGACATTCCGCCCTCAGCACGAAAGCCATCATGTCCCAGCCGGCGTATTTCCACCGTCGTTGAGAGCCCTCTTCGATGCTGTCCGCAATATCCGAGTCCTCGTTGCGTCTTTCGTTGCGTCTTTCGTTGCGTCTTTCGTTGCCTCTTTCGTTGCTTCTTCTCTTTCTCCTTCCTGCTCTCGTACCGAGATATCGATCGCGCGTCCTCCTGGCTGCCCGTTAAATAAATATGGTGGGGAAAAAAACAACGTACAGCGTTCGGTGAATTTTGACGATGCGCCGTCATTAATCGCAGCTGCTTATCGATCGGTCACAACCCATCGACACGACCGAGTGGTCGAATCTGGTCGAATCTGGTCGAATCTGGTCGAATCCGCCCACGACCGTGTTGACATCTCTCTCGAGGGGGACTGAGGGGGACTGCCGAGGATTTTCAAGAGACGCCTTGAAAAGTGTTCCCTTAGCGAGCGAGCCAGCCAGCCAGCCAGCCAGCCAGCCAGCCAGCCTCGTCGCAAATTGACACTCCATCGGATGCTATTAAACAGCATAGCGTAACAACACCCGGCGTCGTCGGCTAACCACAAGAGAGAAAGAGAGAGAGAGAGAGAGAGAGAGAGAGAGAGAGAGAGAAAAAAATGAAGGAGCAGGACGAAGCGACGCGCCATTCACTGTCATGTCCAGACGGCCCCGTGTCTCTATTTGCATAGTAATAGCTCCGTCGCTTCCACTTATAAATTCCAAAGTTCAATGAGGTCTCTACCGCGTGCCATCGCCTCTCTGAAAATATAATACGCCGCCTCGACTCATTTTCCTCTCCTCTTCTCCAGGGGCGGAGAGACGGTTTCGCGTACAATGTAACCCTATCTATCTATCCATCCATCCGGTTGTGTCTTCAAGGGGTGCTGCTGGCCGAAACGCTTGATATTCAACAATTTGCGAGAAAACGATCGTCGAGATGGTTATTTCGAGAGCCATTCTCTCTCGAACCCGTCGGCAACCCGAGCACGAATTCGTCGGCGTTTTTTCCCCTTCTTCAAAACACTCGAAACTTGGTGTAATTTCGTTTTTTTTTGTTTCTTTTTTTTGTTTTCATCACGAGGCTAACACGTTGCTCTTTTCGCCTCTAGTCCTCTTCAACGATGCTTCAGCGACTCGTATCTCGAAAATTATTGAATTATTCAATTATTGAATTTCCAACCGCGTGAAAATGTTGATCAAAAAGATTGGACGGCACGGGACGCAACGAATCGTCAACGAAAGACGGGAAAACTCGGGATTTAACGGTGCTGACGGTGGTAATCCTCCTTGTCTCGCTCGATTTCTCCCCGTCGAATCGTTGAGCCGTGATTCCCGCTAATCGGCGGTGGGATTCAACGCAGTTTGCCGCTTGGGAGGGATGAGGGACGAAGGGTTGTCTGATTTTTCATTGAAAATGGATTTCACATTCGACACATTGCTGGCCGACGACGTGAAATGCCGGAAACTGTACCTTGTGTACCGGATTCGCGAGTGGGTAGATAAAAGCAGCGTGGCTCTGTGAAAACGGCAAAGGCGCACGGGAAATCTTGGCTTTAGCCCGGCTCAGCTTCGGCAGAGTCGGCCCGATTCCGCGGGGGGAGGACCGGGGGGAGGGGCAACGACCGCCGCCACCGCCATACCTAGCGGGCTTGTTGTTTGCGCTAATGTTCTCATTAGCAAAGTGGCATCGCGATGACGAAAATGCTCCTCCCGCGTACTCTCTCTCTCTCTATAAGCTTAAGCCGGTCTAATATCCCCGAGAGGAACGGCGGAGGCAACTAGAGAGCAGGAGAGAATAGAGAAAGAATAAACCAAACACTACTAATGGAAACGGGAGAAAATGGGAGATTCATCGTGAAATTATCTCGTTGCAGCAGGCTCGGGTTTGCCAAATTTTCCTTCTTTTTTTTCTCAAATGTTACGACAATCGTACGACAATCGTACGACAATCGTACGACAATCGTACGACATGATCGTGTGAATTCGAGTGAATTCGAGTGAATTCGAGTGAATTCGAGTGAATCTCGACGAGAAAGCCGTCGTCAGAGATTCGCATCATGGCTTCGAAGCTTCCCTACGAGGGAGCATTTCTTTCGTCTTTGTCACCTTCCAATCGCTCAATTAATTTATAAATCCAAATGAAAAACGCTTCTGGCCTCGTTTCTTCGTTTCCTCCGTGCGTACAGCGAGATATTCTCTTTCCCTCTGTATTTTTTGTTTCATCATCATTGTCATCATTGTCATCATCGTCATCGTCGTCGTCGTTATTGCTACTTTGTCTTTAGTTTGGGTTGTTTTTTTTGCGATAAACTCGCGAGTCCGCGAGAATAGCGCATCGAGGGTGAACCGAGCGTACGAAGAGAAAGACAAGTTGATGGTGTTTTCCATGCCAGGTGCCATACGAGCCGAGACTGGCCGACACCGACGAGCTTTCCCTCGAGAATCACGCTCGAACAAATCCGGCCAATCGAGTTTCGAGCGGGATGCGCGTATACGCGCTAATGAACCTCGCGAGCAGCAGCGAGTTTCCTCGCGACGCCATTTCACCATGCTAAAGTTACCTCGTAGTCCGTCTCCGCGATTCACGCTGATGGCTGGGTGCTGTTTGGTGTTTCGACATTTTTTCGACAACGGTTATACAGCGAGTTTCGGAAGCTGCTCCGACCACCACTCCTGCTCCGATGGATTACTGATCCGTCAAAGGCGAGGCATCTCGTTAGCCAAGATTTGGCCCTCTCGGTATCGAAATTAACGCGCGATAAATACCCTCTCGTGAATTCGTCCAACGGGCGTAGCGCGGAGAGATTTTCCGCGAGGTCGCTATCGTCGTCCGAGTCATCTTCACCGAGACGAGCGCGAGCTCTCCTCCGAATTTTTCGGCAATTTCCGAATTTTTCGGCAATTTCAGGATCCTCGCGTCGATCGCACATGGAAAAGCTCGTCGCCCAACAATTTGGAAAGGTCGGAAGGGGATAGCCTCGAGGGGGGCATTCTCCGGGATGGCTCGACGGACGAGGACAATGAGTCGAGTGGGAGCGACCAGGGGGTAAATATATACGAAAGTATAGTATATACCTATCCCGGTGGGATATGAATATCATGTGGTTTTACGGACTCGGCTCGGCTAGGAGGACCGGCTCGGCTAGGAGGACCGTCGCGCTTTACGAGTGCTAGGAAAATATAACGCGCAAGCGAGTCTCCAGCACTCGGGGATGTGATGTTGATCGAAGATGGCTCGGTTTATCGAGATAATACGCGTATACCCGCGTATACCCGCGTATACCCGCGTATACCCGCCTCGAGAGACCGCCGGATGCAAGTCGATCAATTGTTTCGACAAACATCACTCTCCGTATCGACGAGATGGAGAATTGTGCGATGCCGCGGGGGTGCGTCGTGCCCACTGGAAAAAATCAACAGCTGCAAATTGATGGAAGCAGGTGCGCGCGGGTACACGAGGCGAATGAAGAAATATACATGGCACTCGCTTCCGCGACCAACGATAATACCGACCAGGTACGACCAGGTACGACCAGGTACGACCAGGTACGACCAGGTACGACGTACACGCGCAATTTACATTCTTTTCCCGAAATACTCGGCGGTGACGTAAACATTTTCACTCGTCGGACACCGGTAACGAGCGCCGAGAATGGCCTCTGCCGATAATAACCAACGAAATCACCGAGCGAGCAGGACCCTTATAGATCCTCGTACGTAAACGCAACGTAACTCGTAAAGAAACGTCCTTGGCGGATCCATCATCCGTATACGAGACTGCCTCTTTCTTCCCCTTTGAGATGTTGATACTCTGAAAATTTGCGAGTTATCGGGCAAATATGCCGTAGGACGATGTGCGGTGTCTCGATTCGACGATTCAGCTCGAATATTTCGTTATACGCACCCACATTTTTCCCACCGAACAACCTGCTCTCCCCTCTCTTGGTCCATTTTTCATGTTTGCATTCCTCGTCGTCGTTCAATCATTATCCAAGTGGCACTCGTGTGTGCCATGTATGAATCATTCTGCAATTACTCTGATGTTTCCGTGGAGAAAAAGAGGCCAAAAAAAAAAGAAAAAAGAAAAAAGAAAAAAGAAAAAAAAACACGATAAAGTTGAAGCGAAAAAGGCGCGAAGGGTGAATTGTTTGCGTTGCCTTTTTCATTGTCGTCGTCGTCGTCGTCGTCGTCGTCGTCGTCGTCGTCGTCGTCGTCGTCTCGTCGAGCGCGTTTGTCATCCGGTTGGTCGAAACCTCACGTTGCCCTCAGCAGCTCCGGTAATGTCCGCACTCCGAGTCCCGCGGGACGTCTCAGCCACCCCGTCGACCGGAGCTCAAATTGCTTTTATACCGTGGATTGATTGACAATATACTTGCGTCAGGCAAGAGGGAAGTAGCGGAATTATGGAGACCCACTGGTACTGAAATCAATACCCACTGCTGTGCGGCAATCCCTGCTATACTCTTTCTTCCCTTCTGCCCCGCCCCGGCCCTCCGCACTCCGCCCGCCGCCCTCCGCCCTCCGCCCTCCGCCCTCTCCATCTCGTATTACACACTACAATATACAAGCGTGCGCGCGTCTCTGCGTGTATCGATACAGGATAAACAATCGCTCCGTCTCTGCGGCGACCGCGTGTTTCGGACGCCGGTTTTTACGAGGACAAAGAGGAATCGGGAGGCCGGCGGCGGGTCCTCGTCGTTTCTCGCAAATGTTCCGCTCGCCCAAATGAAACAACGAGTATGAACACTGCGCATCTTTGCCATTATTGTTTTCGATCGAATTACACGAGACGGTCGCGTCTCAATTGTGGGAGCGGGAGATCCTCTTCTTCCCTTCCCATTGTACGAAATAATGCGACAAACAAATGATATTCCTACTCGCACACGCACACGCACACGCCTTCGTCAGACGCAACGATTCTAGAGAAAAGTCACGCGGATCTACGTTTCAGAGTGTTTACCGCGGCCCGCGTCAATGCACGTACATTTCGGGGGTTATGCCGATGCGGCCATTTCCCTAATGCGGTATGCGCTTCAACCGCGATATACCGCCCGCCGTACGTTTTACCTTCCCTCGGGCTTATTTATTTCACGGTGTATCATCTTTCCGCCGTTTTTTCGCCCCCTCCTCGTCTTTTCTCTCCTTTAGCTTCCTTTGTCTCTCTCCGCGGCGGTTGGCACGCTGGGATGCTGCCGGTGATTTTCCTCAACGGCCGAGCGAGATGAGCTCGTCGGCGAGGAGGAGGAGGAGGAGGAGGAGGAGGAGGAGGCTCCACCTCGTGCCTCTGGAATATGTCTAGTCGGATTTCAAGCGGTTTCGAGTGGTGAAAGACGCCGCGGCGACATTCACGGCACACGCAATGTTCGACGATCGAGGATCATCGCTGGTTGCCCGCACCCTCCTCGCGAGTCGAATCCTCTCCTCGGGCCTCGTTTTTCTCCATAATCCACATGGTTGATTTGATTTGCGCGATGCATCGATCGGTGCGGTCGCTCGACGTTCCCTCGACGTTCCCTCGACGTTCCCCCGACGTTTCCTCGCGATGGCTTCTTCGTACACGCTCCTCGTGTACACTCGTTACTCGTTTGGTGCTTCCGGTAGCCTGCTCGGCTCTTGCCTCTGCAAGAACGCTCCGCAGTTCGAATTTGCCCAATCGTACATTCATTAATCATTCGTTGCAAGTGTTTGGGTTGTTTCTCTTCCCCCACCGTATATCGCGCGGCATAATCGCATTACGAAAAACGTGACCGTCGAGTATCGGTGTCTCAAGGCGGGGCACACCGTGGGTGCTAAGAAAACAAGATAAAGAAGAGAAAAAAAGAAAGAAAAAAGGTGAATCAAGCAGCGAGTCCCGCTGAGCCGAAGATTGGACTCTGCGCGTCTGCCGTCCGCTCGGCGGCGCATGGCATTTTCCCCTCATCCCTTGATGATGAACCTCTCTTATTTCCTTTCTTAGTTCCTATTCTTAGTTCCTATTCTCCCCTTGCGCGCAGAGCGCAATGACCGACCGGTCCATCCTGCTATCGAGTGATTTTTTTTACGGCCAACACTTACATTCCATGTCAATATTTGCGGAACGACTTGGCCACGATGAAAAGGCCACGTTCCTTTTTATTTACTTCACTTCTGCCGACTCATTCGTCCCCATGAACTCGAGTGAAATCTGTCGGAGAAACTGCAATTGTTTATAAATAGCGAAAAAATCACGAGAGACTGGAAGAGAGAGATATATATTTGAAATCTCGTACAAGTCCGTCGGGTCTGACGGATACGAGATCGGGAGTAAGTCGTCGACGACGAAAACGCGTCGAGTGTGACTAATTACCGGCAATCGTATTCTCGGCGGGGGGGGCTTTTTCTCGAGATGGAAAATAAAAAGAATGGATAGATGGGACGGAAAATGCGATGCTCACCCGGCGCGTGTGCTGGGCGAATTGCCGGAGCGAAATAACGACGAGCCCAGCACCTGGGCTCGAGTTTCTCTCGTATTGGCCTATAATATATCGAGGAGATCGGCGCAATGAGGAAGCGAAAAAAATGTGAAAAAATATGTTTTCCTCTTTGCATCGATGCCAGCGGCGGTCATATTCGTCGCGACAACTCGTTGATACGTTGAGGCGTATTACAGCGTGTGACATGTATTTCGCGGCACAAAAGAGCCCATCATTAACGAAAGTATCGTGTTTATAGGTCCATATTATGGTCGACGACTCGTCGGCTATTCGAGGCTATTCGAGGCTATTCGACGTCGCATCTGATTTCGCTGAATGGATGATCCATTATTGTCGCGCGCGAACAAGATGCTGGCGCGTTGAAAGGCGAAACTCCGAGTAGCCGTTTTTCGCTATGTCGCTCTGTCGCTTTGTCGCTTTGTTTTTTCCATTCCCCTCTGTATTGTCGGGCGAAACATCTCGGGCGAAAGCACGACACGTTCGTACGACCTGCGTATACGACATCCGTACGACGCGTTCTAACGTTGCGAACAAAAGATTCAGTCGAAACGAAAATACTTTGCGTCACACTCGAATACATCGAACCATATTTATTTGCGGATACTTGCCCTCGATTCGACGTGGCCCCGGTCATCGCCGTGATATACGCGACATCGGAAAATACAAATCAGAGGCACTTTGATGAAATACGCGTCTTTCGTTGTTGTATGTTGCAGATTCTTCTACCTCTATCATTTCTGCTTCTACGCGTATCACTATCGTTTCAATGGACAATACAGCAGCCTTGCTCTCGTGACTTCCTGGCTCTTCATACAGGTGAGTTTGATTCGCCTCTCTGTACAAAGCGAGGCCTTGGAATCGCGACGCGACGGATCTCATTTTTCTCTTTGCTTTTTCTCCGTTTGTCCTTTTTCCATCCTTTTTTCACATACCCTCGAGGCGAATTCTATTCAATTCGGAATATCTAATAACCACCGGGGCTGTTACACCGGCGGCTCTGGACGGATATTTTTCTCTTCGTACGAGACTCGCGTTACCGCATGTACCGTACATGGCGTACGCGCATACGGCGGTGTGCGTGGCTCCATCTCGATATACACGTATACGAGCACCCACGTGTGTACCGCCGGGGCGATCAAAGACGCAAGACGAATTTTCTCATTTTCAAAGTTCCTCCGAGCGGTATATTCACTTTTCCGTTTGTCCGTCAACGAATCCGCGTCCCGTGGGGCTCGTAGGGCTCGTAGGGCTCGTAGGGCTCGAGAGCCGAAACAGCTTTGGTCTCCGTAATTCGACACTGGGAGACTGGAACAAGCCGCGGTTTTCATTCCCGGTCGAGCCTCTTGTTTCAGGTAGAGAATACGCAATCGTGTCATTTTCTATTTTCTCATTTGCCATGTCGATTGAGCGGTAAAAGAAAACACCCCGAGGTTCGTGCGCCGCACGTCATGACGTGACGTGGTCCATTTTATTTTCCCGCATATAACGAGCGTGAAATCGTAGTGGAAAAATCTCGTACGTTCTCGTATGTTCTCGTCTGTTTAAAGATAAATATTTCCGCATACGCCGATTATAATGAGATCATTTTTCGCGACTCGAGACTCTGATGAGGTGAAATAAAAATTTGCAGCGTGACTGCTCGCGATAAGAGTATCGGAAAGAGAAAAACTCGGGTATTACGTTTCATATCTGCGCGCTCGTTCGAGCTCAATGGCGGCGGCGGCGGCGGCGGCGGCGGCGGCGGCGGCGGCGGCGGCGGCGGCGGCATTCCCCTAGTTACAGAAAAATCTTTACAGGTGAAAACATACGCGGCTTGTTTCACGGACGATTTTCCTCTTTCTCCCGGCTTTATGGTCGTCATAATATACTAGACTTCCGAGCGACAAGGACGACAAGGACGACAAGGACGACAAGGATACCATTATCTGAAACTTTTGTCATTCTCGCTCCATTAATATCGATAAAGAGACGAAAGCAACGAAAGGGGGAGGCTCAATGATTTCTGTTCCTTTTTCTTTATCGCTCGAAAAATAGCTGTACGAGAAATCACGAGAGTCGTCGCCGCCCATCATGTTTGCGTCGCTCGTCACATCCCTCTTGTTCTTGTGTTTCAGCACTCGATGGTTTATTTCTTTCACCATTACGAGTTACCCGTGATACTTCAGCAAGCTCAGTTGCAACAGCTCTTGTTGCGGAATCACGCGCCATCCGTGAATCATCCGCCGACGCCCAGTACCGGTTCCTCGACTCCCGGCGGGGCATCGCCGACACCGACGCCATCCGGCAGTCCGACTCTGATGAACGATCAGCAGCAGCAGCAGGCCACCGCCGACGCCACCGCCGATGCCACCGCCGACGGGGATAATCGCGTCGATGACGATTGGTCGCAAATCGATACCGATCCGAACGCGCCCGGTCAACTTCCCGCCGGGACCCTCGGCAATTCCACCCACGAAGGTAACCAGCCGCCCTATTTTTTTGTCTCCCAATCTTGAATGACTCGCGCGTCAACTCGAGGTTCTCGGCGAGACGCGTCGTCGTCGTCGTCGTCGCCGCCGCCGCCGCCGCCGCCGCCGCCGACGCCGCCGCCGCCGACGCCGCGATAATTCCGAGACTAATTTCGAAACGATCCAAACGAACGAACAAAAACAAAGTTTTCACATGTTCGCAAGATTTTCGCCAGTCGGTGGTGCCGACGGTTGATTGCGCGTATACGCGCGCGAATCGCGCTTTCTTTTCTTTTCTTCGTCTTTTGTTCCCTCGAGGGGCAACTCGCGCGGCAACTCGCGCGGCAACTCGCGCGGCAACTCGCGCGGCAACTCGCGCGGCACTCGGATTTCGCTCGATAGCCTCTCCAGATCGTCCAACGATTTCGACCATTTGCCGAATTCTGATACCATTTGCTGATAAATTCATGAAACTTGTGTTCAGTTTCGTCGTGCACGCAAGTGCCCAGCGAGTCTCGCGCTGCTGCGAACGCCCCAGCGGGCTCGACGTCGTCCCCCGAATCGGCGGAGGATGACGAGACGAGAGACGATCCATCGCCGAGGGGAGTAGCCAGGTCGTGTGGTACAACGACGGCAACGAGGCCCTGTAAAGAATCATCGACGTCCGATGCTTTTGAGGTGATTGAGGCGACGCCTGCGGAATCAACCGCGACGAAACAAACGGACGACGACAACGACGACGACGACGACGACGACGACGACGACGACGACGACATCACGACAGCGGAATTTCGCAATTCCGAGGAGGCTTAGGAACAACAACACAGCCCAAGTCGAGAGAATACATCGGAAAAGACAGAAACGAACGCGTCTGGCTCGCTCGTGATGGCGATGAGAAAAACACACCACACCGAGAGACGCTTATTGATCGTCGCGAGTCGCGTGTCGCGTGTCAAACTCGAGACTGGAGAGTCGTCGAAGCGAGCCACGAGCGGTTATTCGCTCGTCGAGAATTACAACAAGCAAAAACGTTTAAATCGCGACATGACCGAGGTCGGAACGTTGATGGAAATGAATTTTATCGCGTAAAGAAAAATCAAGCGAGAGAGAGAGAGAGTGCGCGCGCGCGCGATACGACGATACGACGATACGAGTGAGAATGAAAGGGGGAAACGGGCGTAAAAGAAACAATCGGATCGAACGCGGCAATGATCCAATGCTGACCGCGCGGCGTATCATTGTCGCAATTGGCGCGCAATACGTCGAGGCATGGAGAGCGGCGTTGTATCGCGGTTGGATCGATGACAATCTCGTACAGAAACAACGGCAAGATACACGGATCGAGACTCGAGGAGCGTGAAAAACATTCACAGCCCGAGATCAAATGAAATATCCAGTTTTTTTCTCTGTCGGATTTTCTCCATTTTCCCGTGGCGATTCCAGTCCCTAGAAGCCCGAATCTACGAGCTGTTGCGTTTCGCTCATGATCCTACAGAGTCGCGAATGGTCGCGAATGGTCGCGAACACAACGGCCGACTCTGGCCCTCTCTCTCATTCTCAACGATATTTTAACGGCGAGTATCGCGGATCGAAAGAAAAGTTGAACAAACAGAGAGAGGCGGGAGACGCTCCGCGAGGAAATGGCTCGACATTCGCCCCGTGTAATACACGCTGACTTCCGTTTCGTCCGCGTCAACATCATCTCTCGCCGTTCTTTGTACATAACACGAAAATTGTTATCTCTCTATCCCGTCTGCAAAACAATATATTCGCAATAAGCGGCGTTATATTCGCAATAAGCAACCTTGTATGTATATCGAAAAATAGAGACGAGCGCGGTACCCAAGTTGCTCATTGACCCAGCACACCCAGCCTCGATTAATCGTTTTCGAGGAAACGCGCGGCCAGGAGGAGCTGGGAGGAGCTGGCAGGAACATCGGTACAACGTCCGTGAGAGCTCGGCTCTCGGGACAGAGTCTTGGATTCGCACGGACCGGAGCGAGCGCCAGCCGCGTTACGCACCAGCCGCGTTACGCACCAGCCTCGTTCGTCTCTGACACGAAAAGTCAAAAGATACGCGGAATCGCGACGACGCACCGTCCACGTAAGTACACGTTACATACCTACGCGGGTATAACGAGGATACGTCGCAGCGGCTCTCACCGAGATTTCAGGGGGAAAAAATCGGCAAGGAAATGGCGATTATGTACACGGTCGTATATAGTATAGTACATAGCCCCCGTCGTAGCCGCGCGTACCGTACAAAGCGAGTAAAGCCCGCCTTTGACGGATTTCGGTGTACGACTCTGATGAATTTCACGATAAACCGACGCGTAGCAACGTAGCCCCCGGTTCCTTTGAGGCTCATCGCGCCGTATTATCCGAATATTATCCGAATATTATCCGAATATTATCCGAATATTATCCGTTCGCTGCATGTTTGTGCCGTCGTTTTATTCATCACCCCGCTGTACCGCGGAAACTCCGAGCGGAGCTCTTATCGACCGCATCTCGCGTACTATATTCGTACTATATCGTATAAATCGCGCGGTAGCCAATAACGAATCTTACGGGTATAAATCGCCCGATGAATTTGGACGGAAATGTTTTGCGTCTTTTGCGTCTTTTGCGCAAAACCGCAAACTCGCGGTTGGCCCTCGTTCGTACTCGCGATACCGATGATTTTTTTTGCCACCGCGCGTCCGAGAATCAGACGACCCGCGTCGTTTTCGCCTTTGCTACGCTCGAGTCGCTCACTTCGTTTCTCGCATCGGTGATCCCCGGCGCGGCGCTTATCAGCGCTCGGCAGGTTGCGCGGAGCCAATTTTCCATTTACCAGCATCACTCGCATCACTCGCGGACATATCGGCCATATCGGCCATATCGGCCATTCCACGCCCGACTTTCGTCCGTTTCTCCTCCACCGCTCGACTCGACGGAATTATCACGCGGAAATGGCTTTTTCATTTGTTCTCTCTTGCAATGTTTTGACCTCGCTTATCGCGCGAATCCCCGAGCGAATCCTCGAGCGTTGCAAAGAAATCGACGAAAAATGAGGAAAAATGTACGTCTCATCTCGTCACAGGGAGGCAGCAGCAGGTGGCGGCGGGCAAATGAAAAAAGCTCAAGCTTCGAGTATGCTCGCTCGGTATCGCGCGTCGAGGGCCCCGTGTTTATTCGTCCTCGAGACTCCGAGTTTCATCCGTGTCTCGAGGACAGGGGAGGATTTATACGTACAGAGACGACCGTTACAACACCGCGCTTTTCCGCCTTTTATATCGTCCGGTCTCGCGGGCTGACACGCGCCGTACATCTCGACCTCGTCGAGGTATATCGTCGAGGTATATCGTCGAGGTATATCGTCGAGGTATACGATAAACCGCCATTAAAAATATCATGCATCCAGAGCCGAGAATAACGAGCAATTCGATAAACCCCCGAGCCGATGATACACGAAACAGCGATATGCCAAGCTGCGATGGCCGAGTTGTCGGCGGCCGAGAAAAGCCCAAAAGGGCCAAAGTGACATAACGAGGAGGAGGACGACGAGGACGACGACGACGACGACGACGACGACGACGACGACGACGACGGTGGTGCGCCAACAGCCGAGCAAGACGCCGTACGGAAAAAACCTGGCGTTTCACACGTTCCCAAAAAATCCATTATTCCAATGTCTCGTCTCGTCTCGTCCCACACCATAAGCCTCTTCCTTTTCGCCCTCTTTGCGTCCTCTTCCCCCGCCCTCCTCGCGCGCGTATCACACGCGCCAGTTTTGCCCCACTTTTATCGACCGTAATAAACTTTTGGACGGATTTATCCCGGCACTGTTTTCTCTCTCTCTCTCTCTTTCTTTTCCCCCAAACGTCCACGACTACGCGGCTACGTGCTGACGTTTCTTCGCCCGAGTTGGCAGTGTCGTTGAATAAAATCATGAATAACGAAAATAAGCATCAATGTTGAAAGTCTACGGGTTTTTCACGTCGTTATATCATATACGGTTCGAGAAAACCCGACGAAGCGCAATTTTCATTCGAGTCCGCGATGAGGATTCTCGCGATAAGCGGAGACGATGAAAAATTTGAGATATTGAGGTCGTATCGCGCGAGACAGTATCCGCATCTCCGGCTTTAATTTCTCCACCGCGGTACGATGCCGCCCCCGTATCTCCCCGATAAATAATCAATTGCCGAGGTGCCGCCCCCGCCGCTTATTGCTCATCGCGTTCACTCCGACCTTTGCGCGCCTCGAGCGTCTTGGAATTTTCCTTCATCAATCGACCCCCTTACCGTTTTTTTTTTCCTTCGACTCGAGTCGCGCATCATTTTTCCACAGATACACACGCGGCGACCCCTGGCTGCTGTCATCTCGCTCTTTCGCATAATTCCCGCGATGTTTTAACATCACTTTAAATCTCTTGGACGAACATTTTTGGCTTTTACATTTTTGGCTTTTTTTTTCTTTTTTTTTTCTTTTTTTTTTTCTTTTTTTTTTCTCTTTATACATCCGACGTACACTCTCTACTGGCCAAACTTGGTCATACGACAGACCTGACGCGCGGCGGCGGCGGCGGCGGCGGCGGCGGACGGTCTTGCTTTTTCAGTTTTTATCGTTTTTTTTTCTCGGCGCCGGTAACAAGCGTAAAGTAATTTCGAACGAATAATAAGTTCCGCCCGTGGCTGCCGAGCAAAGAGGCCTCTCGACGATACGCCGCGAATTTAATACTATATACAATTATATACCGTATGCCGCGCAGCGGCAGAGCGTATGTACTCGAGCTCTCTCTCTCTCTCTCTCTCTCTCTCTCTCTCTCTCTCTCTCGGAGGGTTGATTAACCGCGTAGTAGACGGACAAGAGTCCGAGCCCGCTGCTCCGAGTGTACGCGGCTGGTACATGTCCGAGATTAAAACGGACTTTGGTGAAAAAAATGCCCAAGCTTCCGAATGACGCGCCGCCGAAATGGCAAGCGAGGCGAGCTTTTTTCATCCTCGCCGCGCCGGGGATGCGGTCGGGAGCTCGCTAGCTCGATAGCTCGATAGCTCGATAGCTCGTCTTTCGAGCGTCATTCGATCGAGAAAATCTCGACGATGACGATGCGGCGCGGGGTCCTCTGAACTGCACTGAATTTTGCTTCATTTACCTCGGATTTCATATTATACACGTGTACGCGTGCTGCTGCTGCTGCTGCTGCTGCTGCTGTTTGAAAACTCTCTCTGCTGCGCTTTGTGAATCTATAGAGCGCAGAGCGCAGAGTTTCCAAGAGCAATACACCCCCAGAGATTCGAGAGAGTCGAGCTTGCTGTCTTTGACGCAGGCAAGGAGGAAAAGAGACATTTGCTGGAAAATGATGGCCGAATAGCAGCGCCATATGCGTATACTATAAGCGAGCTTTCGTCTCGCTGAGACCAAGTGTTGCTTCTGTTTTTCATAATTATTACAGGATTTGCACGGGCCGGGTATTTGCACGACCGGCGCACCCTCCAAGCCCCGTATATGTATATCATCCACGCGTTAAACGGGATTACTCGACGCTGGACGAACCGCGCGAGCCAGCCAGCAGAGTTGGATTAACGATTTATTCACTTTTTTCCGTGTTTTCTCTCTCTCTCTCTCTCTCTCTCTCTCTCTCTCTCTCTCTCTCTCTCTCTCTCTCTCTCTCTCTCTCTCTTGTGATTATACGCGTACACGCGAGTTTCGTGCCTATCCCCGAGTGAAGAAAACCAAGGAAAAATACATCGGGCATGAGGTACTTTTCGCCCGGGCTAACGTGCCGAGGTAACGCGCGGCGGCACAGCACAGATATTCGCAACGAGCAAAGGGTACAGTATCATTTTGAATAAATCGACGTTTCGTCTCGACAACATCCATTCTGATTTTCCTCACTCTGAATTGTCTTGACGATAGACTCTGCACCAAAGTACATTTCACGAGCAAGCGGGCGAGAGAGTAAATGAAGAAATGAAAAAATGAAAAAATGACGAAATTACGAGTTATTCGTCATGGATGAAAAAAGTCAGCGTCCTTTCGTTCTGCGATATTCCATCTCCCCGAGCTGCTGACGAGAATTACGCGCACGGTGAATAAAACTAATATAATTATATACCAACACAATAATATGTATTTTCGAGAAGCCCGCTGTAGCGATGGCAGCCTCCGCGGCAGCCTCCGCGGCAGCCTCCGCGGCAGCCTCCGCGTAAGATAAATATCGTCTCGCCTTTCCATTCGGTAAAACCTTTGAACGTGGCTTTCGGTTGAAGGATTTATACGAACAAAGAGTCCCATCCGTGCGGGGCTGTCGCGCGCACGAGCGCATCTGCGCGCTTGTTGAAACCGCCGTAATCATTTACCGCGCACAGGGGCGCGCCGTTGGGCAATGCAAACATATGCCGAGGCTGCGTAAAACTGTTTCATAGTGTTATAAACATGCCGGCATGTATACGCGTATATCCAGGTCGTTTGCTGGGGACAACGAGTCCCCGGCGCGAGAGCATCAACGGAAACTTAACGCGGGCGATAAATATCTAAGATTAATTTATGTGCACGAGCGTGCGTATACTATATACGCCGTTCGTGTCAGCAGACGTCGGAAACAGCAGTCTCGGCGCGTAGCGCGGTAGTTGCGACCATTCCGCGCGATTAAAAATCCTACGCTGCTGGACTCGCGACTCGTTCATAGAAAAAACTTTTCCCCCTGCGAAAAAGAAAAGCGGAACAAACATGGCGAATAAAATTCTTTTTCACTCGCCGCGGTTTATGATTTCTCACGGGGGTGGCAGCTGCTGCTGCTGCTGCTGCTGCTGCTGCTGCTGCTGCTGCTGCTGCTGCTGCTAATACATAAATCGTTCGATCAAACACGCGACGGCATTGACCGATTCGATGTGTCGACAGTGAAATGTTGACCGCGTGAAACTCGAGATGATATACACTCAACTTTTGGCCATTATAATTATCATGATTATTTATATAACATACATCTCATCGCCTACGCTTAATCGACAAGCACATGCCGCGGTAGCGTCAAGTTTTCCGTCAAGTTTTCCTTCGAGTTTCACGAGCATGTTACGAAGATGGATTATCCCGCGATGGAGCAGTAACGAAAAAGTGTTTAGCGGATCATTCGATGATTGAATGGTTTACCGTACCGGCGGTTACCGGTACGGGCTCATGTGCTGGAAGAAAGAAACGCCGCGCGAGACCCATCGTGGCATTTCTCGTTTCGATCGTTGCGGCTTGTCGTCAGTTTTTATGAAAGACTAAAAAGGCATTGCTGGGTATATACTCTCGAGCCGACGCACGCGCGATCGTGCGGTTGCGCTGCAGCGTAGTCTTCCTTTCTTGCGTAATTCAATCTGCTGATGTCGAAAGCCCCGGTGTATAACTGTCAAATTCAGGCAAAAGCAAAACATTGGCTTTTTTTCTCAAGTTTTTCATCTTTCAGGAGCTCGTTCGATCGGCAATTTCCCGCCGACCACGAAACACGCACCGACTTTTTCCCGAAAGCTCGCTATTTCAATGAGAAAATATCAGCAATTTATTCCTCAAATTCGCATTACTCCATTTTTCGACCGAAATAATGGATTTTCGATCAAGTACCGATGTGTTTTGTTATTAGCGGGAAAAAATACATGAAAATGGACGATTGAAAATAGATTTCGAGGTAACGAATTTTTCGGAGATTTTTGGCAATCGGGAACATTGATTTTCCCTCATTTTATTCCCATACATACCCCATACATGCGCCTTTGGGTTTTTTTCACCAACTGTCAGCACCAGCAACCAACATCGATTTCGAGGCTGAAGCACTTGAGCTATCGACATTTATCGACTTGCACCCCCGATAAATGTATATAGCACGAATAGAAACGTACTTGTGACCATTTGAAATTTCGACTTTTCGACGATTCGAACGAAACTCGGAGACGCCGAGACGCCGAGACGCCGAGACGCCGAGACGAAATCTACGCATATAGATACGCGCGTTCGCTCCTGCGTATGCGTTCCCATGGGATGTTATCGGCCAGGCAAATACGTGTATTCTCAAGCAATAACATCGCGAATGTGTGTTAATTCCCCAAGAATACGCGTCGCCAACCTGGCCTCGGTGCTCGGAATAAGTCATTGCCGTCCTCGTCGTCGTCGTCGTCGTCGTCGTCGTCGTCGTCGAAGAAACGATTTGAGAAAAATACTGCGAATGACGCTGCTGCTACGAGTTGGATTCCTAGTTACAACTGTGTATTCTCAAGCAATAACATCGCAAATGTGTGTTAATTCCTCAAGAATACGCGTCGCAAGCCTGGCCTCAGTCGTCGTCGTCCTCTTCTTCTCATTTCTTCCTTGGGCAGATGTTTCCAACGGTCCATTATTTTTCCTCGAGCATCTCCCACGGTCGTCCGCCGTTCGATCGGGCTCTTTGGAAGATATGATTAAACAAAAAACACAAGCATATCAAAAAGACTATCAACGAGGGTAATCATCCTGGAGTACAGTATATATATATATTGGTATATGCATATATCATCATTGTGTCAATGAAACGTTGATCGTATGGACGTATCTACGACAGGACACAGGTTCGCGCCTATACGGTTGGACATTGAGCGCGGAGAGCGTATGGTGATTAAAACGACACATCGCGCAGCGGAAAGATCCTCAACGCCCGCGTTTGGACGTGTGTCATATCATAGATGAGGTTGCGCGCAGGGCCGACGAGTCGCCGATAAAAGACGTTGCAAATTCTCTGCCGATCCGCAGCGATAAGGAACAAGGAGGCTCGCGGTGATATCGCTCAACGAGAGTCGAGAGGAAAAATGGGAAAAACCCCTCGCATCGTCTGGCCTTTGGCGAGCAGTTTCTTGTTTATTTTTCAAATTTTCCTTCTTCCGCACCCAACGGCCGACAAATATTAAGTGGGGCGGGGGGCACACGAGAGAGGCAGCACACGCGGAAGGATGCGGTAGGGAAAGGCTCGGAGGCATCCGCCTCGATTGGATGGGTGCCAAGTAAGAAGGCTGCTGCTGGTGCGCACAGCAGCGCAACCCCCGTGTGCTCTCGCGCACCGAGTAAAACAATTCCGTGGTAATAAGATCGAAAGAGCGACGCGGAGATGCTGCTCGTTAAGGCGATACGTATACACGGCGGTAGCGGCGGTAGCTTTCTGGAAAATCGGGGAAAAACAAGGCGGGTGCTGAAACAAACGAGAGTCTCCGGTTCGACTTATCGTTTATCGTATATGTATAGTCTCGCGGTGCCTGCGCGGCTCGCATTCTTCGATATATTTCGTATAGTATGTACGCAGCAAGAAGAGCGCGATGGTGAAACGAGAAATTTGCTGCGCCAAACGAGCCGCGAGGAGCTCGACCTTTTGACCTTGCCACTTTCCGTTCTGCACTTTGACAAACTCGCGCGGTCGGAATAACAATTTTCACAATTTTGACAAATTTTGCCTCCTCGCGACGAGTTGCTATTTCATTTGGATTCATCGTCGTCATCGTCGCGAGAATGCGCGAAATTGCCCGTTATCAATAGGACTTTAATGACGCTAAACTCGGCCAGCACGCCCTCGCCTACGTCGGTGTATCATAAACCGCGTGATGATACTCGCATACGCACGCGTTGAGGAAAATCAGCCTCGCCCCGTAGCAGCAGCAGCAGCACGCGAAACCCGAAAGCGTTATGTCGCGCGTGGGACAGGATGATGCAACAATTATTTTGCCCTGTGCGTTAACCAAGTATGCCTTTGTCTCTCCGCCTCCGGTTACGAGCTTCTCATTAAAGTCCTATTCATAGCCGCTACGTTGTTGCGAATCCCCGCGCGCAACACGTGCACATACCGAATAGCCTCGCACGGTTGCGAATAAATTATAAACAGCGCATACACGTCCTGTCATATATATATATATATATTTAATTTATTCCATCGTATGTGCCAGTGGCAACTGCAATGCCGGGGATTCCGTAGTCCAAAGCTCGAAATGCCAGTTGCGCGTGATCCTCGTTCCAATGGCAGCAAAACGAAATTATATGCGTATAATACCGTCACGTTGTATGCCACATGCGCCGCCCGCCGACGCTCCTGCTGCTGCGACGCATACGCGTTCGCGCTCGCGGTGTCGAAAGAAACAAATTATTTCCAAGCCGCAAATGACACTCGCGGTTTTTTGCTCACCTCTCTTCGCGTCGTTGCGATTGAAAATGAAATCGCGGGCCGGTAATATTAACGGAATCGTCTCGGTGCGAATGATCGCGGTCCATTGTTGGTGTGCGTGTCGCTTTTTTTTCGTCCGACCTACAAAGGGCGAAAGAGTCGCGTGACACACGGAGACGGATCATTGGTTTTCGACTCGATCGTTATACGTGCGAGTCTCGCGCAATCTCTCCTCTCTCCCGACTCTCTTGCTTCGCTCTTCATTCGCGGAAGGAGCTTTCGCGAAACGACGAATCTCTGCACGATTGCAAAAGCTCCTCGTTCTTGCCGCCTTTTCGCATCATCGCCCCCTCCGCTACCGGCTTTATGCCGTATACCGAGGAGAATCGCGAGAGAGAGAGAGAGAGAGAGAGAGAGAGAGAGAGAGAGAGAGAGAGAGAGAGAGAGAGAGAGAGAGAGAGACGGACGGATGCGGTATGCTGGACGATCGAATGATCAATATGTACACCGTACACGCGTTGGTCGTTGATTTTTTAAATCTCGGCGCAACGCGGCACGGGTATGAGAGACGCGCAATAAGTATCTTTCCGTTCCCCTTTGCATGTGTGTGTGTGTATTTCAAAAGGGGCAATTATCTGCAAACGCTCGCAACAGCGTGTTTGCCAACTGGAACGAGCATTTGCTCAAAGTTGATCTTGCGAGAAAAGTGCCAAGGGGCGTTTCTCCAGGAATAACCCGTCAATTTGTCTCGTGTACAATTCCAGCCAATTGCTGTCGAGCCAAGAACGAATGTGTTCGCGAACCTTGTTCGCGAACCACAAACGATGTACCACCGGTGTAATAGGAAGAATCGTTTGTCAGTTAGTAACACGCAACAGCCTCTCGCCGGCGTGAAGAGGATTTTGTTTTTTCTCAGGAAGGGAAATCCTTGGGGGGGGGGGGGGGGGGAAGGTCGCGTGCGGAATATTTTTCAAATTCCCGTATACATTTTATTAGCGGACATGCGCGCGATATCGGTGCGTTTGCTCTATAGTTTCAACATGTATTCTCAACGAAGGAAAAACGAGGCGTTTTTCCAAGGACTCGGCGGCGCGTTGCGAGTTGGGTTCGCTCGCGGCGTTCATCCTCGCCGGTGCGTCGCGGGCTCGAGCACGAGCCGAAAACCCTCCTTGGGCACCATAGCGAAGCTCCTTTTGTCAAACTCCAGTGGCAAACTTGTTCCCGCGTCCATCTTTAGGCGGCATTTTTTCAGCAGGTGAAAAATCAGGACCTTGGTTTCGAGGAGGGCGAACCTGTTGCCGATGCACATGCGAGGGCCTTGGCCAAAGGGAAAATAGGCGCCGCCGGGCTCGAAGCGCTCCGATGATTTGCGAGCATCGGTCGTGAATCTATCGGGATCGAATTTTAGCGGATTCGGAAAGTACTTGGGGTCTCTCTGTACGCAGAATGCCGGGAACCAGACGCTCTGGCCGGGCTCGATGACGATCGGTTTGCCACCGGGCAACGCCGGTGGCAATTGAAACGATTTGACGCAGAGTCTCTCGAGGAACGGGGCGACCGGATAGAGCCTCAGCGTTTCGTTGACTATGGCGTCGAGATATCGCATCCCGTTGATGACCTCGTAATTCACATGGCCGTTGCTCGCTCCGCTGCTCGCTCCGCTGCTCGCTCCGCTGCTCGCTCCGCTGCTACCGCTGAGAACGTCCTCGATCTCGGCGCGGAGTTTCGCCTGAACGTCCGGATTGGCGGCGATCTCACGAGCGACGAAACACATGAGAGTGGCGGTCGACTCGAACCCGCCGAAGAAAAAGATGAACGCCTGAGCGGTCATGTCCCGAATCGTCAGCTCGGGGCCTCTGTACGACTTTTTCTCCCGCGATTCCATCATCAGTTGAAGCATGTCGGGCCTCGTAATTCCCTCTCTCTCTCTCGTCTCGATCGTCTCTCTGACAATGTTCTCGAAGAACCTTTCCGCCTTCAACGGGACGAACTTGAGACCGAGGAGTCTCGCCAGCCCCGGGAACGATCTCATGAAGAAAATCTTGATGCCCGCCCCGTCGAAATTCGTCACTCGTTTGCCGAGCGTGTAAAAGTCGTTGCTCGGATTGGCCATTGTGTCGATTTCGATGCCAAACGCGCAAGTCGCTATCACGTCGTTTGTGTATCGCGTGAACATCTCCTTCGTGTCGATCGCCCTGGCTCCGCCGCCGCCGACGCCATTTGCCCTCGCCGCTACCCCGGTGTGCCCCGGTGTGAACGCGACGTCGAGCAAACGATCGGTGAAATTGCTCGCGCAGTTCCACATCAGTTTGAACATTGTTTTCATCTTGCTGCTCGTGAACGCCGGGCTCAAGAGGTTTCGCACCTCCTTCCATTTTTCACCGCGCAGACCGAAGAGATTGTTGCCGAACATTGGATCCAAATCCGGATCGAAGAAGGACTTGTGATCGGTGAAGTGATCGAAATTCTTCACCGCTATCGACTTTATCAATTCCGGCGATCTTATCATTATTACCGGCTGATCAAAGTCGTGGAAACCGACGTAATCGGCGTCCGGATCAATCGTGTACGCGCTCTCCATCATTTCCGTAAAATGAGACCGTCGGAGTATCATGCTCAACGAATTGCCGAAAAACGGCCACGGTTTTCGATTCGGTATTCCAAGGGCGTCGAGCCTGTTGCGTTTTCTCCATGAGGCCCGACAGACGTAGAAAAACCCGAGGAATATCGCGAAAATCACGAGTAACGAGTTCATGGCCGCTGATTTATTCTTCCCTCTCTCTCTCTCTCTCTCTCACTCTCTCTGTGACGGGCGAAAAAACGACGTACGTCTGTCGCGCTATACTGTTATACTTGTTTTTCTGTCGTTTCCGCCCACAGCGGAATCGCTATCTCCGCCGATTCGCTCGAATCATCGAGCTTGACTGACGCGCGAGCGTTTGTGCAACCTTTATATTTCCGCCGCGTATACGAGTCTCTACATACGGGCGATACGTCCGTATCTCTCGTCATGTATACGTTGCCGTTTGTTTTACGATGACGCGATCTTCGCGCGATGCTATATTTGCGTCCTTGTTTTTTTCTTCATTTCCACTTCCATTTCAACGAGAGAAACACACTCGGCGGTTCCGCCGCCGCGACGAGGAATCGACAATTGAGAGTAATCTCGCGGTGATGAGACGGACGACGATAGGAGGACACATCGAGAGGATAAACACCGGCGGGGTATCATTGTTATTTATTCATTGCAATCAACGGTACAAGCGTGTGTGTGATAAAGACGCGCGTGTAATACAGACGACGACGACGACGACGACGACGACGACGACGACGACGACGACGAGGATATATATGCGCGCGTATACATGCCGGTGCGGGGGTCAAGGTTCGAAACGCGTGTCGGGCGTCGCCGCCGGAGAGCCCCTCGCGATCGCGGACGTCGCAGCGTCGTCGTTTCGAGCTTCGATCTCGAGCCAGAAGCCACCTTTGGCCGTCATGGCGAAACTGCTCGCGCTCAATTCGAGCGGCAGGCGCATCCTCCGAGCCGGCTTCAAACGGCACTTTGACAACAGATGGAACATGACGACTTTCGTTTCGAGAAGGGCAAATCTGTTTCCGATGCACATCCTCGGCCCGAGACCGAATGGAACGTACGCCGTCGGATCCGCCCTGCTGTTTTCGCCGTTCTTCGTGAATCTCTCGGGATCGAAGGTTCGCGGGTCGGTAAAGTACTTTGGGTCCCTCTGCAGGGAGTAGACGGGAATCCAAACGTTGTCACCCGGGCGCAGGGTGACGGGCCTGCCGCCGGGAAGCGCCGGCGGCAGCTCGTACGTTTTGACGCACTGCCTGTCGAGGAAAATACCGATCGGATATAACCTGAGGGCCTCGTTTATAACCGCATCGAGATACCGCATTTGATTTATCGCGTCGTAGCTCACGCCGTTCGTCTGCCCCTGCAAAACTCGGTCAATCTCGTTCCGCAATTTCTCCTGTATCTCCGGATTAACGGCTATCTCATGAGCGACGAAACACATGAGCGCCGCGGTCGTGTCGAATCCGCCCAGGAAAAAGACAAACGCCTGCGAGGTCATTTCGGTAATGCCGAGGCCCGCCGACTCGTCGTTCCTTCTCCGAGATTCCATCATCAGTTGCAGCATATCGGGCCGGGTGATGCCCTCGCGGTCCCTCGTTTCCACCGTTTCTCTCACGACCCTCTCGAAGAATCGCTCCACCTCGTCGCCGATGAGCTTGACACCGAGGAGCCTCGAGATACGGGGGAAACTCCGGAGGATGAAGAACTTTAACGAGAGAACACCCTCAAAGTCCAATGCCTTTCTGCCGAGCACGTAAAAGTCGTTTTTCGGATTTCTCATTGAATCGACGCTTATGCCAAAGGCGCAGCTGGCTATGACGTCATTCGTGTATCTCGTGAAGGCGTCTTTCGATCCGACGACGTAGGACCCGGCGGTGGCGGCGGTGGCTCGTTCGACCGCGTAATCCGCGAATTTTTCACCGCAATTCGACATGAGCTCGAACATGGCTCTCATCTTGCTGCTGGTGAAGGCCGGTGTCAGTAAATTCCTCATTTCTCTCCATTTTTCGCCGCGAAGCGAAAACAGATTGTTACCGAAGAGAGGCTCCCGATCGGCGTCGACGAATCCACGATGATCGACGAAATGATCGAACCGCTTGATCGTTATGTCCTTGATCAGATCCAAGCATCTAATGATTATCGTTGGCGCGCCAAAGTCGTAAAAACCCACGTACTTGGCGTCGTCGTTGAGCCGGTAGACTCTGTCGACGGCTTCGGCGATCGGGCACATGCGGAATACAGCGGGCGCCATATTGCCCAAGCCCGGCAATAACGGCCTCGTGTGCGGTATTGCCAGTTTTTCGAATTCGTTCCATCTCCGCGAGAGCAGGCAACGAATGGCAAAGAGGGCCGCGAGTACACACAGAACGAGGCTCGGCAAGTCCATTTCGTTCGATCGGCTTAAATATCCTCGGCGATCGCGTCACCTCTGTCGCGTCACCACTGTCGCGAGCGCGCGCGCTAGCGGCTATGCCGGCGCTCGACAGATACGCTCTCGGTGCACAGCTCACGGTAATCGTCGATTGCAGCAGCTCGAACCGCCGTCAACGACTGACTCGCGCTGTAAAATTCCACGCGCTTAATGTACGTCAGCGTCGGCGCTCGGGTCGGAGCGCATGAGAAGCCGCGATAGTCGCTTCCGTATTTATAGAACTCGATCTATTCGATTACGGTATACTCGATCGCGCTAAACACGCGCTGTACGCGAGTCGACGAGATGGACGCGGGAATGACGAGTAAACAGCACAGAGATGAGTCGCGATAGAGGAGCATCGTCGAATCTCGTTTGTGCGCATTCATATATATAGTACACTATTATCGCGCGTGGTTGCGCGGTATAGTCAATGTTGACAATCGCGTCCGTATCACGCCGACTTTATTAATCTCTAACGTTCTCCACGGTCGTGCCACGGTCGCGAATACACGATGCCGAGGGTGGCGGCGGTAATAATTTTCGGCTACGATCGTTCGTTAACCTGCTCGGTGAGTTTCGGTGAGCTCGCGGCGGCGGCGGCGGCGGCGGCGGCGGCGGCGGCTCTCGATTCGATTTCCAGCCAAAAGCCACCCTTGGCCGTGAGCGCGAAGCTTCCCTTGTTGAATTCCAACGGCACGAGAGTCTTCGCCGGGCTCGGCCTCAAACGGCACTTTGCCAATAGATGAAAGAGCACGACTTTCGACTCGAGGAGAGCGAATCTCGTGCCTATGCAGGCTCTCGGCCCCTGTCCGAACGGCAGATAAGCGTACGGATCAACGTCGTTTCTGCGATCGGCCAGGAATCTTTCGGGATCAAACTCGTCCGGTCGGGGGAAATACTTTGGATCGCGATGTATGGAAAAGACGGGAAACCATACCGTGTCACCGGGATGCAACGCGACGGGTCTGCCGCCGGGCAACGCCGGTGGCAGAACGAACCTCTTGACGCACTGTCTGTCGAGAAACGACGCGCCCAGGTACTTTCTCAGCGCCTCGCTGATCACGGCGTCCAGATAAGGCATCTCGTTGATGGCCTCGTAAGTCGGCGGCGTCGGCCCGCCGTTGCGATCGTTCATCAGCACGGCGTCAATCTCGTCTCGCAGTTTCTCCTGTACCGAGGGATTAACGGCGATCTCGTAAGCGGCGAAGCACATGAACGTCGACGACGAATCAAAGCCACCGAAGAAGAAGCTGAACGCCTGCACGGTCATGTCCTGAATGGTGAGCGCCGCCGGAGCGTCCTTGTCCGGCCCGCCGGCCTCGTTTCGCCGACGCGTTTCCATCATCAGCTGCAGCATGTCCGGCCTGCTGATGCCCTCGCGATCTCTCGCCTCGACCGTCTCCCTGACGACGTCGCGAAAAAACTTCTCCGCCAACGGATCGATGAGTCTCAGACGGAGGAGCTTGGAGACGCGGGGGAAGCTCTTGAGGAGAAAGAACTTGACGCCGAGAACTCCCTCGAGCCTCGTTGTTTTTCTACCCAGGACGTAAAACGCATTCGTCGGTTCCTTCATCGAATCGACGCTTATGCCGAAAGCGCACGTCGCTATAACGTCATTGGTGTAACGGGCGAAGGCGTCCTTGGTGTCGATGACGCTCGGCTCGTCGGCCGATCGGGCCGCCAGGTGATGCGCGAAATTCGTCGCACAGTCGGACATTAACTTGTACATGAATTTCATTTTGCTGCTGGTGAACGCCGGGCTGAGAACGGCCCGAGTTTCCCTCCACTTTTCCCCCGAGAGCGCAAATAAATTCGTGCCGAAAAGCGGATCCTGCGTTACGTCGACGATTTTCCGATGATCGACGAAATGATGGAAATATTTAACGGTTATGTCCTTTATCAGCTCCGGCGATCTTACGAGTATCACCGGATCGCTAAAGTCGAAGAAGCCAACGTAAGCCGCGTCTCTGTTGAGATTGTAAGCTCTGTCGATTACGTCGACGAGAGCGCAGCGGTTCAGCAACACATCGGCCATATTACCGACGATCGGCATCGGCCTCGTGTGCAATATTCCCAATTCGTCAAACTTGTTCCGCCGTAATACGTAGTAATAAATAATAATCAGTGCACCAGCCACGAGGCTCAGGAGCGGTGTCCAGCAGCAGCGTTCCATGCTGCCGGTGCTGCTTTCACTTTATGCGTCTTGTTGACGAACGCGGAGCAACTCCTCGAGAGAGGATCGGATCGGCCGGGCGATTGGAACCGAGTCCCGTTCGTCAATGCGCTAATTTCAAATGATTCACGAGCTATTCGCGAGCTATTCACGCGAGCACCCGTGATGCGGGGATGGCTACGTGAATGGGTGCGGTCAAAGTATACGCGCGATCATACGCCCAAGAGTTGCAGACATTTCACACTGATTATCGCAAGGCTTACCGTGATTGGAGAGATCGCGCGTTCAAACGGTCATTTTATCTCTCTGCCTTTCGTTTTTGCAACGACGATAAAGATTATGTAAATTTGGCTAATTTTCGTCGTTGCGCAACTCTCGCTGGCTCTATATAATACTCTTATCGAGCGTGCTGCTGGAAATATTGGAATTTGGAACGCGCCGCCGCCGCCGCCGCCGCCGCCGCCGCTGATTTATCGCGAACATTGCTCGTCCATATGTCTGTGGGATAATTTATATTTACGCCAAATCTCTCGTCGTTATCGCGCACGCGCAATCTTTTATACCGACGAAATTATCATCGATTGGTCGTCGTCGTCGTCGATATCACAATAAGGCGTTTAATCGCGAATGTATAATTGCGATAACGATAGTGATCATCATCGTCCGTACTGCTGGGTACCGCGACGGTACTTTCTCCGGCTTTCACGCGTAATACAGTACATCGCAAAGCGACGGAGGCGATGGAATCGGATGATTGACGGCGACGGCGACGGCGACGGCGACGGCGACGGCGACGGCGACGGCGACAGTGCGGATGATTGACGATGAGCTTTCGATCGCGCAACGACGATTATCCGAGACGGGCGTTGATCGTTATCGCGATTGACGCGCAATGATTTATTACATGACAATCAATTTATAACAATTACAGTGGAATTTCGCGTATTATCGTATATTACCGCCGCGCGAAACTCCGGCTACGACGTTGGCTACGACGTTGGCTACGACGTTGGCTACGACGTTGGCTACGACGTTGGCTACGGCGTTGGCTACGACGTCACGCCGAGGACTCTCCGTACGTACGGCCGTTCCTGCTCTCGATTTCGAGCCAAAAGCCCCCTTCAGCGGCAAGACCGAAGCTACCCTTGCTCAGGTGGATCGGCACCACCGTCTTGGCGCCTCTCTTCAGGTGACACTTGGCCAGCAGATGGAAAAACACGACTTTCGCCTCGAGGAGGGCGAACCTATAGCCGATGCACATTCTCGGCCCTTGTCCAAAGGGGAAATAGGTGAAAGGATCGATCTCGTCCCTTCTCCGGCCCATGAATCTCTCGGGATCGAACTTGTCCGGTTCGGGATAATATTTCGGATCGCGGTGTATGGCGAAGACGGGAAACCAGACGGTCGTGCCGGGCTCGATGACGACCGGCTTGCCACCGGGACGGGCCGGCGGCAGCTCGAACGTTTTCACGCAGCGTCGATCGAGAAAAGGCGCCCCGGGATATTTCCTCAGGCCCTCGCTGACGACGGCCTCGAGATACTCCATCGAATTGATCGCCTCGTACGACACTCTTCCGCCTTCGTCGTCGTCGTCGTCGGCGGCGGCGGCGGCCTTTTCAACGACGTCGTCGATCTCGCGGCAGAGTCTCTCCTGTATCTCACGGTTGATCGCTATCTCGTGAGCGAGAAAACACATGAACGCCGACGACGAGTCGAAACCGGCGAAGAAAAAGCCAAACGCCTGCGCCGCCATGTCCTGAATGCTGAGCGACTCGCCCCCCCCGTCCCTCGTCTCCATCATCAATTGTATCATGTCCGGTCTCTTGGTGCCCTCTCTCTCCCTCCGCGCGATCGTTTCACCGACGATCGACTCGAAGAATTTCGACGCTACCGGATCTATCAGCCTCACACCGAGCCACTTTGACAGCCTTGGAAATCCGCTGAGCAGGAAAAACTTTAACGTCAGGATACCCTCCATCCTCGTTGTTTTCCTCCCGAGGACGTAAAAATCATTATTCGGATCTCTCATCGAGTCGACGGTTATGCCAAAGGCGCACGTCGCTATAACGTCATTCGTGTATCTCGTGAAGGCGTCCTTGACGTCCATCGCGATCGCCCCGTTCGCGGCACTCTCGGCGGCCAAGCTGGTGGCGAAATTTTCCCCGCAGTCCCGCATCAGCTTGAACATGCCTCTCATCTTGCTGCTCGTGAAGGTCGGCGTCAGTAGACTCCTCACGCGCTTCCACTTTTCACCGCAGAGGGAAAAGAGATTCTTACCGAAGAGGGGATCCTGCTTGACGTCGACGAAGCCCCGATGATCGACGAAATGATCAAAGTACTTGACGGCGATGTTTTTTATCAATTCCGGTGATCTCACGACGATTATCGGCTCGCTAAAGTCGTACAGGCCGACGTACTCGGCGCTCTCGCTCAGCCTGTAGGCGTTGTCGATCACCCGAACGAGTGGGCATCTTCGAAAGAGGGCCGGCGCCATGTTGCCGAAAATCGGACGTGGCTTTACGCACAAAATACCCAATTTTTCGAACCTCGTGAATCTGCCAAAGGACAGATAGAGGATAACGAGTATCACGCCGCCGAGGATGCCGCTCAGGAGCAACGTCACCATTGCCGGCGTCGTCGTCGTCGTCGTCGTCGCCGCCGCCGCCGCCGCCGCCGCCGCCGCCGCCGCCGCCGCCGCCGCCGCTGCTGGCTCCTCCGTCTTGTTGTCTCCCATGCTTCTTTCGCGATCGAGACCCGTTGATTTTATTATCGCGCTTCGCGACAAAGAGCGAAAGGTCGCGTTGCTGCTACGCGCCCGAATTACCCCGAGCGACTGCGTGCCCGCGGAGTGACACGCCGTTCGCCCAAAATTCATCCTCGGCGCATAACACCGGATCGCTCGACTCGCTCGCACAGCCGCGCGTACCGTCGTTGCCGCGAATCGGGGGGCCAATGGCCAATCGCCACCAATATTTCCCATTCGCTCGGCAATTTCGCACCTCCTCGTATATACATATACTACAATGGAGATATCCAGAGCACAAACGACGAAATATATAACAATCGGAATCGATTGCCAATTTCGATTTGGCAATGAATTTCGACGAGAATTACCATTCCCATGCTGCATGCTGGTGTACTGCAAGAGTCGTCGTAGTCGTCGTCGGTTCCAGGCGCCAGAATTTCGATATTCTCAGGATTTTGGGCTTTTGCCGATAAATTGAATGAAAAAAAAAAAAAAAAAAAAAAGAAATCTTGAAATCTGCACTCTCGCGACATAGACAGAACCGTGAAACGTATATCGCCGCCACAACAAGCCGCCGGGAATTGCCGGATCGTTTCTTCGTCGACGTCAAGCAGCTATGCTATGCTATGCTATGCTATGCTATGCTATGCTATGCTATTCTATGCTATGCTATTCGGTGTGAAATATTGCACGCAAGAAGAAACATATTCGCTCGGGGAGACATCGACTATATTATTCGGAATGAATAAACGAAAAAACATCTCGGTACGAATGACATTAAAGTACCACGAAGAAGGAAAAAGCGGATAAACGTTATTGTTGCGTAATCTCGCTCTCGTCGAGCGTCGACTCTCTTCCGCGATTGGAATTGGAGCGACCGAGGGCGACGGCCGATGTTATTCGATAGCCACAACACCGCATCTCGATCGAGGATCCCGAAACAAATAATGACCGAAGACTCGGTGCGTTTACGTAACGAGTATACGCGTGCGTGTTTGCGTGTCAAAATCAAACGATAACGCGCGCGTGAACGCGTCGTTGCGGCATCGTCGTCTCGAGGATCAACGAGGTTTCGAGATACCGCCGCTCTCTACGACGACGATGAGATTGTCATTTTCAAAGTAAAGCGAAAAAAAAGTCATCTCGTATCGCTCGATATGCTGGCCAACAAGATTCTCACGAGATAAACGACGGAGAGAGGGGCGGGGGGGAGAGAAGAGAGAGAGAGAGAGAGAGAGAGAGAGAGAGAGAGAGAGAGAGAGAGAGAGAGAGAGAGAGAGAGAGAGAGAGAGAGAGAGAGAGAGAGAGAGAGGATCACGATCAGAGTGCCGATAAACCTTGAGACGTTTTTTTCCCTTTGCGCAGTTGCTCGCAACAAGCGCGACGCAACGTCCAGCACTCGACACGTGTGGCAGTTGAGACGCGGCGACGCGTTATTGCGCAGTTACAACGACGATTCGATCGAGCTCGAGAGGAAGATGACTCGATGATGCGCGGTTTATACGATACGATGTACAGCACAGCAGCTCGTACGGTAAACACAGCACGCGCTATACACGTATTTAGTATAATACGCTTATGCACGCAAGAGACGCGAGTGATACATATTCGATCGCCGCCGGTCGTCCACCGCTGCTGGCGTATGCGTGAAAATCTCTAAAGCATATTTACCTTTCGGCGGGAATGAAAAATACCAGCACGCTGGTGATTCAACGGACGTAACTCACGTAACGGACGACCGAGCTCGATGTCGATTGCGCGTACGCGTGTTCGACAAATGAGACGCCGGCGTGAAAAAAACAGCAGCGTCGGGACTGTCGTGTCGCAAATAGATGAGCCACGACGCCATCGATGATAATATACTATATAATATGTCTCATCTCGTCCTGAAATTTCTTGAAATTGTGGAAATAAATAACCTGCTGAAAGACGCAATGCCGAGAGGAATGAGCACCGCGTTTTTCAGTGTGTCTCCTTCGCGCTTTCATTCAGTCGGCAGAAACGAGCGCCTAATTTCGTAATACCGATCATGCGGGATCGTGCCCCACCGCCGCAGCAGCGCCGGCGGCCTCAAATTGCCAAAGTCTTACCTCGCCTCGTTACCTCTCATCTTACTTGTTTTTGAAAACAAGAGACTCATGATTTTTCGGCGAGAGAAACAACCTTCATCGTCGATTCTCCGGCATCGTATACTATACACTATATATACGAAAACTCGAGCCCGGGGTGACTGGAGCAATTTCGAATTTAACCCGCAGCGGAGATGGTGCGAGTTTCGAGTCGTTGCGTGTTGTATACCGTACACAGCGCGAAACTCGACTCGAACGAGGCGCACAAGTAAAGCAGCAGGCACCACCGTGCGCACCCGGAATCGGCAGCACTTGCGCGCGCGTGAAACCACCTCCCCCGTTGCCCCGGTGTTGATTACGGCCCGGTGTCGGCCCGGTGTCGGCCCGGTGTCGGCTCGCGTAACGCGATACGAGAGAAATCCTAGTCTGCCAACGAAATCCTCGCGAACGAACGAAAAGCACGATTACGGTGCTGGTGCGTGCCCGCCGCCGCCGCCGCCGCCGCCGCCGCCGCCGCTGCCGCGAGGTACTCTCTTTGCACCACGCGGGGCACAGAAGGCGGAGGGCTTTAACTCGAGGCCCTTTCCCGCTGATTGTCCGTTGAAAATGATTGAAAAGGGTTGAAAACGGCCAACCGCGATACGGATACTCGGCCGATGCTTATTGGAGCACGGAGCACACGACGTACACGTATATATATATACGCACGAGCTCATCAGCGTCATGCTTGTATTACACGAGCGCATGTAGCGCAGCGGCATGTCGTCCTTCGGCAACGAGTTTCGCAGAGTTTCGAAACTCGTCGAAAAAATCGATTTTTTTTCGAAAACTTTGTTCGAAAGATTCAAGCAACACCGATGAATATCATTGCGTTTATTGACTCTTTGTCTCGCTCTTTGTTCCAAGAGCCTTGGCTCTACCGAGAGATCAAGGCTCCCCGCCGCCGTCCGCGATTTACCGTTCAACGCCCCGTGTGTATACAATAGTAACGTTCATCGGGATGCGATGCGATATCACTTTTTTTATCTTCTTGCCTTCTTTTCTTCAAATAAACTTTTCAGCCAGCGCAAAAAGTAACGAATTAACGATTCATATACGCGATTGCAAGATGTACGGCTGTTCGTACATGTATTATATTATACATGTGCGTACTGGTGTCGGCGGTCCTCGAGCAATTTTAGATGTAAATTAAAGTATCGGCCCGCGCAGTTGGGGGGAAAGCCGCGAGCGAGAGGGAACGCGAGAGGGAACGCGAGAGGGAGCGGGACGGTCGCGGTCTCGGGCGAATTTACACATCAAGTGCCGGCCACGAGCCAATAACATCCTCATACCTCTGATAAAGACCCTCTCCGCTGTTCGCGCGCACTCAAACTTGCTCCATAATACGCGAGTTTCGCGAGCACTCGTCGTCGTCGTTGTCGTCGTTGTCGAATCGCCTATATCGCACGCAGCAGCACCGGCTCATCGCGTTATTCACGCGCCATCAGCCGTGCCGCTGATAATATTCGCGTATTTTTACGCGTGGCTCGCTGAAAATCTGCTCTCTCGCGCCGAGTAATAATGATTTTTCGAAATGCGCAGACGCAAACTGAAAATAAATTGCCGAAAAGAAGGGCTTTTTTTCGGGCTCTCAACCGGCGCGTGTACCTCGTCCTCTCTCGTGCGCGTTCCCCTCGATGATCTTTGCGCGATTGACGTCACGCCTCTCGTAAACACCGGCGACCCCCGCCGCCGACTATCGAGAGACTCTGACGGACGAATCTATACTTGTATTATACTATACTATACTATACTATACTATACGACAGCGTTGCACCGCGGCTCGCCGATCTTATCGAGACTCGGTGAAATTCCGATTCATTCACACAAACACGCGTATATCTACATATCCACATTCATATAGCATATACATGCGCGTACATACGGTCTAGTCGCGGTCATTCGCGAGGCGACAAAATGCCTTCGGCTTTCGGACGTCTCGCACGCGGTGCGAGGGTGCGCGCAAAAGCTGCCCAATGACGCCGCCCACGACGACGACGACTCTATGTACTTTGACTAGACGACAAACGCCGCGAGACGACGCGCAGTTCGATATTAAAATACTCGGGTGCGGCACATTCCGCTTCGCATACAGCACGGACGATCGACCCGCGCGAGAATACGCCCGAAAGCTCGGAAAGTCTGTCGTTTTCATTTTATTTTTTCCTTTTCTTTTTCACAGCATCCAGCAGGGCCCACACGCCGATTCCTGTCGGTCGCCATCATTCATGCGACTATGCACCGCACGTGTACGGAGCATTCCCCGTCATCGGCAGCTGAGACAAGGATGCGAAGGTATAGTATAACCACCGCGCGACAGGGGGATCGCGCACGGTATACCGTACTATATGTGGTATACGACGAATATGGATGTCGTACATGGACCAGCGTCCCTCTCACCGAGAACAAGAGAGAGAGAGAGAGAGAGAGTGATCCGTCCCCGTGTGGAATATGGATATAACGAAAATGCCATTGCCGCGGAAAAGAAAAAATGAAAATAAAGCTGCTGCGTCGACATTTTTCGTATACTCGTCTTACCGCCTTGACCAACCAACGAAAAGATCAACGACGAACACCTCTGTGCCCCATCCCCCCCCCCCTCGTTTTGTTTTCTTCTCTGTACGCGGTACTTTGGCGGGATCTTTGCAGGAATGACTTTTCGTCGAGTCTCGCGAGTCTTGCTTCGCGATCACGCGTGTCTCTCGCGTGATGGAAGCACTCGCTGTATACTATACACACGATCGGGACTTGGATTTGTGCGCGAGGAAAAAGACATTATTATACATGTATGATCCGTGCGCGTATACAGTCTCTAGGGTGTGTGTCGGACGGAGGAGTTTCCCCATTTCTACGGATCGATATATATATCGCTCAACCTTTTCTCATTCATCCCCTTATACTCCCGTTCCACGTCGGCGGGCGTTATTCCTTTTTATCTTTTTGCTTCGCTTATTTCACCAGCAGCTAGCGGCATGCATCTCCCTTTGCCCTCTCCCGGTCGATCTCTTTTCCAGCAGTTCCACTCTCATTCCACCACTCTCGTCGCTGCGAAGGCGCACTCTTTTGCCAGCGCCAACATCGACATATTCCATTTTCTCTCTCTCGCGCTCTCTCTCTCTCTCTCTCTCTCTCTCTCTCTCTCTCTCTCTGTGTGTGTGTGTGTGTGTGTGTGTGTGTGTGTGTGTGTGTGTGTGTGTGTGTGTGTGTGTGTGTGTGTGTGTGTCTTCTCCTTTATCATTTTTTTATCCATCGTCATCCTCTTCTACGAGATATCCCGTGCTTCGCGACTTCTCTCTTTCCATCACTTTCTTTCGCTTCGTTTTTCTTCTTTTTTCTCCTACACCTATATACAACTCAACCCGGTACATTCCGCATCGGCAGCTCCAATCGTCATCTCTCGGATGAGATACATGTAAGAAATATAAAAGCAAAAAAAGCCCGACGACGCTATAATAGCTATGCTGGGGCCGCGAGAGGTCGGCGGGAACGATCCACCTTGATCGGAGATGATTTGCTCGGTGACGAGAATATAACGAAGCTCAGTTCCGCCCGAATAATTGGACTTGGATCTCGACAGACCCGTTTTTTTTTCCCACTGTATATTCTCGCCTCTCGCCTCTCGCCTCTCGCCTCTCGCGCCACCTCGATCACCCTCTGGGATATAAGTGAGACTCTCTCGCGCCCGGCGGTATGACTTGCTGATTGCATCGAATATGGAAATGGTACATAGGTATAGTACCATTTCTGGCTGGTCGTACAGCACACGTTGCGACAACTCCTCCGCGCACTCCCGCCGTTTTTTCCCTCTCGTTCCGCGATGGACGCTCAAACACACCTTCTCCCGCTGTGTCTCCCAGCATCGGCGGACGTGCCATTATAACGATCCGCCGAGTATACGTGACGTCTCAAAATTCACAACACCTTCTTCTATTATTAGTCGATGATTTTTTCCTTCCTTATTGCTGCGGTTCGAGCTTCGGGCGAGTCGACGCACCCCCATCGGGATACGCGCTCATACGCCTATATATTCATCGTTGAAACGCATATTTGCACTCGTAAGCTGCTGCTTCATACGCATGGAAATTTCTCGGCGAAAGAATTCGAAAGAATTTCGCCGGGTAGTCGCGCTTCCTGATCCGCGGCAAATGCTCCATAAATATGCGTCTCTCTCTCGATACAAGCACACTCGCGCGCATTTATATCGTATTACTTTGTCCGTGGAACGAGTGTACAGCAGAGTGTACAGCAGAGTGTACAGCAGAGTGTACAGCAGAGTGTACAGCAGAGTGCACAGCAGCCCGTGGAAAATGATCCATGCGGCATTTATCGCTGAGCTTTGCCGCGGCAGCATGTAGAGCGAGAGGCAAAAAGCAATGGAGAAGTTTGGTGGTGCGCGCAATCAAGGTATTATTCGATATACTCTGGCGTCGTAACTAACCTCGTTTGCTTTACACGTTACATCCCCCGATACTTTCAGTTCTGGATAATTCGTGCCAGCTGTTCAAAATACCTTTTCATTATCGATTGGATCCTTGGATCGAAGAAATTCGGTTCAACAACGACTTTTTGTTCGTACGACAGCGAGCTGCTGCTGCGAGTTTGCAAAACAATCTCAAACTCGAAATTTCAGATTCAACGCGTCTCGTGCTTTCATGTACAAGAGTCCCCTCCGTGTATATAAGAGTCATGAAATATGCAGGCAAGAATCTCTCGGAGAACAAGATCGCTCATCCGGCTCGAGTTCCGATGCGAGAAGAGAAAAAAAAACAAGAAACGCCAGCAGCGACTGCCAACCTCGGTGCGGAACAGCAGAGGACCAGCAAGGCATCGAGCGAGAAGAAGCGCGCTCGATGCGAATTATAAGTTTTAATTACTCCAATAAGTCGAGTAGATGGATGGAGCAACGCTCGTGAGCGTTGCTCATTTTCATAAGTTTTTGCCAAATGCTCGACCGAGTGCCCCCTGCTGCATGGCGGCGCGTTTCACCAAGCCGCAGCTCCGCAGCTGCGCAGCAGCAACAAAAAACCGCGACGGAAGCCAAATCGTCGCGATACATGTGCTATAACGGCCAATTTTTATTTCCACCATTTGTACGCAGCCGCCTGCAACTGCATCATTGCGTATACGAGAACGGTTTGTCAAGCGTGCACGCAAGCACCGCCAGCAGCAGCAGCAGCAGCAGCAGCAGCAGCAGCGGGACGGTCATCTCCTCGACATCGGTGCGCTTTCGGTGCGACGATCGCGTTTCAATCATGTCGCGACTCGATATAACAATGATTCGACCGATTCGACCGATTCGACCGATTATGTGAAAAATATCGCGATATTTACGTTGAAGCAATATAATTGGATAACGAAGAATCGAATGCGAAACGCAACCAGCGCGCGTTACACGATGCATATGTTATCCGTCGATTAACGCGGCAATAACGTCGTCCAATGATTTTCGTTCGGCAATCGGTATATAACCGCAGCGAGTTCCGCGATAACCGGCGATAACCGGCGATAACCCCCTCTGCCGCTTATTGTCACGGAAACACACCGGGTATATTCCCGATATCCCGTGTACGTATTACGCGCGGTTTAAAATTCATTAATTATGCGCATATGTTTCGTTCGCAATGAATTTACGGAGGATGCTCCCGCTTCCTGCTCCTTTTGTACTCGTGTGCTGTGTAACGTTGCACGCGTATGATGCACATACAGCAGCAGCACATGGCGGGGATCCAGCCCACTATATATTATCGTATATGTATATACATGCAGTATACAACATATAGTGCGCTCTCATTAAAAACAACGTTGCACGAAAAGATTTCTGCTGGCATTCGTGCACTCGCCGACGGACAAAACGTACGGTTTATCGTCGCGATTTATCGTTGCGATTCATCGACAAATGTCGCTGCTGCTTCATGCCACCCCGATACGGACTCGTACAGACTGATACAGAATGCACAGCAATGAGCGCGCATATGGACCGCGGAAATTCGTCGAACCAACATTCACGCTTGGGCAAATCGTTTCGTCCAATTTTCTTGCGAATTATGCATCGTGCTGCTGCTGGTAAAACGTCAAATTCATGAAAAAAAAAAAAAAAAAAACATATCCCGTCTGCATTTCCGATAACATTTTCGAGCCAAGCGTGTATAGTATAGTATACGCGTTTGTTATTTCGAGTCGATATGCTTACAGGACGATTTTCAAAGCGTCCTGCTGCTTGCGCGATGATCGGGCGATATATACGACAAGACGGTGCTGGAGTGCTGGGTACTCCTCGCGAAGGCTCCCCCTCGCCCCGGGTTCAATGCGATCCGCGGGACAATGCCCACAGAAGCGCTTATCCCGCGGGCTTTAACTTGACCCGATATACGTTATGCAGGAGAGAGATTTAATTATACTCGCCGCTGCCGCTCTGCGCTCCTCCTCCCTCTATACACCCTCGATGCATCCCTCGCATCCGCAAACACTGAGATTACGATTACGTGCGTAATCGCATTGTATCTTAAACATGGCAGAGCCCGTTCGAGATACGCACCATGCACACAGCGCGCTGCTGCTGTACGCGATGCTATGTATAATCTACGCGAATCTACGTGTGTACGTATTGCGTGTATAGCGTGTATCGCGTGTATCCAGCATATTATTAGCGCGTGTATGAGATCTGCTGCTTCCCTCCGCCGCCGCCACCCCCCGTGCTCCAACGATTCCGCGATGCGTGCGACGCGCCGAAATAATGATGCACGTTTCCTCTTGTATCGACGCGCGTGCACGTTGATCGTTTAAACTTGAGCTATTGCGGCGAATAAGCAGCGATAACTCTATTCGTCGTCGCGATTCGACGGAGACTCTGCGAAACGTACGTGTTGGCAACGGCGCTTATACCTGCGCCGAATACCGCTGCCGTTGCCGCTGCCGTTGCCGCTGCCGTTGCCGCTGCCGTTGCCGCTGCGTGAATAATGGCCAATCGATCGCGCGTTGCTATCGATACACATATACAAATATACTATACGAGCGAATATACGTTATATATACGCGTCGATGAAACTCGAAGCGCGCGTGTTGCATGCTGGTTCGTTGAAATTGATCCGGCGAGCGCGCGCAATGATCCTCGTTCGCGTGGCGGCGGCAGCAGCAACATATACTATATCGCACGATTACTCGCAAAAAAAAGCCATTGCCAACCGTCTCGAACGCGAATCGCACGCGTTTATTGCGCTTCGAAGCTCCGCGTTATTCTTTTCGTATACGGTATGCTCGGCATATACACGTATATTTTCATGCTTTGTCGTGCTGATAAATTGCGAGATCGTGGCGAGATCGTGACTCGCTCGTTGACTCGCTCGTTGACTCTCGTTGACTCTCGCCTTATTGTTGCTCCATCCATGTTTTGACCAAACAATTGGCCAAAAAAACGCTCTCGCGTCGTGTGATATTCATCGCGCAACGATCCTCGTCCTCGCGCGCCTCGTCGATTATAACGCGATACCGGTGCGCGCAAAACCGCGATGCAGCACGAGGATCGTACGGCGGTATGCGTTTGTTAAATGCAAAATTCGCTCCATCATTTTCAGGCCTCTCGGATTCCGATCGACGCGCGAATTACAGCAGTCAGCTTCGACGTGTGTTACGGGCGGACCGCGCGTAATTTCGTTACGCAACGCGCCGTCAGGGCAGGGTGTGCACTGCCGCGTGTACATTATTCATACCACCGTATACCATATACGAGAGCCACCGTATAGCTGCGATACACAAAGACACGTGTAACGCGATACGCGTGTTTCGACGGCTCGCGGGCCTCGATTTCAATCCACATTCTATTTGGCGAATGAAAAATTCACCCGCACCCTTATACTATACATACTGTATATACGTATTATCATCGCGTACAACACGAGCAGTCTGCGCGCACGTTGCTCGAACTATTCGATGGCACCCCGTGGTCTGTTATACATATGGTCTATATATACCGTATGTGTATGCTGGTATGTACTATACGCTAGCTCTCGCGCGAAGCCTTTGTGCGAAAGGCCCCACCCCACCCCTCCGCTGCCGCGCGTCTACGGCCGCGAGTCAACATCATCGTCGAGTTGTCCGCGTCGTCGTATAGTAGTAGTCGCCGCCTGCTGCTGTCGTACATACTACGCGCGATACATCCAAAATCCCAATACGTTTTATTATTGTTTTATTCTGGTGTGTTTGCGCGTCGAGGTAATGCACGCTGTCTCGCGCTGCTTGTACAATCGTTCATCGTTCCTATTCTTTCGCTATTAGCGATGGAACGCGAGCTGTTCGACTATCGAACATTTCAAAGAAAAAGGAAATGTTTACCCATTTCTGGCTACTTTGCCAGAATCGTCGAAAAGCCGAAATTTCAAAAGGCCACGAGTCAATCACGCTACGTGCATTCGTCGGGAGAGACGCTCTGCTCGAGTGGACTTGAAGAACGGGCAAAGTTGAATATCGATAGCTCGATTCCCTCCCCGCCGTCGGCAAATCAATGCTGATATTCGGGGGTAAAAACGCAAACGCGGTATGTATGCGGGAAAATTGGTGAACATTGCCATGTCCATTGCACTCGAAAAATCTGCTAAAAATCGAAAGATCAAGATATCTCTGATTTGAACGAAACGGCGTTTTGAAGCCTCTCCTATACGCGGTTACCAAAAGAATAAGCACACGTTGGACCATATCCACCTCAATCGGGAAAATAATGGTGAGCATTTTAGTGATTTGAACCAATTGCTGTGGCAAAAAGTGGCGAAAAGTGGCGAAATATGTTGCGTCTGAAAAATCCAATTCAACGATGCACATCGGTGTACTTATTCTCGCTGATTATTCAAATTGTCGATATCACATCGAAATTTCGATAATTCAATGCGAAATTCCACAAAAACCAATCAAACGAAATATAGTCACTATTTTCAAAACAACTAGAGATGCAACGGGTGTTTCCGCCGATCAGAAAGCTCATCGAGTTTTTCGCGAAAACTCAAAGTGTCTGTAAGAAAATGCAATAAAAACAGTGAAACTCGAGGAAAAACAAAAGACACGCGCGCATCAGAAAGCAAACGGAATTTTGCCACGAAATTCGTTATTTTTTCACCGACCAATTGGCGGCGGGGGAGGACGAATGAAACAACGACAACAGTCGCGCGATATTTTTTCGATAAACAATCAACTTTGGGACTTGATCAACTTTTTATTACGAGGATCGTTTCACGAGCGATCGAATGAATTTGACAACTGTACCGGATTTTCACAGATTAAATGGCATCAAAAATGAAGGTACTGCTGCGCAATCGTGCGCGGTATATATATATACACACTATAATGCAATAATACGCCCGGCGAGGAAGCTTATTAAACCGCGAGGGAGGCTCATACAGCTCCCGCCTTTTTCCCTGCACTTGTAATACGCGCGTACGGGCGCTAATGTAATTGCGAAATGTGCATTACGATTATCACATCTGGTGTGCCGGGCACCTTTAACGGCGACGGTGTCCGCTGGTGGTGGTGGTAGTGGTGGTGGTGGTGGTGGTGGTGGTGGTGGTGGTGGTGGTGGTGGTGCTGGTGCTGCTGCTGCTGCTGCTGCTGCTGCTGCCGCTGCTGCCGCAGCTGCCGCAGCTGCATTCGGGATTCAAACGCGTTTTCCCAAGCCGCGAGCTGTTTGCCGCTCAAGGCCCCGCTCATCCGCAACTCGCGTATCAACGATCGAATGTTTCCAGCACACTGCCGCCGCCGCCGCCAAGTTGGCATTTTCTTTTCCATTTTGTTCAAGACGCGCCCTCCCGCCGCGATTACCTCGGTACGCCGTGCAGGATAGTGCAGGAGCTTCGTGACGCCGGTAATATACATGTGCATATACAGCGAGCGAATAGAGGGTGGTAATCGCGACAAGCTCCACACGTTGACCCGTTGACGAATATGCAGTTGCCGCGAGTTGGTCAAATAATCGTATCGGGACACGATTCGAATCGGATTTTGTCTAATATTTTTTTTTAATCAGATGCATTTGCAGGGGTGCGGTACGATGCGCGGTGAAGGAGGCTGCGGGGATGCCCAACTTTTTCACCCTTCCGCGGGTTGTGTCCGCATGGAAAAGTCAAAGCCGCCATGCGTGCTGATGCCGAGGGGTGCGTATTATACGATACTTGCACTCTTCGTTCTCTCGCTGCTGCCCCTTCTGCTGCCCCTGCTGCTGCTCCCTCGTCGCCAACATCATACGTTCGTTTTTGTTCAGCGCATTGCTGGGGTAAACAACGCAACGGCGAGAATGCACTTTGGAGAGTCGTCAATAGCGTTGGTAAATATCATTGAGAATGATATATACAGGCGCGCGAATGATGCGCGTTTGTACGCCGCGCGTTGTAACCTACGTTCCGGGCGACATATGCACCACACCGGAATAAGCCCCGTTGCCGCGCGGATTATGCAAATGTTTAATCGCAAAGGAGTCGCGACTAATGGGAAGAAATTGCAGCGCCGGCACCGGATTAAACGGCCACCATATCGCGGGTTATACGACTTATTCTACGAGGGAAACCTGCTCCGCGACGTTTCCCCCGTCCTCGACCCCGTTTTGCGTCTACTCTTTTCTCGGTCTCGTCGCGTCGCGAATATCAAGTACGCACATCGCAACTCGAAAATCGCAACTTTGTTGTACCAAAAGCGTCAATTTGGTATACAAATATATGCGGATTAGTTTATCGAAATCATTATTCCGCCGTTAGAACGAGACGCACTTTGAGCCGTTGAAACGTGTAGCCGCGCGTATACACGGCGAGCACGTTCGACATTCGGTTGCACAATGAATTGCGAATGACCGCGACGCGGCGTTGGAACCGCGACGCCGCTACAGAGAAATGAGCAGGTCCGCTGCATTTTTTCGGCGTATACGAATAACCAGCAAGGGTTACGTGTAAAAGCCATACGGGATGATGGTATATGTATATCATCGAGACGGAGATGCGCATTCGAGGGGATGGACGCACACGCACTTGTATCAGCGGCACGGGAGGAGGAATGGGCCACCGACGAATGAAACGCGCGCTGTTAAAACGATCGCGGCATACACGCGTTTTGGATATTCGAAGCGTTTCGATGACACAATGATTCGTTAGGTGTCAACTCGCTCGCTCGCTCAGCAATCACACACAGCCAGCATCCATCGACATTGCTGAGAGCATCGAATAACGCCAGAGAGAGCGACAGCGACAGCAACATGCAGCAGCAGCAGCAGCAGCAGCAGCAGCAGCAGCAGCAGCAGCAGCAGCAGCAGCAGCAGCAGCAGCAGCAGCAGCGCGGTTTACCATCATCTATAGTATACCGTCGCTGGTTTTATTGTCTAAATAAATAACGATAAACGAAAAACGAACAACGAAAAAATGAGAAAACGGTGGAAGAGCGAGCGGCAAACGGACAAATTCATTCGACCGTGCTGCTGCTGCTGCTGCTGCTGCTGCTGCTGCTGCTGCTGATACGCGTGAAAACAAGATATGAGATAAGAACCGAATGGCGTCGGCATCAATCGGGATAAGGGGGACCAAGTTTTGGTCGACTCGATCGAATTGCATCGATCGCAATGACGCAATTGTATTTATCGATGAAATATGGGCCGAGTGCTGCTGGACGTTGAACCAGCCGTATAACGGATGAGGAGGGACAAGAATCGTATACAAAGACCCATCGAGAGTATATTAACCCGCGATGGAGGGTAGTACCGGTAGTACCGGTATATAGTACCGGTATATAGTACCGGTATATAGTACCGGTATATAGTACCGGTATATAGTACCGGTATATAGTACCGGTATATAGTACCGGTATATAGTACCGGTATATAGTACCGGTATATTATACCTCTCGCCCTGTGTGCAACATTCGCTCTGCAAATTCCGAGTTAATTGTGGCTGCTGCTTTTGGCGTATGGGAACGCGATCAACTTACCGCGAAGATGAGTTTCGTATTTCCTTGGATTCCATCCTTTGCAAGACGATGCGCGGTGAAGGAGGCTGCGGGGATGTCCAACTTTTTCACCCTTCCGATTGTTTTTCGCCCCTGCATGTGCTGGTTCGTTCGCTTCATATCCGACTCGCGACGCGATAACGCGCACACGTTGAATATGCGCGACCAACTCATCTCGTCGATGCGTTCAAACACACACGATTATACAATACTCGGCACATAGTTTCAGGGTGTAATCGTGGATTCGGCGAGAGAATTTCTTCTTTTTTTCCCCCCCCTCGTAAATTCACCAATTCGGCACTTTGCTCAGTACCGTTCCCACGGCGATAGATCAATTTCAATTTCACTATGATCCCTCTCACAGCGGAACTCGGATAGATGATCGATAATCGGACGTCTCGCGATAACAATATTTCGTTAAAATTGCGGCAATACGCGTTTACGAGAGCTTTTACATTTAGTCTCGCGTGTCACGTTTCTTTATCATCGTCGCATCGGGACGAAAAATGAGAGTATTCTCTTTCGATAAATTCTTTCGAACGAACGTCGCAAATATATTGGCGCAAGAAATGTCTCGCACTCGATATTATTTTCATTATTTCCTCGAACGCACGCGTAAATCTCGGACGTTCGTATACCTATACTTTTGGTCCGCGGTGAAATTTCCGAGATAACGAGCGATCGACTTTAATTGCGCAAACACGTCGTGACTCGCGAATGGAAATTCGATATGAAGAAATTCTTGGGATCCGACGTGACGCGCCTCGGACCGCTGCTCATCCCTTGCTCGCGGCGGCAACTTTTTCAATCTCGGTATCGCGCCCTCGGTTTGCACAACAATCGTCCGAGTCGATGATTCATCGTGGCTCGACTTTACATCACAGCACGTCTCTCTCAAACGCGATAGGCGCGTCGACAAAACGACAATTCATTAAAACGTATTCTTCGACCAGAGTACGGTACAGCCCCATGCTGGTATAGGCCGAAAAAGCGCGCGCGTATGTCAAATTGCTTGGTCGCGAGTTGCTTCATTCATTTTCGATGGATACAACGGACGGCCGGAGAATTCTTTGTGATTTTTCCACGACTCTGTATGCTGGACGAAAAAACCTGCCGAGATGATTTTTCAAACGGGCGAATACGCCGTTGAAGATTATTCGAAAACGGCCGGACCCCGCGGTAACCGCGAATCTCCGTACGCAGCACGGACGCAAGTACGAAAAACAAACTCGAGTGCCCGAAGAGTCTTACTCTCTGTACGACATATCTCTTACCTCACGCTCGATGCACGTCGATCTCTCGTCGATCTCGATGACGGGTCCGCGCGATGTCAGTTACGCGCGGCGCGTCTTATACAAAGGGGAAAAATAACAAATCAGCCGTGTATACCGTCCAAGGACCCTCGTCTCTCGCGCCCCATGTCCCTCGCGCGGTGTCCAGAGTCAACGAAAGAGTCAAAAAAAGTCTATCACAGCAGACTCCTTGGCACGTTTCTATATTGCAAGGATCCTCGGAGAGGAGAAAAAAAACGAAAAAGCGAAAAAACGAAAAAACGAAAAAACGAACAAAGTCAACACAATCCCCATCGGGGCCGGAAAGCATGCTATTAAATTTCCACAATAACCCGCACTGCGAATGACGCTTTAACGTTGCAACTTTTACTGGCATAAACCGAATCGACCGGCGAGATCGATGTTTCTCAATCAAGGACCGAAACATCATCCCCAATTTTCATTAATGAATCGCTCTTGCGTTTCGGGATGAAGTTCCCGAAGGAAAATTGGGCTCGTATATACTGTCGGCGAGAAATCAAGATAATCGCGTATTTTTCCGAGTCGATGCTCCCTCTTTTGCTCGTACCGTTGCGCCGACCGAACTTGTATTCGTTAAACTAGAGGTTTGTTACGACTGCCGAAGGGAAAAAGAAGAGAAAAGATGGAAAAACTTGAACAATAATCGCTCTGATAGTCGTTTGCGCGCTTCGTCTTATTCTCGGGGATGAATACCGCGACGGGATTTTCAACGTGAGGGTTAGTCCGCGGGCCTGCAAGGGCGCGGAGGGATTGACCGCCGATGTTGATCGCGAGGGTTGTCGTCTGTGCTGATGCGGACGTTAGACTAAAGTGTCGGAGGATATCGAAAAAGGCGACGGCCTCTTTCGAGCAGAAGGAAGGAACCAGCAAGGGGGTTGGTTTGGCGGCGGCTGCGGCGGCTGCGGCGGCGGCGGCGGCGGCGGCGGTGGCGATGCTGGTGGTGGTGGTGGTGGTGGTGGTGGTTGTTCGCGCCGATCATCGGGAGTGGCACCCTCAGCGCGCGCTTTGCGCGCAGTCGCAATCGCATCTCTGCACACGGTGAAGAAACGAAAAATAAACGACCGCGAAAGAAAAGAAAAAAATTGTTGAATCGGCGGTGAAGCTCCGATTTAATTGGTGTAGACTCACTCGATTCAATTTCAATTTTATCGAGATGGTATCGAAATGACGCGAGGGGCGCGCGGCGGTGTTCCTCCGCGAATCACCAACAGACTCCCCGTAACAGCGATAAACAATAATATATAAATAATCGGATTAATGAGCGATTACACCGTTATTTTACACCCGACGTTACACCCGCTGCTGGCGCGAAACCTTTTTTCCTTTATCAGCCCGCAATGTTCTTCATTCAATTTGTTGTTATCCACACTCTTGTCGCGAGGACAATCTGCTATTTTCATCAACACACAGACACACGCGCGCGCGCGCGCGTTGATTTCGTTATTCGCGACGAACGCGTTTTCGTCGTTTCGTTCGTTTTGTTCAGCTGTGGTAAAAGACGCGCGGCGGTACCCCCGTGCATATCGCTCATCCCTCTCGTAATTCAATATACATTTATTATACGACGATATGTACATATTATTCTCATTATTATTATGATTATTCTCGACCGTTATTGCAGCATATACTTGGATTTATCGCGCGTCACTACACCAATTATACGAAGGACAATTTGGCAAACGTATATATAATAACAGACTCGAGTTGTCCTTCTTGCCCGCTTGTTCAATTTGCAAATAATTACGCGATGCGCGTATATGCTCGATGATATTCATCGAGTATGACAACATGCGGTATATGCCGTACATGCGCGAGCTTATCGTTACGGAATTATTCGATATTACGTCTTTATCAATGTGACAGAGAGAGAACGAGAGAGAGAGAGAGAGAGAGAGAGAGAGAGAGAGAGAGAGAGAGAGAGAGAGAGAGAGAGGCAGCGCGGTGCGTGGGGTGAAGCGCGATGAATAAGACGGCGCTGGTTGAAACGAGTAAAAATCGCTCATCAACGGCGTGCGTCGGTCCTCTAGTTAGCCCTGTATTCATTGAAAATTGCAGGCCACGAGGTCCATGTATATACTTACGAGAATTACCATTGGGTTTCGTTTCTTGATTTTCCATGAGGATCGTCGTCGTCGTCGTCGTTGTCCCTCGGGGGGTCTCCTATATAGCCTTGTCCCGATATACTTTACCCGTCAATTATCGACAATCTTGCAACAAAATAACGTGCCACTGCTGTGCTCCACAATATACAATCACAGGGATCACAGGAATCGCGGCCAACTCTCTATCGACAATTATCCAACATAAAATTATTCCATTTTATCATACGTCATCATACACGTTACACATAGTGGACAAAATAAAGTAGGTATCTCGTACTTTTGCCGTATTTCCGTGATATTCACGGAATGACATGTTTTGACATGTTTTTTTTTCAGCACACGAAAGGACCGAGGCTTCTTCTCGATACTCATCGAGCGTGTGTTATCAAAAAATAAATAATAAAAATATTCGTGCACATAATTCACACACACACGCACTTGGCGTAATGTTTCACGCTCGTATTTTATTTCGTGCAGTGTTTGGGTATATACCGCGGTGGTGGTTAGACCGATAGGGGGTAAAAAGGACGGGAAAAATATCTGCCAACGCATCCAATCGTGTATTCTTTTTTCATTTTTATTCTTTAATCTTATCGCGCTGCGGTTAAATCTTTTGATAAAACGCCTCTCTGTTGGACACAATAACGTTTGTCGAATGAAGCATCGTCGTTGTAATACACATGTATCGTACGACACTGGACGATTCGTGATAACATTTCTCGCCGGTATCGTTCAATCACGCGTGACGACGGCACTCTCGATGCGCATGGCAACAGTACCCGCATTGAAAGCTCATTTTCCGACGGAAGATTATCATTCCGACGAAACGCACTTTCATCGATTTTCCAGCATAATTCAACAACGATAACGGCCCAAAGAAGACTTGATATTTATTTTCGTTGCTTCATTGTATCGTGCTTCTCGCGTTCGCACGCAGAAGCGGCCGAATGAGATGCAAAACATAACCTTATCGCGTGATAAATCGAAAGAAACATCTGCAGGGGGAGATATTAACGATATCTCGACCCTCTTTCGCTCTGTTGAATATGCTTTTCATCGTTTTAAATACCAGCAGCAGCAGCAGCAGCAGCAGCAGCAGCAGCAGCAGCAGCAGCAGCAAGGTGCATGATATTTTTCGGCGACGTTTTCTTTTGCTCCTGCCGATGAGCTAGAAAAAAGGCATGAAGAACGACCGATGCCCGAATCCCAGCCACAATGCAGACGGCTCGTCGTCGGCTCGACGCGGAAAGTCGAAATTCTCATTGAAATGACGTACGAGAATGTTGGTACCCCGCGCGCGGTGAATGACAATGGAGCTAGCATTTTTGAAACTTTTTCGCCCGCGGGAAAATTTCTCTCGTCGATACATAATATCGCGTCGTAACTCGTCGATTTTTCAACTTGGACAGAGTGAAAAAAAACGTTGCCTCGTATAATGTCAAGCCCCCCACCATGGCCCACCGCCGTGTATGTACGTCATATTTTTCATGAACGCCAAAGACGCGCATTATCGAACGATTAACCCGAATGAGGCGTCTGGCGCGCTCTCTCCCTCGCTCTCGGTATGGAGGGCGGGCGTGTGCGCGGGTGTTGAACGATTAAGACCCTGCTGCGATCCATAATGTAAAGGGGAATCGATGAAGCGGCAGAATTCGATGCATAAAAGCGCGCTCGAACGAGCACGCATGACGCTCGAAAGTTGATGTACGCGGCGAGACAGGGATGATTTTAATGACACACAGAGTCACGCGACTCGACGACACGTACAAAGTCATCTCTGCTCCGATAACGCGCAATCTCTATCGTTGTTCACTCGGCGATAATACATCAATATAGTATATACAGAGAATATATACGTGGATAGAGGAAAAAGAAGAGAAAAACAAAATATGAAACGGAATAACGATGACGGGATGTGAATTGTCCAGCTCGTCTGTTTGGATAATTTTCCACCCGCTTGAGTCTTGATGTCGTTGACGCGAATCAACAGGCTCCTCCGGCTTTCGGACCGCGTTATTTAATCGTCATTTCATTCCAGACACGGTGCTCTCCCCCCCTCGTTTTCTCTCGTTTGCGAATAAGTGGAAGCGCCGCCGTTCTCCGCTGGAAATAACGAACGGGGGGCTGTTTTGATCGCGGCGTCAACGGGGCGGCCGCCGCAATTTTGTCGCGAATGCCCGCGTGTATGCGCGTGTGCGTCACGTCACTATAGAGTAGAATCGCGGCGAAATGGACGGACGATGCTCGTGGGAGACGTTGGACGTGTAATATCGGCCATGGTGTCGTCGAAATTATGTAAATCAAGTAGCATTCGACTGTGCGTACAGGGGCTCGCTGAGCAACCGGCATCGAATATAAACACTCCATGAGGCACAAGATAATATACAATGTGTATATTATCTTGTGCAAAAGTTACATTCCGTTGAACAATTCCGACGGGGGAGCATCTATTAGTAATCCAAGTACATGTACGACAAAAGGCGTGCAATCACGGTCACTGGGTCTATCTTGCATCATTCGAACAGATATAGTAGACGAGTGCCATATATGCTGTGCGACAGTGCTCGAATGCCGTGGAAATGCTTGAAGCGCGAGACACATTTATACGCAACGAGCAGTGACATTGCGAACTCGTAGCTTTACGCGAATAACGTGAATAACGTGCAACGCACGAATGACTGCTGGCAGAAATCAACTCGTAAAACGACACGACGCAATAACGCCGCGCGAAACTATTATTAGCGCCACAGTCGGCGGGACTTTGAGGCCCGAGAGAGAGAGAGAGAGAGAGAGAGAGAGAGAGAGAGAGAGAGAGAGAGAGAGAGAGAGAGAGAGAGAGAGAATGATTTTTTTTTCTATCGATTTTCAAACGGAAACTCACCTCATGCGCGATTGGTGTACGATGAGGATCTGTGATTCGTTTGGTCTCGCGAAAAATAATTCTACCAACGGTATATGTGTACATCGCGAGGCAGGAGCACCGAAGAAGCTCGAGATGATTGAACATCGGACGAGGGTCGATGAACGATCCGCGTGTGGGCGCCGCCGTATACCAATCAATTTAATTAAGATATGTCTCATCGGCAAACGTTGCGAGGGATGTTTTCTCCATGGGAATAACGATTTAGTGTGCTGGTGGTGGTAGTGGCAATGGTGCTGGTGATGGTGCAGAGCATGGGACAAAGTGGAATGTTGTAGCATAGAGGGGAGGGCGGGGGGCACTGGATCAATCAACAATTACCGGAGGATCGCGTTTGGCTCGTGCCTCACAGCTATACGTATATAATTTATGGTATACACACGTGTATACACGTGTGTACCGTACACACGTGTACGTGTGCGGTACGTGTGAAATGTGTGCGCGCGCGAGCGTGACGCGGACATCGCGGGTGTTCCATCATTCTGGCGCCTTTTCAATGATAATAGCCCTTCCTCTACAGTCAGACCGTCCAAGTGCAATGTTCCCTACTGCGCGTACCGTACGTCGTCGTATAAATACATACATAGAGACAATGGGTTTTTCGGTATATACCGCGTGTGCGTATACATCGGAGAACGGAGGAGATTGTGCTGTGCTGCGCGATAAAAACACCTTATCGAGAGAGGATCAGCAACACCTCGGGTGGTCAGCTTATTGCCACGATGAGCCCGTACATGCGACGGGCGACGCGGACCGCCGGTGGATTTCGCTTTATTGGATCTCTAGTTTTTCTTTCATTTCCCTCTGCGAGAGAATTTAACAAAGTAATGAAGAAAAAACGTTGAGAGAGGCGCGCGAGGATTCTTCCCCATCTCAAACAAGCCGCGCGCGCGCACACACACACGCACACACGCACACACGCAGACGCACGGGGATTCCTAATTGTCGCTATTCCGCCTGATCCTGGAACACGGCGGGTCGTTTTGTGTGCTTAGGACAAAATTCTTTCCGTCATTTATACCAGCTTGATATAATTGATCGAAATCCATTGTAATGGCATGGGATGACAGTGCGGCTGATTCTCTCGTTCGAATGAACCTTTGATGTGGATACGATCCGCAAAGTTTCTCAACATGTCTAATAATTTTGACATTATAGCACATGCGCACATTGCCCCGAGACAATGTGATGATGTACGCGTATTTTTACATACAACAATGGGAGAGAGCGGTGGCTCCCAATGAACATGATGGATGTACGATGATCGTTCGAAGCATGACGAAGCACACTCGTCGAATGGGTTAGGTGCCTCGTCTTTGAGCGTAAATATTGACATACGGGGCGCGGCTGCCACCGACAAACAATATTTTCCGTGACCTCCTCCATTCAGAAGTTATCGAGAAATATCCTTATACCGTTTACACTCGGCTCGCAATTACATAATTACGAAAAATTGGGTAACATTGAAGTCTATACTGTACACATTTACCATATGCACGTATGAGATTCGTGATCAGCGGGAGATTTTCTATCCGATGAACACAGGAGGCATATAAGTTATTCAAAAATTTTAATTGATGCCAGAATCAACGTATTTTCCGCGTAAACTCATTATTTCCCCCGGAAAACGCAAAAAACAATTTTTATCGGAAATCTCTGGTTTCTCCTTGAAATAATTAGTTTTCGGGTAAAAAACCATGCGATTCGTTATCAGCGGGAGATTTCCTATCCAATAAGCACAGGAGGAATAATAATTACTTAGATATCAAAATTGATCCCAAAATAAGCGTATTTTCCGCGTAAACTCATTATTTCCGCCGGAAAACGCAAAAAACGATTTTTAACGAAAATCTCTGTTTTCTCCTTGAAATAATTAGTTTTCGGGATTAAAACCATGTGATTCGTGTTCAGCGGGAGATTTCCTATGCAATAAACACAGGAGGAATATGAATTATTGATTTTTATTGAAAATCACTGTTTTCTCCTTGAAATAATTAGTTTTCGGGATTAAAACCATGTGATTCGTGTTCAGCGGGAGATTTCCTATGCAAGAAACACAGGAGGAATATGAATTATTCATTTTTATCGAAAATCACTGTTTTCTCCTTGAAATAATTAGTTTTCGGGATTAAAACCATGCGATTCGTGTTCAGCGGGAGATTTCCTATGCAATAAACACAGGAGGAATATGAATTATTCATGTTTATAGAAAATCACTTTTCTCCGTGAAATAATTAGTTTTCGGGTAAAAAACCACGCGATTCGTAATCAGCGGGAGATTTCCTATGCAATAAACACAGGAGGAATATGAATTATTCAGTTGTGGGTTGTTCTTTTCATCTAGCACCACATTAAAGTAAAACTCTTTCCGCGAAATTGTGTGATCGAAGAGTCATTACTTGTAAATTCTATACAAAAAACTGAACAAAAATTTCCGAAAACTGGAAATGAAGCAACTTGCTTGGAGTCACTTCCTCTGCGCGTAGTTAAATTTTCATGGAGTTGTCGATCGTACTTTCCGTTTCTTGTAAATTTTAGAAAGGAACTGAAAACAATTTTCCGGAAACCGGACTTGAAGCAACTTCTTCGGAGTTGCATCCTCTATGCGTGGTTAAATTTTCATGGAGTTGTCGATCGTACTTTTCGTTTCTTGTAAATTTTAGAAAGAAAGTGAAAACAATTTTCCGGAAACCGGACTTGAAGCAACTTCTTCGGAGTTGCATCCTCCATGCGTGGTTAAATTTTCATGGAGTTGTCGATCGTACTTTTCGTTTCTTGTAAATTTTAGAAAGGAACTGAAAACAATTTTCCGGAAACCGGACTTGAAGCAACTTCTTCGGAGTTGCATCCTCTATGCGTGGTTAAATTTTCATGGAGTTGTCGATCGTACTTTCCGTTTCTTGTAAATTTTAGAAAAGAACTGAAAACAATTTTCCGGAAACCGGACTTGAAGCAACTTCTTCGGAGTTGTATCCTCTATGCGTGGTTAAATTTTCATTGAGTTGTCGATCGTACTTTTCGTTTCTTGTAAATTTTAGAAAGGAACTGAAAACAATTTTCCGGAAACCGGACTTGAAGCAACTTCTTCGGAGTTGCATCCTCCATGCGTGGTTAAATTTTCATGGAGTTGTCGATCGTACTTTTCGTTTCTTGTAAATTTTAGAAAGGAACTGAAAACAATTTTCCGGAAACCGGACTTGAAGCAACTTCTTCGGAGTTGCATCCTCGATGCGTGGTTAAATTTTCATGGAGTTGTCGATCGTACTTTCCGTTTCTTGTAAATTTTAGAAAGGAACTGAAAACAATTTTCCGGAAACCGGACTTGAAGCAACTTCTTCGGAGTTGCATCCTCGATGCGTGGTTAAATTTTCATGGAGTTGTCGATCGTACTTTTCGTTTCTTGTAAATTTTAGAAAGAAAGTGAAAACAATTTTCCGGAAATCGGACTTGAAGCAACTTCTTCGGAGTTGCATCCTCCATGCGTGGTTAAATTTTCATGGAGTTGTCGATCGTACTTTCCGTTTCTTGTAAATTTTAGAAAGAAAGTGAAAACAATTTTCCGGAAACCGGACTTGAAGCAACTTCTTCGGAGTTGCATCCTCCATGCGTGGTTAAATTTTCATGGAGTTGTCGATCGTACTTTCCGTTTCTTGTAAATTTTAGAAAGAAAGTGAAAACATTTTTCCGGAAACCGGACATGAAGCAACTTGTTTAGAATTGGTTCCTCTATGCGTGGTTAAATTTTGATGGAGTTGTCGATCGTTCTTTTCATCTGCCACTACTTTGAAGAAAAACGCTTCTCGGGAGATCGCTTGATCGCACAGTAATTTATTGTAAATTCTATAAAGCATTAATGTGCAAGGGAGAAAGGAAGAAAGAAGGGAGAAAAATTTTTGCGTGAACAAAGTGCAAGAAAAGATAGTTCAGTTTATTCATTCTTATTTTCCCGGATTATCTCTCATTTTACCTCAATAGAATATAAATGCGACTGTGAAATATAGCACTCTTACTTACTCGATATGGAAGATTTCTTTTTCACAGAATGAATTATCATACAACTATATAACCTTTGCTAACCGCGATTGATGTCACAAGCCGTAAACTGTCAAAATCAGCATGAAAAACCGCGCGAATACAGTCTCGCATGAATTTTTCGGCTACGCTCATCACCGACCATTCACGAAACGAATAAAACGACAACAAAGCATGCGATATTTCGATAATTTCGATCTATATGTCACCATCAACTTTTTATTAGAAGGATCACTGTTTTCTCCTTGAAATAATTAGTTTTCGGGATTATAACTATGCGATTTGTTATCAGCGGGAGATTTCCTATCCAATAAACACAGGACGAATAAAAATCATTATTTTCATTGAAAACTGTGTTTTTGCGTTGCGTTTGGGTTGCGTTTGGGTTGTGTTTGGGTTGTGTTTGGGTTGTGTTTCGGTTGTGTTGGGTTGTGTTTGGGTTGTGTTTGGGTTGCTTGGGTTGTGTTTGGGTTGTGTTTGGGTTGTGTTTGGGTTGTGTTTGGGTTGTGTTTGGGTTGTGTTTGGGTTGTGTTTGGGTTGTGTTTGGGTTGTGTTTGGGTTGCGTTTGGGTTGCGTTTGGGTTGTGTTTGGGTTGTGTTTGGGTTGTGTTTGGGTTGTGTTTGGGTTGTGTTTGGGTTGTGTTTGGGTTGTGTTTGGGTTGTGTTTGGGTTGTGTTTGGGTTGTGTTTGGGTTGTGTTTGGGTTGTGTTTGGGTTGTGTTTGGGTTGTGTTTGGGTTGTGTTTGGGTTGTGTTTGGGTTGTGTTTGGGTTGTGTTTGGGTTGTGTTTGGGTTGTGTTTGGGTTGTGTTTGGGTTGTGTTTGGGTTGTGTTTGGGTTGTGTTTGGGTTGTGTTTGGGTTGTGTTTGGGTTGTGTTTGGGTTGTGTTTGGGTTGTGTTTGGGTTGTGTTTGGGTTGTGTTTGGGTTGTGTTTGGGTTGTGTTTGGGTTGTGTTTGGGTTGTGTTTGGGTTGTGTTTGGGTTGTGTTTGGGTTTGGGTTGTGTTTGGGTTGTGTTTGGGTTGTGTTTGGGTTGTGTTTGGGTTGTGTTTGGGTTGTGTTTGGGTTGTGTTTGGGTTGTGTTTGGGTTGTGTTTGGGTTGTGTTTGGGTTGTGTTTGGGTTGTGTTTGGGTTGTGTTTGGGTTTGGGTTGTGTTTGGGTTGTGTTTGGGTTGTGTTTGGGTTGTGTTTGGGTTTGGGTTGTGTTTGGGTTGTGTTTGGGTTGTGTTTGGGTTGTGTTTGGGTTGTGTTTGGGTTGTGTTTGGGTTGTGTTTGGGTTTGGGTTTGGTTGTGTTTGGGTTGTGTTTGGGTTGTGTTTGGGTTGTGTTTGGGTTGTGTTTGGGTTGTGTTTGGGTTGTGTTTGGGTTGTGTTTGGGTTGTGTTTGGGTTTGGGTTGTGTTTGGGTTGTGTTTGGGTTGTGTTTGGGTTATGTTTGGGTTGTGTTTGGGTTGTGTTTGGGTTGTGTTTGGGTTGTGTTTGGGTTGTGTTTGGGTTGTGTTTGGGTTGTGTTTGGGTTGTGTTTGGGTTGTGTTTGGGTTGTGTTTGGGTTGTGTTTGGGTTGTGTTTGGGTTGTGTTTGGGTTGTGTTTGGGTTGTGTTTGGGTTGTGTTTGGGTTGTGTTTGGGTTGTGTTTGGGTTGTGTTTGGGTTGTGTTTGGGTTGTGTTTGGGTTGTGTTTGGGTTGTGTTTGGGTTGTGTTTGGGTTGTGTTTGGGTTGTGTTTGGGTTGTGTTTGGGTTGTGTTTGGGTTGTGTTTGGGTTGTGTTTGGGTTGTGTTTGGGTTGTGTTTGGGTTGTGTTTGGGTTGTGTTTGGGTTGTGTTTGGGTTGTGTTTGGGTTGTGTTTGGGTTGTGTTTGGGTTGTGTTTGGGTTGTGTTTGGGTTGTGTTTGGGTTGTGTTTGGGTTGTGTTTGGGTTGTGTTTGGGTTGTGTTTGGGTTGTGTTTGGGTTGTGTTTGGGTTGTGTTTGGGTTGTGTTTGGGTTGTGTTTGGGTTGTGTTTGGGTTGTGTTTGGGTTGTGTTTGGGTTGTGTTTGGGTTGTGTTTGGGTTGTGTTTGGGTTGTGTTTGGGTTGTGTTTGGGTTGTGTTTGGGTTGTGTTTGGGTTGTGTTTGGGTTGTGTTTGGGTTGTGTTTGGGTTGTGTTTGGGTTGTGTTTGGGTTGTGTTTGGGTTGTGTTTGGGTTGTGTTTGGGTTGTGTTTGGGTTGTGTTTGGGTTGTGTTTGGGTTGTGTTTGGGTTGTGTTTGGGTTGTGTTGGGTTGTGTTTGGGTTGTGTTTGGGTTGTGTTTGGGTTGTGTTTGGGTTGTGTTTTGGGTTGTGTTTGGGTTGTGTTTGGGTTGTGTTTGGGTTTGGGTTGTGTTTGGGTTGTGTTTGGGTTGTGTTTGGGTTGTGTTTGGGTTGTGTTTGGGTTGTGTTTGGGTTGTGTTTGGGTTGTGTTTGGGTTGTGTTTGGTTGTGTTTGGGTTGTGTTTGGGTTGTGTTTGGGTTGTGTTTGGGTTGTGTTTGGGTTGTGTTTGGGTTGTGTTTGGGTTGTGTTTGGGTTGTGTTTGGGTTGTGTTTGGGTTGTGTTTGGGTTGTGTTTGGGTTGTGTTTGGGTTGTGTTTGGGTTGTGTTTGGG
>CAUIJP010000001.1:0-13543 GCA_959613375.1 Heteropelma amictum
CTCCATTTTTTTATAGCATTACATAAATACTTAATTACTTTATTCATTATCAATTCTGAATTAACTTCAGATGATTTTTTTTCAACACTTGTTTACCGATGGGTTTTCTGGTGCATCAATTGGAAAAAAAGAAAAATAGTTGTCAAATGAGAAAAAAAAGATGTTCGGTCAGAAATCGAACCCACGACCCTCGCGTTGTCACGCCGCGCTCTTAACCACTCGGCTATTCCTCACTTGTTGTGCTCAAAAACAAGCAGAGCCCTATAAAGTGCGTGGTCGCATACTGGGCGAACAACACGTGCTCCACTATAAAAAAATGCAGATCGAATAAAGTCCACGAATGAAAAAAGTAACGGATGGAGTTGCGAGATGTAGTCTTTTTAAATATCGAAATTATGTTTCCGGCGGCCTTGGATCATTGGAGCACGCGAGTGTTGATCGCCCGCTATGCAACAACGCACTTTATAGGGCTCCGCTTGTTGTTGGAGAACAACAAGTAAGGAATAGCCGAGTGGTTAAGGGCGCGGCATGGTAAGCCGATGGTCGCGGGTTCGATTCCTGGCGGTAAATTTGTTTTTGTCATTTCAGAACTATAATTTTTTTTTGTAATCACTCACTCAGAATCAATCATGAGATCGATATTGGTGAGGACGAAAAAAGATTATCTGAAATTCATTGATAATGACTTTCAAAAACCTTGATATTATTCATAATTTAAACAAATACGTAATCATTTTGCATTATTCTACGACAAAATTCAAACAAATTTCGACACATTACAAATAATTCACTGGTTCATAAGTACTCTAACAACTGGGGATTGGGGAAGTAGTTATAAAAATTATTTGTCCAATTGTTGTTTGTCTGAAGTGTGTCAAAAAATTATTTTTCGTTTCGTGTTTGTCGATTTTTCGTGTTTCATTTTGTGTCATCTAATTCGGTAAAGGAAAGAAAAAATATCGTAAGCAGCTTTTTTTGTGAAAAAAATGTTTAAACAAATTGGTTGTTTTTTTTGCAAAACACAAAATTTTGCAAATTACAATTCTCTCCAATCGAGTAATGTAAGAAATCTCGTCACTTCCCCGTTCCCGACATTTATTGAATTTCGCACAAGATCTGCATGCACGCACAGCCTTCGTTTATAATTTGTTGGTAAATAAATAAATATTCATCTGACTATCGGATTGTGTGTGTACGCTGAACCGTCATCTTTCGGGTGCGAGAGAGACATCATCATGCACAACCAGCAAGGCGCGCGATAGAGCGCTTGCAGTCGCTCATCGGCCAGTGGCGCTCAACGCGCGGGCACGAAGATCGCGGCAGAGTCGATTCGCCCGGTGTCTCGTTGTACTCTCGCGTTTGATCGTTGATAATTTTGCATCCCGGAATCGCATTCAAACGTTTTTTTTTTATTTTCCTCGTTGAAATGTCGTTGATACGATAGGCTAACTTGCATTACCGAATGTCGAAAAGTGGGGCGGGCAGGTTTTCTCAAACGAAAAAGTGACACCGAAATGCAACGGTTTTCGGCGGTGCATCGTCGGTGCACGGGATTCTCATAACACCTAAGTAACCCATTATTTGGAGGGTATTTTCACACAATTTCTCACGGAAGCTCGGCGAAATCGGTCAAGTACTTTCGGAGATATCGCCCTTTACTCATTCCGACTTTCAAAACGGCGTATGTCCACTCCCAATTGTCGGACAAAAAGTTTAAGGGTGGTTTCGGATTCGGCGAAGTGTATACTATCACCTTATCATTACAAGATAATCCGCTGAAATAGCATTGTATATCTTTTTTCGCAATTTTCAAAAATGTTCACCTCGGCGAAAATACACTTTTTTGCAAAAGTCGATGCCATTTGGTTTTTCATCGTCCGATCGACGTGGGACTGGAACCATTCGAAAGCTAATTAAATTTCCTATACACCCTAATTTTTTCAAAATTTTTTATCGACTATTCGCGACGTGCTCCGAAAAAATCAAAGTGATCCCTAATTTTCGCTCACGATTGTATATTATGCATCATGATTTTTTTTAACTTGTTTAAAAAAACTTATTTTTTACCAAAGAAACTAAGTCGAAATAATAATGGGTCAATATACATAGAGGAGAAAAAGAACTGTAGAAAGACAAACACGTACTTTAAACGTCCTTTCTTACAGTCTCCCTTCTCTGTCCGATCTATATCCATCTCTTTCTTTCTGATGTTAGTTTGTTTGATTATTTTTAGAGTGCTTTTTTATATTTTCGAAAAAATTGGTTTGCGTGATAAACAAAATGTCCTCTGAATAGGTTCAAAAGTATTATAAAGAAGAATGTATTTTTTGTTTTAATATAGTTTCTTAGAAATTTGTAACATGATTGTGCACAAAAAAAATGTAAAATGTAAACAATCATTTCATGAACTCATTTTGGCTCTAACGAATGTTTGATATACAAAAGAACAAGGCTTACGAGCTTGTACGTGATGGAGAGAGAAAATGGCAGATAGAAAAGAAGGAAGAGGTTGAAGAAGAACTGAAACCTTTTGGAGGTCATCAAAGGTAAAGCAATGCACATGCTAGCGAGGGTAAAAGAAAGAATACCCGTGACATTTGTGTAGGTATCAGAATTTGAAACTAGACGTTGGAAAATACGAACTTACGATTTTTTTGACCGGCCACTCCACTTTGCCGCTTTTCCACTTTGTTTCAATTTTTCGGTTGTTATTATTACAACACTGATTTCGAAAAAAATATGTAAAACACAATAAACAAATTTTCTCGGTGCAAATTATATTATTCGACCCAGACACAAATGGGATGGGATTTAAACCCTTATATAGAATTCGGATATTTGAATGATTAATACGATGACAATTTCCCGTTTTTTCAAGTGCATTATGGTGAAAAATCATTTCAAGGTCATACTATTATAGGTTGTTGGATTTGTCTGAATATCATAAATCATAAAGAAAACGATGTTTACATTTCAAAAACCATCGATGGCTTTGACAATGCAAAAACTATGACCTTGCCGAAAATGAATTTATCACCACTGTATTAGCCCCTCGAAATCAAGCTAATTACTTCTCAAGATTTTTTTTATAACTCTAAAAGAAACGGAGATGTTTGGAGTGGGCACCTTAATTGGACCACCCTGTAAAAGTAGACCACAAAAAGTATTGGACCACTACGATGCTAGTAACATTTTTATGGCATAAAGTGATTTAATGACAAGTGCAATATTATCGCTGACTATAATAAACAATTGAGAAATCCTCGATTCGCCGTAGTTTATTATCTATAAAACTATTACATAAACTATTACAGGCCGGATAATCCTCGAGCGTAACGCAGTTTGATTTGAAAGAAATAATTATAACTTCGATTGTGTGCGAGAGAGCTAGGGAGCTTGGCACATGGATTCTTGTCCGAGTTGAAGCAGGGTAACGCAGGGTAACCTTGCCTGTGGTTATTGCTGACGCTGCTCGGGTCGCCGGCACAGATGGATAAAACGCAGATGGATAAAATATCGGTGAACAAACTGCTGAATTGTCACTGATGCACTTTATTCAATGAAGCCGCGTGGATGACCGTACAATGTAAACATACGGGTTAAAAGATCAAGGATTGGATACAATTTAGAGTTTGATGAAATAAATATTGTACTTCTGCGTACCACGACGGGCGCAGAAGTCGCTAAGGTAATTGTTGTGAACGCGATAACACAAAAATATCGAATGGAATGCCGCTAGGGTGGTAACTCCGATCGATTAACACAATATTTATAGGAAAAATCGAAGTAAGGTAAACGCCGACTAAAAGGGAATAGAAAATTATTAGATGAGTTCTTGTCACTGCCGATACGATGGTTATGAAAGTAATCACCAATCACACCCACGAGCCTCTAAGTACGCGGGCGGTCTTACCACCAAGGAGTGAAACCTTCTCACCGATCTCTCGAATGTCGAATCGAGACTCAGATCGAGGCCACCGATCAGTGGCGTGTATTATTGACTCGATAAGGTTATTCGTGAAGGTGCTCATGGGGGTGATTGCGACAGGAATTGACGACTCCGTCGGACGATGACTTGATCGGACGATTTAGATTTGCAATTGATCGCCCCTATCGAAACTCTTGTTGTACTCGGAGGTGGTAGGGCTCGCGCTGCTTAAATTCTGCAAGCGATCGGGCGATGCCCGGTCTCGATTGGGCAATGTTGCTGAGCAATGTTTGAAAATTATACCGAGGTTGTTGATCCGTGATAAAATATAACAAAATTTCGAAAAATATGAGCCCTCCTCATGACAATAAGGTACAAGTAAAATTACGTTATAACTTGAAAAGTTCGACGTATTCCCGCTATTAGACATGTTCAAGCTCAATTTGGGCCAGCACTTGCAGTTTGACGTGACGCAGAGCGCATTCTAACCTGTCACGCCTGTCAACGGTTTGAGGCGAAGCCTCAAGGGGTTGCTTTCAAAACGATTATTCATCGCAATTCATCGTTTGTGAGTATCATGTGTATAACAGTTGTGATGTTGAAAGGATAAATTAAAAAAAAAATTGCCCTTTTTTTCAACTTTTATAAAGTGATTGCGGCGAAGAAAATGGACTCGCGGACTTTTTTGTACGATGGCACATTTACCGTCATTCACTGTCACTATTTCGAGTTGGAGATTTTTATAATAGTTAACTGCTTCCTTTTTCTTAGTGGACGAGTCTCAACAGAAGTCTCTGAAAAATATTTGTCCGACAGGAAAGTTAGAAGATAGATATTCATCCATCAAAATTAGTTTGTTGCCACACATTTATGGTCGCCTTTTAAAAATGATTGAAAAATTTACCTTTTGCACTATTCTCCATCGATGAATTTTGACAGAGAGCGCGCAAAAGAGAAGTAGTTTAAGAAAAACTAATTAAATTCATTCTTCATCACTCTCTCATAGAGTGAGAATTTAGCAGCCGCTATTGCTACATAATTCACCTTTGCTCTATTCTCTGTCAGCGAATTATGACAGAGAGCGAGTAAAAAAGCATTCGTTTGAAAAACGAAACAAGAATATATAATTATTTTATACAAAGAAATACAGAAATATGTATCGTGAAATGACGGAAAAAATTTTAAAAATGTTTCTTGCGTAACTTTTGTTACTGAAGACACCACCAAGTATCGTCGTCGATGGCTAAAACTCGTGAAATTATCGATGACTTTTATGTCTACTCTTGTTCAGAACAATAATAATGTATCGTCACCAAGTATATTATTGGTTATTACGGACGAAATATTGCAGAGTGAGCGCGAGAGAGATAGATGTTTATGGATACGTATATGTAGATGTATACTTTTTTGCACAATTCTGAAAACTTGATCGAAGGATAATTCGATGACGCTGAATAGAATGGTGGTAGTTTTTTGCCGATTATCCTGGGGCAACATCGAGAAAAAAAGGGTTAAATGGGTAAAAAATCGATTTTTTCCAAAAACTAATAACACGATCGAAAAAAGTGTTGAACAAAAGTTATAGAGAATTAAAAAATACGTAAAGCCCTTGTTTAACATAATTAACAAAGGACTTTTAATTACTTGATGTCACTTTTTTGTCTTGTGTTAATTCATTTAAACATCGTGTAACGTCGTTTCGTATAAAACAGCATGAGTGAAACTTCTGATGATTGTGTTAAACAAGACCTTCGCGAGTTAGTAAACGAGTGGCGACTGCTCTCTCAGGCATTGGCGATTCTGCCATTCTGCTACACTAGCGAAATTGCAAAATTTTTTACTACGTATATCTCCGTGACGAGTCACTTCTCACGCAGATCTGAGAAAAGTAACAAAAAAAAAAACATAAACTCCGGAAGACTGTTTCTAGTGAAGCAAAGTAAAGTGACAAGACACAATTTAACGAGTGTATTTAGTAAAGCGAGCCCTGTGCTGAAGTGACGTAGAAATCAAAGGAAATTACTCATCATAGTAGGCACACGCAGAACCTTGAGACATCATTTGACGCGCAGTTGAAGGGGGAAGGAAAACCGAGAAAAAAAACACTACAAGATAGTGCATCTCTCAGTAAGCTCCCCGAACATAAGGTCAAGCCCCGCGTAGTAGAATCGTGAGTACAGACGGAGACTCCTGATTATCGAAGGAAACGACATATCCTCGCAGCCGCACCCAATGTCATCAACATTTGGCCTGCCCCTGCTCTCCGTGATAACGTACGTACATCATTTTTACTTGTACGGAGAAAACCTTCCGATATCAGTATTCTCGATGAGAGGATAACAAATCAAGAAAAGGAAAGAGATCGGTTCGGTGATCAGTCAGACGAGGCATAGACGTATCCTGACGCAACCCGACGAGGCATGGGCATATCATTTATAAATACGCTCAAAGAAGCGTTCACGCTGAAACGTAATGAATTAACAAGCCGTGGAGGAAGCTTCACGTGAAGAAATAATTATTTCAATATTTGATAAATAACACCATTAGTCATGCCTAATTCAATAACTTCATGGAGCGCGGCTCAAGAAAGAATTTGCAAAATTGCAAAACAAATGATTCAGATTGTTCGAAAAGCAGAAAAATCATCGCCACCGTCGATAAGTCAAGACGCGATTCAGCAATAAAAGGAACCGAGTGATCGTTGCACCTTGCTTGACGTTGAACGATCAAACTATTATACACAATTCCAACAGAGACCTGTCCCAGTCCCAATAGTCATATATTTAACCGCGATGACCGAAAACGAAATACACGAAGCGGATCCTATCGATGCTTACCAAGTATTTCCGCCTCCACCGACTTATGAGCAGGTACTTGCCAGTGGCAAACCACCGGCACAAACCATTGGTTTCCTCGATAGGGACAGTCCTAACTAAACATCAGTCCGAACAAGTGGGTTTGTTATGGGGAGAGCAGGGTTACCCCCAGATCTTAAAAATCACACAGCTTGTGGATGGTTTGGCGAGAACCTCGGGCTGTTGGGACAACACTTGTTGGCGAGTCGGCCTATACAAATAACCGAGAAACAGACAGACACGGGTCTGGCAGCAGCGAGAAGTGACCCATTGCTCGACGACCTTGCGTTGCGATTGCAAGCCGCCCCTCCTACAATAGACGATAGACCGCTCGGTGCTGAACCATCTCAGGGAACGATACCGAGGCCACTGACACGAGACCGTGATAAACAAGCTAGTACAACAGCAAACAGAGACACCTGCACTCCAACCAGAAACGGGAACTAGAAATTTATCGGTAGCACAGGCACAGGGATCGCCATTAATTCTGAGACAAAATGGTTGAGAATTAAAAGGCATGATTCAAGAAGCTGTCTATCTCACCCTGGAGCACGAACGAGCTGTCAATTGGCACCGCGGGTTAATCACAGTTGATCCGTCACCCATTGTTCCAAGAGAGCCAGAAACAAATTCGAGACAAAGAAACGCTGGAAATGTAACTGAACACATGCGATCACAAACAGAGTTACAAATACAAACGAGTCAGCCACCCTGTCCTCAGAGAAGACTCCAACCACCAAACCCTAACGGATTTTACCCGGGCGAACACCAAGGTATAGGTATCGCCAAAGCGGAAGAAGGACAAAAAAGCAACCGATGCAATCAAGCTTGTACCAAGCATTATCATAACACAAAACAATGATAATTATAAGCTTTGGACTGAAACTGCTGTTCTTGGATACAAATATTGCAGACAGTCTGAGCAACAATTCTTTTTTTACTTGTTGAAATCGCAGAAAATAGCGGGATGTCTTTCTATGAGGCAAGAAATCATAAACGCACAAAACATCATTTGCATTGTCCTTCTGACAATATAAAAAATACAACTTGCTGGAGCACGCGGTTCAAGGCTTATGGCAAAACTCGTTAATATCAAACAAAAAGAAACAGATACTATGGGTTACATCGCCAGATTTAATAAAAAATATGATACTGCCGTCATCGCTTTTCAAAACGAGGAATTAAGCAAAGGATACGCTGGAGAAGACATGCGGCACATCGCGGCGACAGCGATCGGTTACTTTCTTTTTTACTTAGACGTGGAGCTCAATGCGCTTCTTCGAAATTTCGATTCCGAATTCCGAATTTCATCGCCACATGCAGAAAAACAATGTCAGCAATTCAATCACACTACGCCGTCGTTCCAAACAAAAAGGTACACTAAAACGCCGCAACGGGTACCCGAAAATATGAACAATCCATCGAAATTTCATCATAAACCTCATCCATCACGGACACACAAGGCTTATAGACTAACGCAGGAAGACCTCGATGGCTTACTTAAGGATGCAGCAAATAACCGGTAAACAATATCTAAAAAGAAAAAGGATCCTTTAGGTGTAGAAGCAAAGGACATTTTGCACGCAAATGCAAAGAGCCACTATCTACACGAGCATCTCAGAAAGAAGATTTTTCCGATCACGGCCCGTATCGAGAGCCACCAGACGGTCAACCGACGAGTCAATAACCTGATGTCACAGGCAGTCGACGCAGCAGCCCAATGCTCGCAGCGCGACTCGAACGCATGATCGAGAAGAAAGGAGCGAAAGAGATGCTGGAAACTTCGAAAGTTACGAAGAACTAAAGGAACCAGAATACCAAGAATCCTGCATATACGACAGCACGGACTCGGAAGAGTCACCATCAGCCCGGAAGAATTCCAGAAATTATAACGATTCCTGATTGACACCGGAAGTACGTTAAATCTTATTAAGAAAAATAGAGTACCGCTGGGACAATCTATAATTAATTAAGCAGAGCACATCATTCAACATGGGTGATGCCGCCTACGTCACGAAAGAAAGAGTAAATATCACTTATTTGGGATCGTCGGATGAGTTTATCATTATACCCGACGATTTCCCTCTTCGACCGGACAAGGACATGTTAACCCTTTGAGGGGTAGTGGCACTCTCAGAGTGCCACCTACTTTTCTCTGGTTTTTGATCCATTTTTTTTTACTTTAGAGTTAAGGACATAAAAGTTTTGTTTTTTTAGACTTTAAAGTAGTTGTTTTAGAAAGCTTACATGTTTTTTAAACAAATAATCATGTACGGAATTGTTATAAACGATTGATTAATGAAAAATACTAGTTTTTTTTTTAATTTGGCAGTAATCGGAAAAACATAGATATTCATACGAAATCTTCTTATATGTATTCTATAGGATTTACTGGAACAACATATCTTTTTAGAGAACTTTTTTCTAGGTTCAATTTTATTTCAATAGTTTTCCGTTGCCGAATCAAACTTTCAACACCGGATTTGTATTCAGCGGATCCAAAAACGTGTACAGGCTGTCCCAAAAGGGTCGTCTGACCTCTGAAGGGGTGGTAGATCTTGAAATTCTGGATCAAAAAGTCCGCAGCGGTTTTTCGACTTGATGCACCCCTAATGAGTTATTGATAATTAATTATAGCCAATAATACGCGTGGGCTCGGCGGCGCGTAGTGGTGTTCGTGTGACGGTGTGACCGATCGCACCGCAAGAGGCAGGGATACTCCGCGCGACGTGTGTGTGTGTGTGTGTGCATGGGTGTGAGGGCCCAAGTTAGGCAGCACGCGTTGACTGTCTTGAAGTAGAACGCAGAAAAAAATAAGTAGCACTTCACCATGAAACATTTTTATAATAAATGGATGAAATGAATTTATGTGTAATTGTAGATCCTTTATGAAAAACGAAATCTCTACTGATCAAGTAAACATGTCGTTTATTTATTTACTCAAACTAAAAATAAAATTGAAAAATAAAGATCATCTAGGCATTTTCTCAAATGGTATTTATTCATTATTCATTGAAAATCATAAAAAATTAAACTCATCAATAGTTCAATTTTACGCGCGCTAATGAATTTATTTAGATGATCGTCCGATTAAGTTAATTGATGAGTGATATAATCAACATAATAAATTACTTTTTCTCCTTATTTTTCGAACGAATGGTCTCGAAAAAATGTAATTCTGGGTGTCTTTCAAGACGCAAATTGCGAATATTCTGAGAGGTAAAGATTTTCAAAACTCTTGACACGAAGAAATAGAAATTTGAACATTTAACTCTGTGAATATTTCACAGAATGTATTTAGTTTCAACAAAAATAATTCGCATACATTTTCTGGGTTGTTAATTTTGCGAATGAAAAAATTGAAGAGTCTCAAAAAATGGTGAATGAAAGGGACAAATCGACAAAGATGAATTCCTTCACCATTTGTTTAGCTGTATATGTTCGTACGAGCCTCGCTATAATCTTAACTATGGTTCAATATCTTAGCAATATTTTGGTTATAATCATATTGAAAATTTCTGTCCTTGTTTGTTACTTTCCTATTCTTCGCTACTCGAACATTGTGTCGGAAACTTGCTTTGTGTCACGTCTCGCACTGTTTAAGGGAACCGTATGGTCTAGAAATTTGAAAAAATCGATTTTTTTTTTTTCGATATGTCGAAAGTATAGTATCTCAAGGATATACTGTGAAATTTTTATGCAGAAATTCTCAATATTACAGCTTCTACAGCCCATAACGCAGGTAGAGAGCGGTCCGCGCGCTCCTAACGGGTCTAGCGCTAACCGGTAACCTAATCGGAGCACAGCAGCTGTCCCAATCCTTCTCCGAAAATATATACCTGTATATAGTACATACTATATACCTATATATACTTTTCCCTTCCCCGAAATATACCTATTGTCGAACATTTGTGAGGGAAACGGTCATTTCGCTTTCCCCTGACTTGATCAGTACAACGTTACGTTTTGACGAACCAACATCGAAAATTTTGAAATAAAATATCAGAAAATATGGATAGAAAGCAAGGCCGTAACTCTTCTAGACGACCATCTTCTGTAGGTCGCAAAAGATATTTCAAGGGCAATCGATTCACTATCGAAAATACTACTGATTTTACGAGCACGTCTGCGAAAAAATTAAAAGGCAATGAGGAATTGGAAGTAAACGTTAATCCTACTTTCAATTATTGCATCATCGAATTCAGCATGATATTTTTAACGTTGCAACAGTTGTTGAAGTGTAAAGATTGTAACGGTGCGGTCACTTTTAGCAAAAACGGACAACGTGGTCTAGGATTCAAACTCTCTGTGAAGTGTGAGTGTAAAGAAACTTTTATTTTGTCTTCGCCGTTAATTGATAAGGGATTTGAAATCAACCGTCGACTTGTTCTCGCCCTGAGAATGCTTGGAGTAGGATTTGAAGGCTTGAAAAATTTGTGCGGTCTCATGGATCTTGGACAAGGAATTTGTAAGAGTACATATTACGGCATCGTGGACAATATAAAAATTGCAGCTGAAGCCGTCGCGAAAATCGTTTTCCAAAGAGCATTGAAAGAAGAAGTCGAGTTGAATGTAAAAGCTGGGCGTCCCGCGGATGAACTTTCTGTGTCTGGTGATGGATCGTGGGCGAAACGTGGATTCTCATCGCTTCTCGGTATTGCCTCGTTAATAGGGAAATACAGTAATAAAATTTTAGATGTTGTCGTCAAATGCAGTATATGTCAAGCCTGCTCTCAATGGAAAGGCCAAGAGGATACGATTGAATATGAAGCGTGGTATCGAGAGCATGAAGATCACTGTGACGCAAATCATACCGGAAGTGCTGGCAAAATGGAGGTAGACGGCATCGTGGAAATGTTCAAGAGATCGGAAGAGTTGTACAACGTAAAATACGCGAACTATATCGGAGACGGCGACACGAAAACGTTCAAAGCCTTATTGGACACAAAGCCTTACGGGGATGATTTTTTAGTTTGCAAAAAAGAATGTGTTTTGCATGTTAAAAAACGTTTGTACAAACGTGCTGTTGATGCGAAAAAAAAACATGCACAAATAAAGAAAGCAACAAAGAAATTGACAGAAAAAGAAGAGGGAAAAAAGACACAGCGGAAATCGATAAATAAAACACCGAAGCGTCAACAATTGACGAATAAATTATTGCAAGAGCTGTCAACTTATTACGGTCTAGCAATTAGACGTAATTCAGATTCGACTGAAGGGATGAGAAGTGAAATATGGGCAGCATATTATCACAAAATTTCAACAGATGAAAATCCGCAACACTCGTACTGTCCTCCAGGTTCCGAATCGTGGTGCAAGTGGCGTCAAAGTGAGGCTGCAGGTACTTTAGACACCTACGAGCACCCACCTGCTCTGTGCGATGAAGCACAAGAGATATTAAAACCAATTTATGAAGAATTGACAGCAGAGACTTTATTGGAAAGGTGTATTGGCAGTAATACGCAGAACAATAACGAAAGTTTCAATGCTTGCGTGTGGCACCTTGCGCCGAAACATCTGTTTGCCGGAAAAAAAATCATTGATATTGCCACTCACATTTCCGCTTGCATATTCAATGAAGGATTCGCATCCCTATTGAAAATAATGGAGACCATGGGCATAACAATCGGGCCACAAGCGGAGCAACTAGCGCAAAACCGAGACGAGCTGCGAGTATCGAGCGCCAACCGTAGGAGCACGGACAACTCCAAAGAGGCTCGGACAGCTCGAAGAAATGAAAGGAGTGAGGAAATCTTGAATTATGAACGTTCCGAAGGAATCCTATATGGTGCCGGAATCGCGGATTAACTGTAAGTATTCAAAATTTGCTCAATTTTTGAAAATATCTGTACCTCAAACTTTAAACTCATTTATCTCGAAACGACTTTTTTCGGCACCGCGCAGGTGAAAACAAAAAAACTATTCAACCGAATCACTTGAAATTTGGATATGTTGTTCACAACATGTATGGCTATCGTCGGGGCTGCAATCATAATTTTATTTAAATAATTTCTTATTGTTTATACTAAAAAACTAGTGAAAAAAACCCGATTTTACGAATTTTTTTTTCAAAAGCGCGCCATTTTGTCAATTTTTAATTTTTTCGATTTGTTCCAGCCCCGACCATAACTGCACTCTTTCTGATTAAGAATCTTCTTGAATTTTGTGTTTCAGATGAGTAGAAGTCTCGGATCGATCTTCACCGTCCGGGTCGGATTTTTCGAGAGGGTCGTCTTCAATGCCAATTATATGATAATAAACACTGTTTTTAAAATTAAAAAAAAAATTTTTTGTATACTTAATAAAGGTAGTAATAAACCCGAAAAGTTAAAACATCGATTTTTTAATTTTTTATGGCAAAAAAAAAATCGTGAAAATAGGTGAAATTTTCGTGCTCTAGACCATACGCTCTAGACCATACGGTCTAGACCATACGGTTCCCTTAAGGGAACCGTATGGTCTAGAGCACGAAAATTTACGAAAATTTTGCCAGCACTTCCGGTATGATTTGCGTCACAGTGATCTTCATGCTCTCGATACCACGCTTCATATTCAATCGTATCCTCTTGGCCTTTCCATTGAGAGCAGGCTTGACATATACTGCATTTGACGACAACATCTAAAATTTTATTACTGTATTTCCCTATTAACGAGGCAATACCGAGAAGCGATGAGAATCCACGTTTCGCCCACGATCCATCACCAGACACAGAAAGTTCATCCGCGGGACGCCCAGCTTTTACATTCAACTCGACTTCTT
>CAUIJP010000002.1:0-16789 GCA_959613375.1 Heteropelma amictum
CTTTCATCTTTACCACTACACATCTGACCGCTGAAGCTGGCACATCGATCTATTGCGACTTTTTAACCAGAACGCTGAGACCGTACATACCATAAATCTTCCGAAAAACCGTATTTAATTAACGCGGTACACCGGCTATTACATCTCAGCAAACGAAACACGTGTCGACGGATAAAAGAGAAATTTATTTGGCCAGAAATAAAAAAGAATACACGTTTTAATCATATAAACATGGATTCAATCATTTTACGAAATGTTCACGGTTACGAATACTGCCTCACGATACTCGATAGATTTTCGAGATGGCCGGTGGTAAACCCTCTGAAGGATATCGGACAGCCGAGACTGTCCTTACACCGTTATTCAACCATTGAATCTCTTAATACAGTACAGTACAGTTGACAATCACGACTGATCAAAATCAACGATTTGAATCCAATCTCTTCAAATCAATTTCCAACTTTACCGGATCTAACAAAAGTCGAACATCTCCTTATGACCTCGCGTCAAAGGGCACCATCGAGCGCTGGAATTGTTCACTAAAAGCAGCACTCATGTGCAAGCCGGAAATATCTTGGGCAGACCGTTTCGAGCGTTGCTACCTTCTGTTTGTGGTGTTGCGTCGCATAGAGATTCGCCCCCTTGCTCTTATCAGTACAATTACCCACCCCCTTTAGAATTCCCGCGCACCTCATTGTACCGTACCATTTAGTTTTAATTAGCAATACGTTTGTACAACATAAATGTGACGGTATTCTTTGACCAGAGACAATTGTAATTAGCTATATAAGACACGAGAAATTGCGTAATTATAAGCAGAATTTACATCAGACAACAACGATGTCGTCTTGCTCTCTCGCTTCTTTCCTCCCTCCCCCCGCCCTTGAGACCCTTCGAGTATATTTCCGCGCAGTATCGTCTTTGAGAAAAATCAAACCATCGTCGGAGACGGGTAGTTATCTCGTGACCACCACCTGGGAGACACACCAGCAAATGCTCAAGAATTTGTCGAAAAATCTCGTACATGCTTGGAAAACATTCATTTGACACCAACAGCACACCATAGAAAACCACATCTCTTTCTCCAAAAAGACATGCAAACATGTTCTCCAATGTTTTCATCTGGAGCGATCTTATCTTACATTTATTACTTATAAAAAGTTGATGAGGAAATATAGATCGAAATTATCGAAATATTGCATGCTTTGTTGTCGTTTTATTCGTTTCGTGATTGGTCAGTGACGAGCGTAGCCGCGAAATTCATGCGAGACTGTATTCGGGCGGTTTTTTATGCTGTTTTTGACAGTTGTCGAGTTGTGACATTAGTCGCGGTTAGCTAAGGTTATAGTTCTACGATAATTCATTCTGTGAACAAGAAATCATCCATATCGAGTAAGCAAGAGTGCTATATTTCACAATTGAATTTATATTGTACTGAGAGAAAATGAGAGATAGTCCGGGAGAAGGAGAGTGAATAAACTAAACTAGCTTCTCTTGCACATTTTTTCAAGCGAAAATTTTTCTCCCTTCTTTCTCCCTTGCACATTAATGTTTTATAAAATTTACAAGAAATGATTCCTCGATCAGACGAGCTCCCGAGAAGCGTTTTCCTTCAAAGTAGTGGCAGATGAAAAGAACGATCCACAACCCCATCAAAATTGAACCACCCATAGAGGAAACAACTCTAAACAAGATGCTTCATGTCCGGTTTCCGGAAATTTTTGTTCTACAGCAATGTCGGGCGGGTAAACAGTCTCGCAGGTGCAGTACTACCTCTCGACGCTGGCCCGGAGAGGCTATCTTTCCGCTCTACAGCAATGTCGGGCGGGTAAGCAGTCTCGCAGGCGCAGTACTACCGCTCGACGCTGGCCCGGAGAGGCTATCTTTCCGCTCTACACCAATGTCCGGCGGGTAAACAGTCTCGCAGGCGCAGTACTACCGCAGGACGCTGGCCCGGAGAGGCTATCTTTCCGCTCTACAGCAATGTCGGGCGGGTAAACAGTCTAGCAGGCGCAGTACTACCGCTCGACGCTGGCCCGGAGAGGCTATCTTTCCGTTCTACAGCAATATCGGGCGGGTAAGCAGTCTCGCAGGCGCATTACTACCACTCGACGCTGTAGTACTCGAAAGCAGTGGCAGTTGAAAAGAACGATCGACAACTCTATCAAAATTTAACCACGTGCAGAGGAAACGACTCTAAGCAAGATGCTTCATTTTCGGTTTTCGGAAATTTTGATTCAGATTTTTGCCACAGATTCTGATCCAGCGTTCGATCGGCGGATGAGAGGAACGGTCGACAACTCCATCAAAATTTAAGCACGCGCAGAGGAAGCGACTCTGAGCAAGTTGCTTCATTTCCGGTTTTCGGATATTTAGTTTCAGATTTTTCAGCACAGCTTCCGGTCCAGCGTTCGTTCGGCGTATGAGAGGAACGACGAGCGACAACCCAATGAAAATGTAACCACGCGCGGAGGAAGCGACGCTGAGCAAGTTGCTTCGTTTCCGGTTTTCGGAAAATTAGTTCCAGACGTTTCAGAGGCTACTTCCGGTCCAGCGTTCGTACGGCGTACGAGGCAAACGACGATCGACAACTCAATGAAAATTTAACCATGCGCGGAGGAAGCGACGCTGAGCAAGTTGCTTCGTTTCCGGTTTTCGGTTTTCAAGTTTCACGCGTTTAAGAGGCTACTTCCGGTACAGCGTTCGTACGCCGTACGAGGGAAACGACGATCGACAACTCGATGAAAATTTAACCACGCTCAGAGGAAGCGACTCTGAGCAAGTTGATTCGTTTCCGGTTTTCGGTTTTCAAGTTTCACGCGTTTAAGAGGCTACTTCCGGTATAGCGTTCGTACGCCGTACGAGGGAAACGACGATCGACAACTCGATGAAAATTTAACCACGCTCAGAGGAAGCGACTCTGAGCAAGTTGATTCGTTTCCGGTTTTCGGTTTTTGAGTTTCACGCGTTTCAGAGGCTACTTCCGGTACAGCGTTCGTACGCCGTACGAGGGAAACGACGATCGACAACTCCATCAAAATTTAAGCACGCGCAGAGGAAGCGACTGAGCAAGTTGATTCGTTTCCGGTTTTCGGTTTTCAAGTTTCACGCATTTCAGAGGCAACATCCGGTACAGCGTTCGCACGCCGTACGAGGGAAACGACGACGACAACTCGATGAAAATTTAACCACGCTCAGAGGAAGCGACTCTGAGCAAGTTGATTCGTTTCCGGTTTTCGGTTTTCAAGTTTCACACGTTTAAGAGGCAACTTCCGGTACAGCGTTCGTACGCCGTACGAGAGAAACGACAATCGACAACTCGATGAAAATTTAACCACGCTCAGAGGAAGCGACTCTGAGCAAGTTGATTCATTTCCGGTTTTCGGTTTTTGAGTTTCACGCGTTTCAGAGGCAACATCCGGTACAGCGTTCGTACGCCGTACGAGGGAAACGACGATCGACAACTCCATCAAAATTTAAGCACGCGCAGAGGAAGCGACTCTGAGCAAGTTGATTCGTTTCCGGTTTTCGGTTTTCAAGTTTCACGCATTTCAGAGGCAACATCCGGTACAGCGTTCGCACGCCGTACGAGGGAAACGACGACGACAACTCGATGAAAATTTAACCACGCTCAGAGGAAGCGACTCTGAGCAAGTTGATTCGTTTCCGGTTTTCGGTTTTCAAGTTTCACGCGTTTAAGAGGCTACTTCCGGTACAGCGTTCGTACGCCGTACGAGGGAAACGACGATCGACAACGCGATGAAAATTTAACCACGCTCAGAGGAAGCGACTCTGAGCAAGTTGATTCGTTTCCGGTTTTCGGTTTTCAAGTTTCACGCGTTTCAGAGGCTACTTCCGGTACAGCGTTCGTACGCCGTACGAGGGAAACGACGATCGACAACTCGATGAAAATTTAACCACGCTCAGAGGAAGCGACTCTGAGCAAGTTGATTCGTTTCCGGTTTTCGGTTTTTGAGTGTCACGCGTTTGAGAGGCAACATCCGGTACAGCGTTCGTACGCCGTACGAGGGAAACGACGATCGACAACTCGATGAAAATTTAACCACGCTCAGAGGAAGCGACTCTGAGCAAGTTGATTCATTTCCGGTTTTCGGTTTTCAAGTTTCACGCGTTTAAGAGGCTACTTCCGGTACAGCGTTCGTACGCCGTACGAGGGAAACGACCATCGACAACTCGATGAAAATTTAACCACGCTCAGAGGAAGCGACTCTGAGCAAGTTGATTCGTTTCCGGTTTTCGGAAATTTTGTTTCAGATTTTTCAGCATAGCTTCCGGTCCAGCGTTCGATCGACAACTCCATTAAAATTTAACCACGCGCAGAGAAAGCGACTCTGAGCAAGCTGCTTCATTTCCGGTTTTCGGAAATTTTTGTTCAGTTTTTTGTATAGAATTTACAAGTAATGACTCTTCGATCACACAATCTCGCGGAAAGAGTTTTACTTTAATGTGGTGCTAGATGAAAAGAACAACCCACAACTGTATTAAAAATAAACCACGAATAGGGAAAACAACTCTAAACAAGTTGCTCCATGTCCGGTTTTCGGAAATTTTTGTTCAGTTTTTTCATAGAATTTAGAAGAAATGACTCTTCGATCGGACGATCTTGTGAGAAGCGCTTTCGTTCAAAGTAGTGGCAGATGAAAAGAACGATCGACAACTCCACCAAAATTTAACCGCGCTTACAGAAAACAACTCTAAACAAGATGCTTCATGTCCGGTTTCCGGAAATTTTGTTCAGTTTTTCCTCCATCAAAGTAGGAGCAGTACTACCGCTCGACGCTGGCCCGGAGAGGCAATCTTTCCGCTCTACAGCAATCGCGGGCGGGTAAACAGTCTCGCGGGCGTAGTACTACCGCTCGACGCTGTAGTACTCGAAAGTAGTGGCAGATGAAAAGAACGATCGACGACTCCGTCAAAATTGAACCACGCATAGAGAAAACGACTCTAAGCAAGTTGCTTCATTTCCGGTTTTCGGAAATTTTGTTCTAGATTTTTCAGCACAGCTTCCGGTCCAGCGTTCGATCGACGCATGAGAGGAACGACGATCGACAACTGCATGAAAATTTAACCACGCGCAGAGGAAGCGACTCTGAGCAAGTTGCTTCTATTCCGGTTTTCGGAAATTTAGTTTCAGACTTTTTAGAGGCAACTTCCGGTCCAGCGTTCGTTCGACGCATGAGAGGAACGACGATCGACAACTGCATGAAAATTTAACCACGCGCAGAAGAAGCGACCCTGAGCAAGTTGCTTCATTCCCGGTTTTCAGAAATTTTGTTTCAGATTTTTTAGCACAGCTTCCGGTCCAGCGTTCGATCGGCGGATGAGAGGAACGATCGACAACTGCATGAAAATTTAACCACGCGCAGAGGAAGCGACTCTAAGCAAATTGCTTCATTTCCGGTTTTCGGAAATTTTTGTTCAGTTTTTTGTATAGAATTTACAAGTAATGACTCTTCGATCACACAATCTCGCGGAAAGAGTTTTACTTTAATGTGGTGGTAGATGAAAAGAACAACCCACAACTGCATTAAAAATAAACCACGAATAGAGAAAACAACTCTTAACAAGTTGCTTCATGGTTTGTTTTCGGAAAATTTTTTCAAAATGTTTTTTAAATTTATAAGAAATGACTCTTCGATGAGACGATCTCGCGAGAAGCGTTTTCCTTCATAGTAAATTTTTTATGTAAAACATTTTTGTATGTAAAATTGCAATTGTTTATTTAACTACATATTTGTCATACAAAGATGGCTTATTGAAACAAAATTTTGAGTATTTTGGGCAATGCATTTTATGAAGATTATTTATGATTTATTAACCATTATTGTTTGTACTTCATTTTTGAATCTAAAAATTTATTGCTTTTCACCATTTGCTACTTATGCCGAATTATAATGTGTTCTGTAGGGGTCTCTACTTAATTCAAGATGGAGCGCTGCAGCGCGAAAATGCAGCTGGTCGCGCGCGTGAGCGCGCGTCTCTAATCCCTAGTATAATAAATCGCAGGAAGAATTAACGAACGCATCTTCGAAATTGAAGTCAATGAATTCAAAATCCATGAGTGCCGGATTGAAAATCGTCGAGTACGTCTATGGAAATTAGTAGAAAATTTGATATAAACTTTTTTTAATTCGGAATTTTTTTGTTCGTTTCAAAAAATAAAAAGGAATAGATATATTATAAGTGGCTCCCAGGTAAACAGGCCTGGAATTAATATAAATCCAGAGCAATGAACAAAATAGTAATTTAATTAAAATATATAACGAAAATAAGAATCACGAAGTGACTCTATAATGTATTGCTGTGTTCGGTGAAATTATACGACTATATTTTTATAAAAGACAGTTTGATTGGCTCTCGATACGTTATACGTCAGTTCATCAGTTCACGTTCATGTCAGTCTGAGGACTCTAATGTTTATCAGCCATTGTCATGTCGTTATCAAGGTGTTCGTATGTCAGCTCTGGAATATCGTTTGTCAGTTCGTCGTCATCATAGTTATCTTTGACTTATAATCATAACATTACCCTCGTCTTTCTAAGTTGCCGTCCCGGCAATTTCTAGACTATCTGCTGGAGCAGTGCAGCCAGATCGCGCGGAATTCTTACCCTCTCTCTAGTCCCTTCCGCGCCTACCACACAACCAGAGAAGCGCGTGTCCGTGAGCAAGCGACGCTCGGACGCCGTCGGAAAGAGCCGAGCGCGGTCGAGAAACTTCGACCGCGCCTTCGGCAGCACACTCATACATGGGGACGCTGAGGACGTTCATGTGGCGCGCAAGAGGACTAGAGAGAGGGTAGACTTTCCGCGCGATCTGGCTGCACTGTGCTGGAGGAGGATTTAAGATAGTTTTTACCTTGGACTTCAATCCAGGAAAACTGTTCCGGCATTCACGTTACGTTACTCTAAATCTGTTGTGTCCAATTTTGCCTTTTTTATTTATATTTTATATTTTTTACAATTTTCATGATTTTTATATAAATCATTAATAATAGATAATTAAGTAGTTTCTTTTCTCTTTCAATTCCCTTTATCCTTTTCTTTTGTATTTGATTTCGTTGGAACCTTCTCCGATTCCGATTTGGTTCTTTTCTCATCTGTTAAGAACAAATTTCGAATTGCGTGATTTCTGAAATTTTTTGTATTTATGATTATACTCCTACTCCTAGTTATCCTCTCGAATTTTACTATTAATTCAAATTTCTACGGAATTTTTTACCTGGAGTCATCTGTATCAAACCTTATTTGGAAAGATTTTTTCAGTCATACATCAACATAGAATTCCACTTCACCAATGAGCGGTGTAAACCCCAACAGATTGATAAGCGACCGGCGCCAACCATAGGGACTCAGAACCTCGTTAACTTGAAAACATTTTTCTCATAAGCCTGCACCTCGCATTGTGATCAGTAATGCTAATTGTAGATGAATTTTCATTGAAAAACTATTTAGAGGTTTTCTGAAAATGTTCTATAAACTTTTTCAAATGTTTATTCTATATTGATATACGATGGAGAATTCACCTACTTCATGTAATAAGCGAAAAAAAAACTGAAAATATCTGCGCGTTCAGTATTTTACAAATATACAGGGTATCCATTAGGGTGGGTCAAAAAAATCAATTATTTTTTTTTACAAGTGACACGGAAAATGGGTTGCTAGACACCTTAAAAAAATTCTCACCAAATATGAGCTCTAATTTTTAATAGGAAGATCCTCCGCATCGCAGTTTTTGATTTTTTTCTCAGTCCAATAGAAAAAAATTCATACCCCATCATTAATTGATTGTACAGAAAAATGTTGTTAAGTTATTTTGTAGGAAATTTAATGCTCTACAAATAAGGTTTCTTATATTTTTTCCGTAAACCTCACCATTTGAAAGATACTGAAGATTCAAGTTTGATTATTTTAAGACAAATTTCATTTTTGTTTATGAATTTTATAACTCGACAATAAATGACTATTATAAAATGCGCAAAACAAGAAGTGAAATCTACATGTAAAACGTTCAAAAGTAAAAAATGTACACCAAGTAATTAAATTAGTAGTGTTCTTCGGAAAGTATTTTTTTCAAGTAGTGTGAAAAATAAATGTAATATTCTTCAAAAAATAAAGAGAAAATCAATCTTGGCGTGCATGGTTCAGAAAAAGAGGTTCCATGCACGTCAAGTTTGATTTTCTCTTTTTTTTTATGCAAAAAAACGTTCAAAAACAATCGCACACTCCAAAAACGGCAAAAAATAAGAACAAAAACCTACATCACCGAGCTTCCTTCGTAAGGTAGATGCTATGGGCAAAAGTAACGTGGGACAAAAATTTGGGAGAACTGGCAAGATATTAGGTGGGATGAAATTTTGGGTTCGTACTGTAAATGTATAGACATATAGCGGACTTCTAAATTTATGTCTACACATTTTTGCAATTTTTCAAGCTGTCATAAATATGTTTAAGAAGTTACGGCCTTTCTCCATTTTTTTTCAATTTCTAGACTTAAAATGGCCATTGAAAATTCGAGTTGTTTTTATTTCTTCCATTCGAACTTTGTGTAAAGAATTTCAGGTCTGGAGATCGTAGAGACATCACAATACCATTAAAATTTTCAAAGTTATAAAACTTTGAATTTGTGAATATTCCACGATTTCAAGGGATTGACGAAATGACGAATATGATTTACATATTATCTTATGTAGTAAAAAGAATTTTCACATCGTGATGTCTTATATATGTCGAGCTGTATAGCTCACGTGATCTGTCAAAGACCTAACTTCGACACGAAATCTATTCACTCCTTAATTCCTTCATTATTCTCTAATCTCGATTCTGAGTTCGAGTTCCCCGGCTTCGTTGCTGGCATTCTTGAATGCGAACAGGAAGCCCTTTCATGCGTCCTAATGTCCTTGCTGAAAAGGGAAACACAAGAGACTCATGATAGTCCAGTCGGAAAATACATGAGACCTTTCCAAGATACAAGAGCAACGACATTTTTTTTATAGGTACCTCCACCAACATTAGCAATGAAATATTATTCAAAAAAAATTGATTTCATTACGTTTTTTTAAAATAGGTTTTATAAAAAGATGCTTCTTACAAAAGTTGTTCATTAAAATGTCCTCTACAAAATAAGTCCTATGAAAAAATCACGTATCATTGTTAGTTTAACTGTAAATTGCAATCGAGCAACGAAATTTTGTTTTTGCTTTTTGCAGCTTAACTCGGTTATTTGTTCATATATTATTGTAAAATGCATGTATGATTTACGGAAATTATTGCCAAAGAGATGTATGAACGATTTATTGGTCTACGTCAGTTTAGCAACAATGGCCCATTTCCGCGAAAAAAGTACTTAACGATTGTATGCTCCCCAGAAGCGTTATATGGTAGAAGAAAAATCAGGTAGTTCTTTGTGACATGTACATTCGGAATGCAAAAAAAAACATCGATAATAAAAAAAATCCGTTTTTCGAAGATTTAGAATGTTTGCTTATAAACAAATAAGAATAACTCCTCAAATTGTGCAGCTGATTGTAATGTTCCTTAGAATTCCAATGCTTCTGTGTGAAATTTTATTACAAACCGAGATATGGATATTTGTACGTTTCTGTAAATTATTAGTATTGTTATTAACATTTTCGCATTATTCAAGTTCGAATGCCTTCTTAATACTTGCTGAAACAACATTGGTCATGTTGCAAACCCTTTCGAGTGTTTGTCTCAATGGCAATAATGAATTAAGTCAATCGCTCGCGCGCGAAACGGCGAACTCGTCAGTGCGACCCCGCTCTCGCACCGTGGCACTTCTCGTGCGACTTGGTTGAAAAATTCCATAACTCTTTTATAAATGGTCGTAGAACATTGACTTTTTTAAAATTTGGCGTATTTTTTTTCAGGAACGTCAAAATACGCTTAAAATCGGAATTACTCCGAGTTTCCTTGGACAGTGGCAAAAAAAAAATTTAATTTTGTTTTAAGCTTCAAATGTTGTGTATACATAGTTTCGAATACGAATAACCGAGATAGGATCCAAAAAGCAAATCTAAAATTTCTCTGTTGGATAGCAATTTACATTTAAACTTACAATGCTAAACTTTTGTTATACAGTTAAACTTTTGTAAAAAGCATGTTTCATAAAATCGATTTAAAAAAAACGTAAAAAAATCAGTATTTTTAAAAAATAATGTTTTATTGTTAAAAAACATATGCGAATTATGCGAAAAAATCAGGATATGTTCCCAGAGGTCCAACCTACCGAAAAAAAATTGGGATGCTCTTATATCTTTGAATAGAAGTCGGCCAATTTTCTGTATATTCCGACTGGACTATGAGTCAACCACGAATTCTTTCTTGTTCTTTTCCTCAATATATCTATATCTTCTCCGCTTCTTCACGAAACTTCTGTTATTCGTGATGGAACACTATTTCTTTTGTTTGCATTTCTCAGCAAATCGAAAAGAATATTCTTACGTTTGCGTCATGATCTCAAGGACGAATACCGTTTTGATCATTCGAAGATGTCTGGAAAATACATTTGTCCTTCCACCATATTTGCCACGAGATTCCGTCATTCAGTGGTCTGTTTTTTTATCCTTTTTTACTCATCTTAATGATGTAGGTCTGTGCCGCGAAGACTTTGCAAACTGCGCTGCACGATTTATCCAATTGATTACAAGATTTATCTCAAGAAGAATGTCATGCTGTTCCAATTAAACTTATGTCTTTAATTACGTACCTCTTCGTATTTACTTCTATCGTAAAATATTCGTAAAATTTCGAATTACGTTTCTGATCGAACTTACATTAACGGTATTTTATTTTCACATACCCTGTATCCATATGTCGTGACGGGCTTTGGTAGCAACGTCGGCAAATTAATTTTGCGACCTTCTATCATTGACGTGTAAACGCCGGTGGCCATAATACTGTATAGAAAACACGATTACAAGCTAATGTTATACGAATTTATAGGCTATATAGTTCAGTCTAAATGCAAAAATTGTAGTACTCTCATACAACAACCTGGACTCCCCCCCCCCCCATGACAACGGAAAAAGAGGTTAAAAAGTTAAACAATCGTTTATTTTGGAACCCAATATCTTTATCGTGTTACGTTCCGGCATGGAAATTTTCCGGAAAATTTTCCCAGCCGATCCGTGAAGGAATCGCGTAAGTGATTTTCCGCCCGTGAGAAACTCGGATGACGAGAAGCTTAATATTTGAATATATTTATCTTAAACACACGAGAGAACATTGATATTGGTAAATTTGAAAACTTAAAAAGTCTTGTCAAAAGTAATTCCAAAGGTCACAGGCCGAAAAAATCTTTGGTGTTAAAATGGGATGAAATTACGAAATTCATAAATGATGCAGCAGATAAAACACATTTGGACGAAAAGGTTAGTATATGAATACTTACTTACATCAAGTACTTAACTAATTAGTCATAATACTTATATTCTTACAATATGAATTTTAATATTATCATTTTTATTGTAATTTAAGGTTCTCCTCATATTTGACATTTGTGGGGCACTTTGATGTAAAGAACTCTCTGAGCTCAAGATACAAGATGTAGAAGATCTTGGAAATCGGTATCTTGTTTCAGTCAACGAAACAAAAAATTATGTTCCTCGGCAATTCATCATTGGAGGATTTTTTAATAAAAAAATCAAGCAGTATACTGCGTTGAGACTGGAAGAACCATTCAGTGATAATTTTTTCATCCAATATCGAAATGGAAAATGTATTCGCCAAAATATAGGCAGAAATACAATTGGAGGAACACCTCAATCCATAGCAATGTACCTGAATTTACCAAATGCAACACGGTATACTGGGCATTGTTTTCGTAGGACTGCCGCAACACTGTTATCTGATTCAGGTGCGAATGTGACTATGCTTAAACAACTAGGAGGGTGGAAGTCCATAAATATAGCTCAAGGTTACTTTCTATTTATTTAATTAGATTTTAAATAAACCGTTTTTTCTACTAATCATTTGAATATATATGAATTTAATTCCTTATTAAATATAAAAATGATATTATGTATATTGTAAATGTCTTATTTATAAATAATTTAATCATTGACTTATTTACAGGCTATGTAGAAAATTCTATGAAAAATAGAGAACAAATTTTTCAACAAATTACTCATGCAGCTGTTTCCAATGTTCAAAGTAATTCACAACCGTCAACTAGTGCGAACAGTTCTACTGATAAAAACTTTGCAATCAAAAGGCCGCATGTGCCGAAGGGGATTGGCATAATTTTTGGGAAGATTTCGATTTCAATGCTCAAGAATTAACTGCCATCGATAATTTAAATCAATCCGAAGTACCTAGATCACCGATAATCGCGTTTACAACAGCTAACAACAAAAAATTACCAGTAACCTATGATAAACAATTGAAATGAGCACATTTTGCAACAAAACCACCGATTAATGTTTTTTTTAAAGAAAAAGAAAATCAACCACCGATGAAAAAAATGAAAATTAATCCGGTTCAAACTATTTCAAGTAGAAAATCATCAAATTCAGCTTCCTGCGCAAATACTGAATGTAATAAATATGAAAACTGCGTGTTTAACGGAATATTATAAAAAAATTTTATTATTCGTGTATTGGTCATAAAAACTGTGAAAAAAAGAAGAAGAAAATATGCAATAACAGATTTCACGATACAGTAATATAATATGAATGATAAGTGATATCAATTTTACATTATAACTACTCTAAAATGAATAATTTCATTCTGTTTTATTTATAAAATGTTAATAAAGGAATACTGATGTACATAAATTGATTTTTTCTTAAAAAGTGATTTTGTAATTGTCTTTTCAGATGTATTTGATGCCTGCCCCTAACCAGCAGCACTCGCTTCGCTCGTGCCGCAAATGTCAGGGTAGGCATCAAGAACATACTATCGGTCTAGGTGACATTTACGGCTCAAAAAAGTAAGTAAACGGAAAGAAAAAAAAACAAACCGAAAAAATGCTGACATGAATCAAAATGAGATAAAACGTACTTTCGACCGGGTATAAAGAAAAATAGTATACACTACACGGGCAGAAAATTTGAGAGCCCTGCACTGCGCGACACGATGCTCGAGGCGAAGCCGAGGGCATCTGGCGCGCAGTGCAGGGCTCTCAAATTCTCAAACTTTCATCAAAATCTCAAAATCTCAAAATCAAAATCTCAAACTTTCTGCCCTTGTAGTGTAATATATTATCGATAATTTCAGGAATATGTTTCTTTCCGTATTTTCAAATTGTAATAAATCTTAGATTCTCAATTGATTGAGATCTTAAATAATTTTAATAAGAGCTGAGTATTAACCACCAAGATAATTTTTACACTTATTGAATAATTGCACAATAGAGTTACGAAGTGCACAAAAATTATTAAAACACGCAACGAAATAATCGCATATTTTGTTTTTTAAATACCTAGCTCATTTGACAGATTTTTTATCCTTCCATTATTTAATTCAATTTTCCATCCTTTTAAATGATCATGAATAATTGAAAAAAATTAATATGTTTTCTCAAGGATATCCGTATTCCTAAAAAATACCCAAATTTTTATTACTTTTTAATTACAAACATTCTTGAGAGAGGGAGAATAACTAACATACGTGCTCAACGAAGTATTTTCGTACGAAATAACAGATATACATATATGTACATCTTCATGATGAATTGGCTCTATCCCTCATGCCACGAAATGGCATAGCTTATCCCCTCGACGACGATTACTGTTCTCGTGCCACATTGCTTTTTGGGGTTGTTCCATCAATCGCCAAATTTACATAAAAATAATTAAACGCTCCGCTGATATTTTCGTGTATATCTCTATGTATCGTATATCTCTAGGTATCTATATGTATATATGTATCGATGTACATGTATACGAAAGAGGCTCAAATGAAGCAGCTAAATCGATATATCCCAGGCATGTAACTCAATATAAACTATTCCATCCTCTTCTTCAGTTTCTTCTATAGACTCAACAAACAAATCACCTTTCCTTTACTCGATATTTTAATGTTTTCTCCATTATTTTTACTTTTACAGGAACATTTCAGTTTGTAATTTTTTTTTCCTACTTCTCCTAATTTTTGTGAAAAAATGTATTATTTATGATTAGATAATTTGAATGACGTTTTAAATCCTTTTTTTGTAGTGTAGCTAGCAAAAAATAATATAAAAAATACACCAAATGTTGCGACGATGGATTTATAATGAAGTTTATCCTCAATTGGCTGCATTTTATAGTATACTAGGAATGTGAATTAATCTGTCAAAATCCGGTAACAGTCAAATTCAAGCAAAAACAAAACATACGTGGGCATCAGAAAGCAAATGGAATTTTGCCAGGAAATTCATTTTTTTTCACCGACCAATCCGGGGCGAATAAAACAACAACAATCACGCAATATTCTTTCGATTAAGTATCAACTTAAGGACCCTATTGATGTTATACTAGAAGGATGCGGGTATTCCTATAAAACTGAAAAGTAAAAAACGTACGCCGAATAATTAAAATAGTAGTTTTCTTTGAAAAGTATACAAGCTGTCCCAAAAGGGTCGTCTGACCTCTGAAGGGGTGGTAAGTCTCGAAATTCTGGATCGAAAGGTCCTCAGTGGTTTTTCGATCTGATGCACCCCTGATGAGTTATTAATAATTAATTGCAGCCAATCATACGCGTGGGCTGGGCGGCGCGTAGTAGTGTGCGTGTGACGGTGTGCACGGCCGCACCGCGAGAGGCAGGGCTACGCCAAGCGACGTTGACGTGTGTGTGTGCATGGGTGTGAGGGCCCAAGCTAGTCAGCTCTCGCGTTGATTGTATTGAAGGAGAACGTAGAAAAAATAAGTAGCGCTTGGAGATAAAACATTTTTATAAAAAATTGATGAAATGAATTTATGTGTAATTGTAGATCCTTTATGAAAAACGAAATCTCTACTGATCAACTAAAAATTTCGTTTATTTATTTACTTAAACTTGAAATGAAATAAAATATAAAGATCAGCTATATAGACGTTTTCTCGAAAGGTATTTTTTCATTATTCACCGAAATAATCATTATTCATAAAAAATTATACACATCAATAGTTGAAATTTACGCACGCCAATTACTTTATTTATATGATTGTCCGATTAAGTTAATTGATGAGTGATATAATCAACATGACAATTTTTCTTGCAAACCAGTATCATATGTTTACTATGTGTTTATAATTTTGATAATAATTTCACAGCAACTTACAACATTATCTTCGAAATAGAAAATGGACACACATTTTTTGCACTACTATTTCCCGTAGATTGCACTCTTGGAAGATTTTGAAATTTTGTCACAATTTGTTTAAAGAATTAGTTTTCCAAAAATAATGCCAAATTCGTGACAGGCGACCCGAAAAACATCGAAAACCATATGCAAGCATACATAGTAGGGTGACCGTTATTTTGGCTTCGGTGAAATTTTTTTTACGTCTAGCAAAAAAAGTAATCAAGGTATGATAAAAAAAATCTGTGTAAAATTTGGATGCGCTGGGAGAAGGAGAACACGTGGCACCGAGCAGTTTTATTTTCGAAAAGTCATCACTCCAAACGAAATTCCCTCTGTGCAATGAAGAAAATGAGCGAAAATATTTAAACGACATTCGCGAGAAAATGGAAGAATGGAAGATCGATGCCGAAGGAAACTCGTTGAGGGAAAAGAAAGACACGAATATGTTTGAAGCGATGATGCAGTTTTATTCACTCTGCTGGAATAGCTTTCACATAGTTCATTCGTTATTTATTTCGGATCACAATTTCATTGGTAAACGTTATTCCGATATGTCATTTAACAACGACATCGCTCTCGTTTCAGCTGTGCTGCTTCTCCTACAGCATGAAATATTGCCACAATATTGGAGAAATAATCCATTGCAAGATCGAATTAATTAATTCGTTTTTTCACGTATTATCTTTTATTTCATTCTGCAGCGTTCATTTTTCTTAATTTTTTCGTTGGATATGCTTTCGCTGATTACGAATGTTATTCTCTCCTCTTCATCCGTCCTGCCGCTGCTTATTTCGGGTTTTCCAATTTTAGTTTATTCGCTTCTCTCTGCTTCCCCCGTCCCTCCGTTGCTTTTTCCGGGTTTCCCAAGTGTAACATTTTTTGGCGCTCTCTGTAGCGATTAGACGCTTTTCTGTTCTTCGCCCGTCACTCCGCTGCTTTTTCCGGGTTTCCCGATTCTAACATTTTTTGGCGCTCTGCTAAGCGTTTATTTGCTTCTCTCTTCTTCGCCCGTCTCTCCGCTGCTTTTTCCGGGTTTCCCGATTATAACATTTTTTGGCGCTCTGCTAAGCGTTTATTTGCTTCTCTATTCTTCGCCCGTCTCTCCGCTGCTTTTTCCGGGTTTTCCGATTCTAACATTTTTTGGCGCATTCTCTTTCGCTCATATATCTCTTTCGACTTCGCCCGTCCCTCCGCTGCTTTTACCGGGTTTTCCGATTTTAACATTTTTTGGCGCTCCGCGAAGCGTTTATTTGCTTCTCTCTTCTTCGCCCGTCTCTCCGCTGCTTTTTCCGGGTTTCCCGATTCTAACATTTTTTGGCGCTCTGCTAAGCGTTTATTTGCTTCTCTATTCTTCGCCCGTCTCTCCGCTGCTTTTTCCGGGTTTTCCGATTCTAACATTTTTTGGCGCATTCTCTTTCGCTCATATATCTCTTTCGACTTCGTCCATCCCTCCGCTGCTTTTACCGGGTTTTCCGATTTTAAC
>CAUIJP010000003.1:0-21016 GCA_959613375.1 Heteropelma amictum
TCAAATCTCGAAATTAACCGTTTGTATGAAGAGTGGCGTCGAATAACCAGCGAAGAAATTGAATTAAAAAAAAAACTTGTTCATTACAATGCGGGCAATGTTGGATTTTATGACGAATTTTTAAAGTACCTTGCAGTTGGCAATTTTGACAAAATACATGAATTATTTTATGATTATTATTATACACAAGGTTACGACGTCTTAGATCCTATACAGTTGACATTCCAGTTTTACTATAGTATGTACAAACTCTACAATACTGCTGATGCTAACATAAACAGTCCGATCGTCGATACGTTAAACGAAGCTACGAGCAGAGTTAAGCAAATGTCTCTACAATAAACACCTTTAGTTTTAATCAGTATGTCGAAACCGAAAGATAAATGGCATTGTAATTTCCTTCAAGTAAGCGTTATTTTTTTTTTTGTTTTTTTTTTATTTATTTTTTATTTTAATAAATGTGAGTTTGCAACTTTTTCCAAATAATGTCTATATTTTATAATAAAAGTGACTAATTCATCATAAATCATTTCACGCAAGTTTTCGCTGTTTATTACGGTTATATTTGAAATCACATTCAGGAGTGATGCGATTAAAGTTTTGAGTTTTTTTTTGTTTTCGTTTATATTCAACCGTTTGAGCACTTGTATAATCGTATACTCGACTATTGTGTTGGTGACGAGCGTTTGATCAGCGCCTAGAAAAAATAGCGTATCGTACATGTTTGCGCGCATGATTTTACTGTAACTGGTGTCGTCAGGCATACATTCTTCCAAATCGGTTATGATTTTTTTTAGCCATGGTTGAATGTGTGTACGCATCGATAGATATTTTTGTGTTACGACAGCGGTCGGTATTTTTTTGTATTTTTTTCGCTGTTTAATATGTAACTGTTCGAGTTTTTGTTGAATATTGTCGATTAGTTTCTCTACCGGCTCTGATATATAGTCGTCGTTATTGGGAAACAGACACATGTGGTAATAGGCAATGGTGCGCCTATTTGTTTGGTATAATGTGCGTTTCAGATCTTCTATAAATAAAAAACTCAAACATGCAGTAGCTTCTACTTCGTATTCATTTTTTTCTGGCACAATGATAACTTTTTCGGCGTACACAAATATTGTAAAATAATTAATTAAAAATTTTGACAATGAAATTAGACAATTGGGCGAATGCATTGCTCGCGAAAATTTGTAAATTTCCGAGGCTAATAGCGCCAACATTTCGGTATCGTCGGCGTCAAATTTGCGCAAAATATCAAGAATTTTCCTAAAATGAAATTGACTGTCTTCGTCGACATTAAAGTCATAAATGCCGGCAGCCGATTCTATAAATTTTCCCGAACATGGTAAAAATTTTTTTATTTCATCATTAGTTAAATTATATTGGGCTAACGTTGTTTTCACAGTTTCATTTTCGTCGATAAAAGTTTGTAGTTCGTCTGAAAAAATTGAGAAATCTTCTTCCGAAATTCTTAAATTTTCTGGTAATGTTTGATCACCGGGTAAAAGTGCGGCAACTGTCATTAGTTGTATGCGCAAAAGTTTGCGTAATTGTTCTAGCGAACAAGTTGCTTTTATGGACAATTCATTTACCTCATTAAATTCACCATCTATGTTCCAAAAACCATATACATTCGAATAGTCAATATCAATCATTCCTTATCCACATACATTTCGGATACATGTTAATTTTGATTTCGCCTTCGAAATTCTGCAAGAGTTGTGTCATCTAAAAATTTTATATTTTTTATACGAGCGTCAAGAGCTGTCTCCGTTGGTCTAAATAAAAGACGATAATTAGCATTTAATTCGGGTAATAAAGCTTGCGGGCAATTAAATTCCTGAATGTTTGGCTGGGAATCGAGTTCGTCTACTGATTTTAAAGGATAAATTAAATTGTTGGTGGGGGGTCCAAAAATCTGTACTAAAATAAATTGGTCTTTGGGATCGACGGATGGATTTGGCGGATCATGTTTGTTTACTGTTTTATAGAAATTAATTGACACCTCTTTTACAGCTGTATCTGTTACAGCTCCTTCCCATAAATTGATTAGATTACGATACGTCCAGTGTTTCGTACGTCGTAGCCTTAGAAAATCACGTAGTTTGTTTCCATAATCAACTTCTGACAATTCTTTTACGTATATTGCAACTTTAGCCATTTCGTAAATAAATGCAAGAATCTCACCCATTGTTGGTATATCAATGAAAAATTTGGCCGTAGCTCGATCCAAAATCGGATCTCGAATGTTATCCATGTAATTTGTGGCTCCGACAATTAATAAATTATTTTTTAATTTTCGAGAACTTTCCATCTGCGTTTGTAGCGTAATGGCTACGCTGCGTATAAACTCGGGTACATCCGGTTCGTTTGAAAATACATTGTCCGCTTCGTCTAGAAAAATGATGATACGTTTCCCTGGATTCGATTCCACATAGTTGAATAGATCGTCTAGCATTTTTTCTGTTTCGCCAATGATACTTGATAATAGTTGGCCAATATTAAATACAAACAGTTCGGCGCCCCAATAATCGGCCATTGCGTGTGTCATGACACTTTTACCGGTGCCCGGCGGTCCCGACAGCAAAACAAACGAATAGGCTGAACGGTACTGAACACCGTCCACAACGTCTTTCAAAGCCTGTGTGTGTGGGTTGGCCGTCAATTCGGCAAATTTGGTAGTCGGCTGTTTTTTATACTGGTCAATGGAGGAGCTATTGAGTTTATTGCCACTGCCAATGAGTGCTTGCAGTACGGACGGATCGCGATCAAATTCCAAGTACATATTGTACAATTCGCTGATTAACCGTTCCAACTTGTCACGATTCGAACTTATGGCCGTTTTAAAGTTCATATATGACTCTGCCGTCTGATTGAATAATATTAGTTTTGCCCGTAATGCAGCTTTAAACTTTGGATTTGCTTTATAAATGCTATTAAATTCTACTATTACTTGCATCATTATTACTTCCAAATCTAGTGCTAATTGGGGAAGATTAGGATCTTGTACATTAAGACCTATTAGGTGATTTAATCGATTTTGCATGTCTATAATTAAACTATTCAATCGATTTGTTTCGTCTGCGCCATTTACATCGTCCGCTTCTGGTAAATATGAGACCATCTTGAACTTATTTTATTACAAAGTAATAAAAATTAAAACGATAACATTTAAAAAAAAACATGTTTATTTTACATTTTTTTTTTTCAAAACACAGATATAACATTTCAAGGAGATATTTCAATGGTTTTTGTTATCTGTGCAATACAAATTACATTTTTTTTTTGGAAATCTTTTTCCAATTAGTTTCTTCAAATATATACATTCACTTTATTTTATTTTATTTTTTTTATTTTTTTTACTATGCATCTATATACCTACATAAACTCGTTTTTATTATCTTTCTGGTTGTTGGGGTTTTTTTGTTTCTTCAAACATGTGCATTTCATGCTGTGCGTTTGGATTATAGATTAAAATATTAGTTTTTTTTTGAAATATAATCTGGCTTGTAAGTATTTGTCTTTGTAGTAGTATTACTTTTATGATAGTCTGAACCGTAAATGGTGCGTAAAAAGAAAATATCTCTGAGGGTTGGGTAGATTATGTTGAAATTTCGATTGTCCATAAGACCTCCTGGAATGTGTGCCAAACCAATGGCGTGACCAATTTCGTGTCGTAATGTGCTTTTGAAACGATTGTCAATTTTAGAAAATACGTCACGTATGCGAATACATTTGCATAGAGACGAATAATAGGCAAGTCCCTTATTTGGTTCATGACTATCGAAAAATTCAATTGTTAGATTGCATTTTTTTTTCGAAATTTCAAAATTAAAATTTGCATATCTGTACCAAATTGCGAAACTAGTCTTTATTTCAGCCAAAACATCGCGATAAGGTAAAATTTTCGATTTTGTTTGGCGACGATAGCACACAAAATAGAATTTGTGTCGGGGTTGTATGTACACGGCATCCAGTTGAATTTCTCGTCCGATATCCGGATGGCCAACATAATTTGTATAATTAATATCAGTTTCGTTTACTTGAACTTTGGCGGGCAAAAGTTTTTGGTATTTGATAGTTTGTTGAATTTCTTGTTTGTGGTAGTCGTTAAAGAATTCGTGGTCGGGGAAATAAAAATACTCTCCGCTGATATCATTTCCGCTTCCATCTTCCCCGTAATCGTAATATTCTTCGTCGCTATCATCCAACTCCATTTCCATATCGCGGCCATAAACTTCATTTTCAATTTCGCCCAAATGAAATGAGGTGACGACAACAACGGCGGTGCACGTATACCAAAACAATAGACAATTTAAAAAAATATGCATTTTTTTTGTATGTTTATCGATTTGCGAATCTATACGATCAATTTACTATTGACTGCAATAATTGCAGGTGCATCGTTTATATATCAAAATATGGTTCGTTTACATTTTTCAGTGATTAATCGTTTCAATATCAACATTGCAATTAAAATCATTAACGTAATGTTTATGACGTCGTTAAAAATGCGATAAGCTAAAATGAATTTATTGTTTGTAGTTCCATAAATACTTTCTAGAAACGATAATTTTTTCTCAACCTCAGCGTCGTCATCGGCGGTACCTATCACTTTTGTTATCGATTCGTCCAATTTAATTACAGTTGTGTTATCTTTAAGTGCTCCACCTACTTTTATGTTGATTTGTTTTATTATCTCTTCGATTATTTTTTTGCCTATCATTGAATCACCACCACCACCACCACCACCACCACCACCATCACCTATCATTTTTACCGGATCATCGTTATTTGTACGATTGTTCTCGATTGGTGCATTGGGTCTTGTACTGTTATCAGTTATAGTGGTTTCGTTGTGAACTGGAGCTTTTTCGGTTTGAATATCGGCTGGTGGTGGTGGTTCTAAAAGCTTTCCGTCAACTTCAGAATTTTCTCCGCTCGAATGCGCCACATTACAAAATGTTATCAATACTAGAGTCTTTAATAAAAACAACTTCATTATCCCTTATCAAACAATTTTTATTTTATTCTCGTCTCGGTACATGGGCATATTGAAAGCAGTGGCCAGAGCCGTACAATTGTTTAATGGAAATGGTATATTTTTGACATTTTCGTCGGCAATAGACTCGATGCCTCGTACACTGACTGCATTCACCAGTGGTCCGTTGACGGCATTCGAAACGTAAAACAAATCGTTTTTTTTTGACACAAAACTCTTCAACACTCGCATAAACAAAACCGTATAAATGTTTGCCTCGACGAGATTTTTAGGGTACGGTGAAAAGTTTTTCGTTTCTTGTATAAACAGCAGATTGGTATAATTCTTCAAAAATAAATCCTCGTCGTATTTAAATAAGGCTATGTTGCTGGTGTAAAATAGCACGAAATTTGGACGATCTTGCCACATTTTTGCAATTTCGTCCAGTGTATCGTAGTGGTTAACTCGGGTTGGCTCTAGGTGTTGGGCAAGTAGTGCGTACAATTGTTTTTCCGAGTTTTTGCGTACATAAAAGTGAATAGCATAAAACACGTAACTGTTGCCATCATCATTATCATAACGGTCAATGTAGACAATTTTGTATTGCAATTGTATTATGCCCAAAATATGCATAAAACATTTGTGCGAAATGACACAATATACGTCACGAAAGCCGGTGACTTTTAGTTGCGCGTACTTCATTTCACGTATAATATCAACAAAGCACCAACGATTAGACTTGAGATTCTGTAGCTGGTGCTCCGAGTCCAATATAAAAAATTCAGGCAATTTATCGATCTTTACCAAACCCGATTTTTTTGTCTTGAGTGAATTTAGTTTTTTAGTAAAACCTTGAAGCATATCTTCATACACATAAATGTGACCGCAATACAAATTTACAGCTTTTTTCGATTCGATAAATCCGCATATAAAACCAGAATTGACTAATTTAGCAAAACATTCGTTCGATGCCATTATATTAAAAATAAATAATTTATAACTTTTCGGAAAATTTGAATAAATTACATTTAAATTCTGATTAATATTCAAACGCGATTCAAAGATAAAATTATTAATTACATCATACACATGAATGTCATTATGTTTGTTTTTTTTTATGTTGAGAGCGGTCTGTTGCTGAGGCTCCATATAATTAGCTACAATAATGTTTAGCGATGTTGATTCATCAAGGCTATTTACTATTTTCACATTCTCTAGTGCCTTTGGGTCAACCCTCTCCACCATTTTCACTATAGCATCAACATCGGCATTAGTTTCTATTGCTTTCAATTCTTGAAAATTTAATATATTTTGTATGTATTTTTTGTTTTTTTTAAACACATCATCGTCGACACGAAAATCACTGTTTATATTCTTGATGGTCGCGTCGTTTGAAGGAATCTGTGTGAGGCTGGTATACAACAGCATTGTAATTTGTTCGGCATCAAATGTATCTATGCCTTTTTCTACCAATATATACGTACAATCGTTTAAAATGCGTTTTGTTGTATATAAATCAAGTTTGTTTTTGGGGTAGTTCACAAATTGTTTATGTGAAAGGTAGGCCATAGCTATATATTCTAATGCTATAGTATATGGAAATGGTGTGGCGTTATATGTATATGTGATGCTATAATCGTACAATATAACAAGCTGAGTTAGTTTTTCATTTTTCAATATTTCACTTATCAAGATATTGACGATATTGTCAGACGACGCTGACTTTATCGTAATTAATTTTCTAAATTGCGTTCCTATTTCGTGTGCATTAAAGTGATAAATATATATTGGTGTTGTGTCATTAATAATTAGTTGCATTCTAACTATGAGCGACGAAACATTCATAAATTCTTTGGTTGATATTCAACATCAACTGGAAATAGTTTCAAATAATGTTGAATTCGATTACGAACGTAACTATTATGTGCCGGTTGGCAATACCATGGCAATGGAAGCGTTGATGGATGGTATTGGTGCGTCGTCAAAGAAACTAGACTCCAAATTAACACAAAAAACCAGCGTGTACCTAGAAAAAAATAAAAATTTTAATAATCAAAATAAAAATGATTGCGATAAACGTATTAATGCGCAAAAATCTAAATCGCCATTAAAAATGATTAAATCACCACCGCCGGTCAATTCAACAGTGGATTTTTCACCAGTGACGCCAGTTAATTCAACTCATAATAATAATAATGAACGGGAAAAGCGTAATCATGCGCATAAATCGCCAGTCAAAATGATTAAATCACCACCGCCGATTATTTCAACAGTGGACTTTTCACCAGTGTCATCAGTTAATTTAACTAAAAATAAAAATGAGCGCGAAAAACGTAAATCGCCAGTCAAAACGATTAAATCACCACCGCCGCCGGTTAATTCAACAGTGGATTTTTCCCCAGTGTCATCAGTTAATTTAACTCAAAATAATAAAAATGAGCGGGAAAAGCGTAGTCATGCGCAAAAATCTAAATCGATTAAATCACCACCGCCGATTAATTCAACAGTGTCAACTCAAAATAAAAATGAGCGCAATAAACGTAAATCTACGCAGCCGATGAATTCAACGGCATCAGTGCCATCAACATCAACAAAGCAACCAGTAATAACACGATCCGCTACATCAAATTTAACATCAACAAAAGAGCCGGTAGAAACAACACGATTGGCTAAATCTGCCGTTCCGTCACGAAAAAGGCGAATTAATTTACCACCAACACCCTTTCCACCCGGCAAGCGATTAAAACTAGATAAGGTAAACATAATTGATTTTTTTGTTATTTTTTTGATTTAAGTTTGTATTTATATTTTTTAGAATGTTGAGCCTGAGTATATTCCTGAATCATCATCATCATCAGCAACGTTAAATGGAGACACTCGTACATATATTCCATCCGTTATGGTTTCATTCAAAAAGCCACTGCCTGTTGTAAAAATGGAACCAAAATGCTGTAACGTCAGATACTCCATGGCTAAAACTATACTTAAGCACGTTGATCAGTTAGCATCAAATAACCGTAAATTATTTTATTTATGGTCCAATTATATAGCAGATAAGAAAATTTTTAAATTTCTATATTTAGGAGTTATGAACGTAAAAGTTTGTTTATCATGCGTTGATGTAATGTTTTCATTACCGCCGCGCACGATTGAAAAAACTTTTGTGGTTTTAAAAACTTCAGATTATCATAAAAAATTGGTCAGCATATTTTTAACCGAATATTGTGCTATATATTCCAGCACAATATACCCCGAAGGTTCCTTATTGCCTAATACGGCTGTAGATTATTTATGGACTAAATTTAAAAAAATTTTTAAAGATACAATTCCCGAAGACACCTTTAGAACTTTTTTCACGGATACAGTTCATAAATCTACTTCGTGCTGTTCAATAATGCCGCAAAAAACGTGCAGTGAAGAAAGTTTAAAAATCGTTCGTAAAGTTGAAAATACCTCGGATAGTTTATTTTTTATAAAATTTGATTTTCTTTTCCAAACGCCACATATTCCTAATAATTTTAATTATAGTTTCACTACTGTTATAATTAGTGTGTTTCAGCCACGTAAACTGAAACGCACATATTTCACAATAGATGAAACCGAGGTGGAATTTAATGAATACGGCATCGCACAAATTTTTTATTTTATTTTACTGGAATTGATCAAATCCGAATGTATTTACATTTATTTGCTCAACGATGAGCAAATATTTCGTAATAAACTTTTTTATATGGCGTGTGCGTCAGCCGCCAAACAAAAACATTGTCAAACGTTCAAATTCCGAACCGCTTGCCCATATTTCGATGGCATTGAAGTTTCTACTCAAAGACCCTTAAGAAAACTTCGTGACTGTTTGAATAAAACACAATTATCATTATTTAACCAGCGCGAATGGTTTTGTTTTTTAACTGGATTTTTCTCACGCGGAACGGTTATACAAATTAAAAATCACGATTTAACTGCTATTCGAGACCTAGAGGATAGCCCAATGATTTTTTGGTCTCATTTGGACATTGACAGTTTCAATGGGGTAAGATTTAACGTTTGTAATAGTACGGATTATAAAATCGAAATTAACAACGATAAGATTAACTTTGAAGAAATTTTCTTGCCAATTTATCTTCACCAACGGCCATTAATTTCAAATAGGATTCATAAAGCGGTTTTACAAAATTTTACCGAAGAAAAAAATAACGACGGTATTAATCGGACTAACCTTTCGATTTACAAACAGCTCAAAATTAAAGACAGTCCGGCTGTTCGTCATCCATGTATCGTTTAGAAGGACTTTTTAACTGTTACTGACACCAATGATTTTTATTTTTGCCTTTTTATAGTGTTCAATCCGACACGCATGTATGTATATATGTGTGTGTAAAAAATGTGCATGCCACAAATTGTACACATTTTTATTTTGCAATTATCTGCGGCGTAGATAATTATTAGTGCTATTTTTCCTTGTGGGAGCCACAAACATTCCGTATACAATTAACCTGAAACCCATACAGTCTCAAGTTAATTGTATACGAATATATATAATCAATTAGCTATCTATGTATGTGTATACGTGTCTATGTATGTGTATACGTGTCTATGTATGTGTGTTTATAATTATAATTTTTTTTTATTTCAATAAATATATACGCATGTCAAAATTTACTTATCTTTTATTTTTATTTGCCAATTAAAAAAATTACAATCAAATTATTCTGCGTAAGTTTTGAGCATTGTGAAAGTACATTTTCAAGTGCGGTATGTGGCCTGGATGTTCGAGCGTAAAGTCGATCACTTCATTGTACACGCTTACGCATTTGCCCTGATCGATATAGAAGCGTCCATAGTGCTGGCATAGGTATTGTTGGTACGAGTTACGCACAATTTTCATCTCATACTCGACATCGAGTACGTCAGGTATAGATTGATTGGACATGACCAGGCTCACATAAAAATTGTCAATTGTAAATCGTAATGTATACATCATTCGTGATTTCAGATCTGATAAAAACAAAAAATTTTTAATTGCTAATTTTACACAATGTTTTGATACTGGGTCATTCCAATAAATTGCATTTATGAGCACGCACACACTTTTAATGCTTTCAGGCAATTGTATCTTAAACGACACTATATCTAAATTGTTGTGTTCAAATCGCACTCGTAAATGCGTTAATAGTGGCAATTTGTTTACTTTTTCAATGCATTCTTCAACGTGTCGTACGCTAAGAATACACTTTTTTTGACGTTCGTGCGTACACCTAACGTCCCAATACTCGATATACTGCTCGGTCCATATATGCTCCTTGTACACGCTCGAATAGTAGTCGTTTTCGCACAGTGTATGTGCCGTGAGTGAGTCGATGGAAATGAAACTCAACACTTTGACTTGACAGTACAGCGTGAGCTTACTCAAAATATCCATTATGACTAACCAAAAAACAAACTAAAATGCTCTTTTTATTGGCTTTTTTTTTTATTCATTTATTTATTTATTTACCAACAAAAGCGTACACGCCCATATACGCCGAATCTATATGGAAATTTTCAAACGCATTTTTTAAACGTTTAGGGAGGTAGTTTTGAAACTCAAAAACATCGTCAGTTGTTACTGGCTCGTACGGGTAATTGGATACAATTTTTTTTACCGTAATTTTATGATATGTTGTCTGAATGGTCACCCTAAGTTTTATTTCAAACATATCCAACAAAACATGATATATACACGTCACGCACGAAACAATCGTATCGAGTAGAAATTCATCTTCGTAAATATCAGCATTCAGATCAAAGATCATATTTATTCCTTTTACTCGTTTCGGTATTAACGGAAGCAAATCAGTTATTTTAAAGGACCGAATATCTAGGTACATTTCAATGTACTCCATTTTGGGCAGGTCGTTGAATAAATTTCGGGAGCCTGCCCAAAAACAATTACGATCGATAAGAACAGCTCTCTGGGTCTCTTTGTCGAAACGTGGATCGTATGGGGCCAAGAATTGATTCGGCAATGTAGCCTTGTAGTAATCTTTCTCGTAGGGCACCGCACAGCGCCGCTTTAGTCTGTACTCTGTCTCCATTGTAACTGATTAAAACTAAATTAAAGTTCTTGTTTTATACTTTTATTCAGTGTATGAGTAATTAGTTCGATTATACTTTTATACAGTGTATGAGTATCCACGGTCATGCGCACATTCAGTTTTAAAGTCATAATGGTGCACAATTGAATACTTTGAAGTTATGTCACTCGACATTTTCAAGTATTCATATACACTGTAAAATACAATTGGTGTTTCACATAAATCGTTAATCAATTTACCACTTTCAGGCGTATATGGGTAATTAGTTATATATTGAATTATAGTATCGATTCTTCCAGAGTCTAATTCAAACATTACCATAATATTAATATCCATCAAATGACAAAATTTTCGAAATAAATTTACTATCTCAAAAGCCGCCTGCTGCGATCTAAGCGGTATAGTCATGTCATAGTACTCATCCGACACCAATAGGCACAAGTGCTTGAGATTTTTCAATTTACCAATCGCAGAGATATCAAAATCGTAAACTGTTATTCCTATTTGTAAAAATTCCATTCTTGGTAGATTATCAAACGATAGTGGTTCAGTTTCGTCGAAATATTTATCATCTACAGCAACTATAACCTTTTTCTGCTTTTCTTTATTGAAACGCACATTGTCTATATGCAGATATCTATTTGGCCATATGTACTTTTCGAATATTTCCTTCCAGTACGCGTTCTTGCACAATATAAACACAAAAACGTGATCAATTGGAATGAATTCAAGCACTTTGATCTGACAGTGAAGATTCAGTTTGATCAACAACTCCATTATGACTGATGCCAATGACAACTACAGTGTTTACTTTTATTATTTTTTTTTTATTGAATAAACTTAGTTTTTTTTTTGTACATTAAAATGGTATAGGGCCAAGTGGCGTAAATATCGATCATCGACACTCTCACGCAAATGATTTACAAATGTGTTGAAATGTTGATGAAATTTTACATTTAAATGTTTAAACTTTTTATTATACGTATGCTCCCATTTACCATTTCCTTTATAATTGATACATAAAAAGTGTCCTTTGTTGCGGTCGTGGATTATGGGATGAGTTGACAACGACATGGCCATTTTATATGATTTATCTCGACAATCGATATAATTGAATGTAAAAACAACTTCTACACGCACATTTATCAATGCGGCCAGTTTGACAAAATTTTCGGCTGCTAGTTTTGAATATTTGGTGATGTCGATATACCGTTCAATATTTTTCGATACAATTACGCGCAAATGTTCCAATTGTTTGGGCAGTGCCGATATTAGTCGATTTGCATTGTAGTTGTGCCGGTCGACGCAGAACGATAAATGGGTTAAGGCCGGTAGATGTGGTAAGCCATCTATTAGTTGCTCAATACTTCCATTAAAAATTAACTTTTCTTGTACCGTGAGGTTACAACGCGGGTCACTAAAGTTTAAATATTGATTATGAAGCGCCATACTCTTCTTCAGCAACAGTTTATCTCTTCACCAACGGACTCATATAAACTGAAAACAATTCTTTACATTCTGTTGATTTTATTTCACAAAAAAATATACAGATAAGTTTTTCATAATGAGGGGATTTTTAACTTTTTCAATAATATCAAATATAAATTCATAATGGGCAATAAAATCTTGAGAGAGAGTAGTGTGTCTAGGATTACATATTAATTTGGATGTCTTGTCTGTCAAATATTGAAGGTTAACGAAAAAATCATTATTATAATACGAACTGGGTTCAGTTGATAGTGACACTAAAACGTAAAAAGAAACGCCGAGTATATTAATCTCATGTCTAAATGCGCAAATTATGTTAAAATTTGGATTGAAGTTACACATCTTGTTAAATTGCATAGCCATGGTACGGATATAATATTTGTTGGCATCATTTTGTATGATGATTGAGTCAAACGGCGTATATTCGGTTCTGATGCACAAGCTTTTAAAATTTGGCGGAATTGTGTTTGGTTGTTTAAATAACAGCTCTACGTCATACGAGTGCCCATTGATATAGAATTCGAGATACTCCAATTGAGGGAAACGGTTCCAGCATGTGACCAAATCTTTTAGCGAACCATTGAATATCAATTTCTTTTGACGCGCCCAATTACAACGTTGATCCCAAACCGACAAAAAGTTGTTCTGATAAATATGCTCCTTGAATATGCTCGCATAATGCTCATTTTCACATAAAGTACAAGCAATTATCGAATCAATAGGAATGTATAACAAAACCTTTACTTGACAGTCCAAAATTAATTTATTTAATATATCCATCGCTAAACAAGATTGAATGGTAGATTCAAGTAGACAATCTTTTAATTTTATACGAAAATCAACAAAAAAAAATTAAAATAATACATTTGCCGATGTGTCGATAAACAAGTGTGTGTAAAATTCTTTTTCCAATAGTTTGGGATTGGCCAACCCATATAGTTCGGTTTTAAATAGTAGAGGGAATTCCTGAATTAAATTTTGGTACAGTTGATGCGTATGTGGCCATTTGGAAGTAACATTTATTTTTGGATAGTTATCCATGTCAATTGTATGCGTTGTTATGCCGGTAAGATTTCCAAGCGTTCGATTTGATATGACAAGTTGCAATTCATACAAATGATCTTTGGCAAAATAATGAAAGTCTTCCGTTTGTATAACGTGTATGGGTGAATTTTGCCAGTCTCTAAACATATTCAATCCCGATGCCACATCACGCATATTATGTATCAATATTTTGCGTAGTTTCGGACAATTTTTTAAATAATTTTGTAGCTCAGAAGTGGCTCCCAAAACATTTATTTGAGTTAGATTAGGTAGAGCTAATGGGACGGCCAGATTCGCTTCTCGTGTTCTCAGGAATGTGAGCGTTTTGGGCAAAACGCTATTTAATTCTTCCAATAAATACTTTTCATACAAATGGTATACGACCATGTCTAGGTGTGTGAGTTCGAACGTTCTACGCAACTTTTTTATGAATTTTTCCAAATCGTGACCGTAAAATCGAAGTTTACGTTGTGTGGCCAAATTGCAATGGGGGTCGTCAATGGTCAAGTATGTTTTGCGAAAAATGAATTGATTAAATAACTCTTTGTATTCTTTATTTTCACACAATGTTTTGGTGGCTTCCCATTTCACATTCATATACTCGAGAATTTTGAGTTTACAAAATAGATTTAATTCATGCAACTGTTCCATGTTAACTACACTCCCAATAGAAAAACCATTCGATATTTATACCATTTATTTATGTTTATTTAAACTGTACAATGTTTTTTTTTTATATACTCGACCGGCTCTTTGAGGACCTTCGATTAAAATTAGATTCTCAAACTTGGCTATTTGAAATACGAAACAACCGGTGATCGTTAGCGTATGCGTACGATCTTTAATTACATGCAAAATGTCATTTATGGTTCGCATGGTAAATGGATCGTCGGTGGTTAACGTTTCCAAGAGAGGACATTGACGAATCATGTCCGGATATTCAAAGTCGGTAACATTACGCAGTACAATATGTTTTAGGGTTGGGGCCAGATATAAAGGTAATGCCATGGATCTGCATGCCAAACGTTCCAATAGCGGGAAATTGGTTAAATCCGCTCTTCGCCAAGTTCCCAATTCAATGTTCAAATGACGCAATTGCGTTAATCGGTACCAATTTTCGTTGAATCCCAATATCACATGTAAATCTGTGATGCTTGTGGTGCATATTTCGGAAACAACATGAAAAGAAAATTCATTCATTCCGGACAAAGACAGTTTTTCTAGTTTGGTGTGTCGTTCCAGAAAATTGGCCAGCGCCCATGGTTGTAATTCCTCCAATGCCACAAATATGAATTCTCTTAGTGACGGATACATTATCTCTAGCGGGCCAGTGTTTTTTTTGACCTTTGGATGGAAACATAATCGCTCCAAATTGACCATAGCTTGTAGGATTTTCGGATGTACGGTAGAATGGTAAATGGTCATGTCGACAATTGGCGCCACCATATTGGCCACGAGATCGGTGTACGGTATATTCATGTACATTAGATTTAATTTGCGTAAATGACGACCGCCCATTTCAACTAATTTTCGGGTTAGAACCGCCTGATTAAATTGATAGGCTTCAATGCGATAGTTACTCAGCGCATCCTGGCCAACGACTTGCACTCTTTTGTCCTTTCGGTCGTGAATGTAGGCAAACGAAGCGTTATTAATTTCCACGTAGACCAGCGGCCGTACATTTCTGGCAATGCGCCTGAATCGTTCACAGGCCTGGTTAATTGCACTTAGAGTTTTTTCGTCCATATTCTCGAACACGGTCAATAGGGCAAAATCGTCCAAACTCAGTAGAGAATCCATTTTTTTTTTATTTTAAATTTGACTTTGATTTATTCACAATATATTATTAGTTTAGTACAAGTTACACTAAGCTCTTACTAGAACTGAATGATACAAAATGTATGAAACTACTTCCATTTTATATGATTTCGACTATTTTATCAGTAGTTTGAAGTACTTTAATGCATTTTGCACACGAAACTAAAACAAAGACTACAAGTATGCATTTCCGCGTAATAATATAGATAACGATAAAATTAATTGCAGTTTCAATTGATTTCATGTGATTGCAATTAATTAATTGCGCACGAAACTTGAATTACTCATGGTTAATGGGGAACCACTTGAGTTTAGTCGCAATTTCAGGTAATCGGCAAAGTGACTGCAATTACTTATCTTTATTTACTATCCACTTGAGACTGCAATTAGTTGTTATCTCTATTTCCTTATTGTACCACGAGCCACTTGAGACTGCAATTAGTTGTTATCTTCATTTCCTTATTGCGTCACGATAAGGTACACGAGCCACTTGAGACTACTAATTCTAGTGCGCAAATAGATGGCAGTATTTAACTGTATATTTAACACAGTACAATCTGTAGTTTCTTGTTAGTTTCGAATTTTGCTTTGTGCGGTACACAACTAATAGTATAGTCTGTAGTTTCTAATTGTGCTTAGTGCTGATCAATAGTATATTCATAAGGATAACATTCTTTATATGTATATCGGCCATAAAAATGATAATTATTCCAGGTAATTGTACTTACGTGAATGATTCTGTTAGGATCTAGAGCTTTTATTTTTTTAATTGTACTATGATGAACATAATCAACTTGAATTGATTCGAGATTTGGATTATCTCGCACAATACCAACTAGGTCAACTATACCATCCATTTTGTATAATACTAGTGTTTTGAGTCTCGGACAATAGGTTAATTCGGGCACATGTACGTGTTGCAACAATAGCGCTTCCAAATACTTGAAATGACTCAAATCAAGTTTGTGCCATCCTTCTCGGTATGCACCCACTTGCAAAATTCGCAAGTATTTAAAACGATAAATTAGTGGATTAAATTTTACATCAACTATTATCAAATGAGCAAGATTTCGTGGATAATGACGCATAGCATGATTCCGTTTAAAAGTACAGTTCCAATTATGCTTGATTTGGGTATATTGTAATTGGTTATGTCGTAAATAAAATTTTTTAATCAATCGGTTTTTCTCTCCACGGGTCTGTAGAGCGAAAAAAAAGTATATGAGTTTTGGAAATGTGTATCTAAGTACATCCAAGTAATTTTGTCGGCAATTTATGTGAAGCACTTTTAAATTTGGCATATCTTGAAGAAGTTGCATATTATCCAATTCGCAATTTATGAATTCAAGGTGGGTCAATTGTTTAAATCTAGTTACCATTATCGGCGTAAAACTAAAATCACCGTCGCGCCATTTTAGTTTTTGCAAGTGCTCGAACGCTTCCAAGTTTGCATGCGCTAGTTCGCTTTCAAGTCCATTTACTTTAAAATCAAGTTTATTCCAAATGGAGATATCCATTCCTACGAACTTACGACGGTCGCAATCTTCGGGTACAATCGTTATGGCTTTGTAATATGCTCTTTCGTGTAGTATTATGGCCCAAGGCCTTAAAACCATACAGCCCACTTCATATCCACGTTTACATGTCAATAAAAACGCATTTAAATCAAGTACATTTAATTGCTTTAAAATGTTTAACAGAACACAATTGGGTAAATCTAATAGTTGCTTCTCCATTGTTATTAGTTTTAAAACTATTATTGTTTTATAGAAATTTATCATATTTATAACACAAAATCATTTTTTTTTAACAAAAACAAACCCTTTTATGTAACAATATTATATTATAGTTGCGCGATTAAATGATGCTTAAGACGCAATTTAATTACGCAATTGTAAAATTATAAAATAAATGTAACATAATCATTCAATTGTTTTAATTGGATATGAGAGCTTGTGGAGCACCAATCTAACTCAAAATCATATTTTCGATAAGAATCTAGAATACAAATTTTATGGAACGGGGTATAACACGAAATATCGGGCAAACGTTGCGATATCACCATTTTACACATTACCGGATCAAAGAAATATAAAAAATTATTTTTGTTTGCTACAAAATCATATTTACTTATTGTGAAATTTCGTTCAATATATAAAAAATCTCTATCGACGCAAGCGCCGTTCCACTTCATGCCAAACAACTTTATGCCCACAAATGCATCGGATGTCGTAAATTGTTCCAACATGTCAGTCAACTTTAGTTTGGATATATCTTCGATAATGTAACGGAAGCGAATAACACCCTTTTCTTTTGTCGGCAAGTCCATTATACACATATTGTTATTTGTGTATTGTGTTGTTACCAGCCAATGATTATCAAATATGAATTGCACGTAAATCACTTTAAAATGCTTTTTATTTCGTTCATATACCTCTTTTAGCACGTTAAACATTTTCATGTTACTAAAACGGCGATTACTTTTTATTTATTATTTATACAATTTCTTGTTTGTCGATTACAGGAGGACTATGATCCAGAAAAAGTCTGGCAAAATGACGAAGGGGCGTCAACGTCGGCTGCAGCTAGAGCCACACAATACACCGGCGATATTGATATCCCTATGCGACCCTTTCCCACCGATTACGAACCCACCTACATGGACCTAGACAATGCGCCCGTCCATCGTTACGCGCCAATGGTGCCCGTTCGTCCAGTACCCGTGTATCCCATGGATTGGCAACAGCGCCAACGCAATTACGAACCCGAACCCGAGTCTGAACCCGAACTGGAGATTGACCGTGACTCCGATTCTGAACCCGAACTGATGATTGACGAATCGACGCCGCCGCCACCACAACCGCCGCCAAGTCACCCAGCTAGTCTGTTTGCTCGACCCATAAACGTATATCAGGGACCAAAATCAGCGGCTTCTGTGACGTCACAGGTCCGTCGTAGATCAGTTACGCCACCACAGCCTCCTGAAATAGTACCAATTACTACACCGACGCCCGAACCCCATCCGTCGACGTCAACGTTTACAAAAAGTATTATTCGTGGGAATTCTGTCGTTCATTTAACGCGCGTCGAAATTCCACATCATCGTCGTCGTAGTCGTGCTCCGTCGGTGGCCTCGTCTGTAGCCTATAGCGATGTGGCCACCGTGGCTTCGTCGGTGCGTTCGCACGCCACCAACCAAAGTATACGTAGCATGAGCCGATGCAGTATAGACAGTCGCAGTATTAGCATTAGCAGCGGAAGTGACGACGATATTGATAATAAAAATTTTATAGTTAAAGATGAACCGATTCAGCTCGATCTGGACATATCGACCGCATTATGCAAATGGGCATTGCCAATTCAAGAGTTTACGCACCGATTCATTAGACAAAATTTATTTGTCGATATGCTTGTCACGACCAACACGGCACGCGTCACAGAAAGTGAATTTATTGCGCAATTGAATTTAGACTTAAATTTGGGCAAAACATTCTATCAGCGCTGGTGGATGTCGAGCCGTTCCAGCTGCACGGCCGATCAGATTCGTTTTGCTGTACTTACGCCCGGCGTCTATTCTTTTGAAATTGACACCCAATACAAGTATACGATAAATATAAAACAGAATGCTGTGTACCTGTTCTCCAATCGAACCAAAGTATTTTCCAAACAATCGGCCACCCGTGCCCCATACGAGAGTTATGTGTTTTTGACCAAAAAGAATTTGCATGCCGAGGACATTACCGTACCGAAACGGGAAATTAAGCTTCAGTACAAGCCATTGTTTGACATTGATGACTCCATCGAACACATTATCCTACCCCAGAAATTAAACAATGTCAATTATTTTGTTAGCGTTTATTATAAATTGTGGTTGCATAAACTAAAGCAAATGTACAATGTCAAGATGCATAACAAAACGCGCACCAATATCGAGTCGTTACAATATCCCGTCAGCAGCTTCGGCACCTGCTACGAGTTTTTCTTTAAGTAGCCTCGGTAACTGTTTTCCCAACCGCATGTCCAGATTAAATGGTCTTGTCCGTTCTCCATTTCTATTTTCATACCAATTCCGAAAGGCCGTATTCATGTACTGTGTGGCATTGTCAATTTTAATAAATGTAGTATAATACAAGATACTAAATATGGGCCGGGCAAACGATCGCAAATACTTGCCGTAATGGATTTGTCCGACACGACCGCTTACAAACACATCCAAAAGCATATAATTGTCGGCGTGTTCGTTTTCACTGTCATACAATAATACCGCGTTTACGCTGCCCGCATACGTGGTCGTGTTTGCGTCAATAAATCTCTTTTTGGCCGAGTCATTCTTCATGTTGGTTAATTTGATGGATTCGCAAAGCAAAGACTGGTCCAGATACGATAGAAAATTAAAAATGGAAAACAAAACATTGTCTGTATTCAGGTAGTTGGTGAATATTTCTTGTCGACACGCTAATTTGTCAGCAGTATTTTTATAAACAAAACCCAATAAACTGGCAATATAATTAAAGATTTGTTTCACTTCAGCCGGAGCATTTTTCTCATAACCCTTGTGCATACATTTGCTGTTGGATTGCCATGAATTTATGTGCTGGACGTCGGGTATTTTCTCGAAATGCAAATATTTTTTTTTTGTAAACGCTATCGCACCCTGCACCAATTTACTCTCTAATATAATGTCGTGGCATTGATTCACCAGCAACATCTCATAATTTATGCAATCCAGCAGTCGATTCTCATCTAAACCATACACATTCGCAAATTGGATGCCATCCGTATCCGCATCGAATACCATGCCAGCCACTTCTTGTGGCACACACTCTGCATACCGTGCACGCAATTCATCATCGTTCATATGGATATGCTGTTTGAATTCGGCATACAAAACATAATTATCGCACACATCCAAGCGAATGCGATATAGTAATTCGTTAGTTTGCGGTATGCATTCCGGATTATACAGTTGCATATACAGAAGAGGTATTACGCGACACAAGTGGATAAGTATTTTACGGGCAAACATAGTTGTAGCCATTGACACGGGAATGCAATAAAACGAAAAATATTCGGTGGCAAACAAACCGTACATGGCATTCACCATAATCTTGTAGGCAAACTGCAAACAATCTAAAACGGCCAATTGATTCACGTTCCGTTCCAGTTTCATTTCCTTTTTGACGGCTCGTCGTTTGTTCAGCAGTGTTCGGATCAAATGTTCGCTTAGACTGGCCGCAGCGTCATCGGGCGCAATCAATCGCACTAGTACGGCACAATTTGTGGCCGCAATGTCTCGACACGACATGAACATTTTGCCCACGACTCGATCCGTCAGCGGTTGCATATATGGTCCATAATCCTGTTCGCTATCGGTCAACTCGTAAACGGCCAACATGTTGGCCTTGATCATGGCATCAAAGTCATTACGGTCCAGCGTACCATTCGTATCGACGCATTGCATAAATTTTTCGGCCTGGCACACGGCCACAGTTTTCTCGGATAATTTTTTTGCAATTATAATGTTGGGATAAAAACTGGCCACGTCCACCTGTTGTACATTCCAATAGATGCCCGCCTTTGAATAGATAACGGCGCCCGGAAACTTGTT
>CAUIJP010000005.1:0-12627 GCA_959613375.1 Heteropelma amictum
CCTAGAAATGAACAAAATTATTCGGCTCGTTAATTATTCCGAGCTTGGCCATTAATTTTGAACATCCATCTTTGGCACGGTAAGTGAAGAAGGTAAAGAATCTATGAAAATGGGGGATAAAAGCGACAAGCGAGACGGGGCGGGTACGTGCGTGCGCGACGTGGACGAATTCTAAAAGTAAATTACTCCGAAAATTCCCATCAGACTTTTCGTTTCGTCTCGTTCTCGTTTTTGCCCGAATCCTCGCGATACTCGTTCCTGCTCGTATTGCTCTATACAATTTTGTCCATAAGTCATACAGACGCTAATGGGTGGCAGACAGGCGGGCAGGCCGTGGAGGGGGGGGGGGGGTGAATATTGCCAGCCCGAACGTATATAATTGCAATTATCATTAAATCTTTAACGAGACGTCGAAATTACGTTAATTCGTCATCGTGAGCATCGAGTACACGCACAACGGGGTCACTTGAATCTAAATAATCATAATAACATTAATATTAACGATATTTCTAGTATTAACATTAATAATAATAATAATAATAATAATAATAATAATAATGAGAGAAGAATCCGCGACAAGGCGAAAGGTCGAGTGAACGTATCGCGGAGCAAACGATCGTTTTTCCCTTGCTTTCTTTTTGCTTTTTTTTTTCACCATCTCACGCGCACTCGACTCGACACGGCCACTATTCTCGAGGTGGTTCCGCGTTTTCTTCTTTCTTCTTTCTTCTTTTTTCGAGTCTGTACACGACGATTCGAAAAGACGGGCGCGCGCGCGCATATTATCGTCCCGACACGGTCGATCGTTGTTCTTTCAAACACATGAACGACGAAATGAACAAATCATAATAAAAATGAAAAAAGAAACTATAAACAAAACACTTGTCAATAGCACACGGACCATAGTGACGAGATTAACACGTTGATTTCATGTATAGAGAGAGAGAGAGAGAGAGAGAGAGAAAAAAGGGTCGAGATATTATTACAAAAATCAGTCCCAGCTAACGTCACTCCCGACCAACATCTCGTCCTCTTCTTCGGCTTCCGACATCAGAGGATCCTCCAATATCATTGGATCAGGATCGTTTAGGAACTCTTGCCGACTGCGCTTTGCCCCTTTGCGTCGCCTCGCTATTATCGCGAGCTCCTCTTCCGGTGTCCGCTTCTTACGAAACTCGTACACGAGCGGAAATATCTGTTCGATCGCTGCGCCAACGTTCGCCACGCTCGGCGCTGAAAAAACAAACAAACTCGATACATTCCTCAATTATCAAACGAGTTACACGGATTGTTTGCCGCTATGTATGTTGTATGACTCTGCGCGATTTTGACAATTTCGACAATTTCGACATTTCCCCCTTTCAGGGAGATGGGGAGAGGAGGGCGAGGGTGGAGCCCGGGTAAATCGACAGATGGCCTCTTTTCGTACCTGTGATGGTGACACTGCCGGTTGAGAATATCTTCAGGGAGGCCCCGAGATCCGGTATTTTGTACGTTACTCCTGGATGCAACTCCGGCTCGTAACTGATTCAATGATAAAGCGCTCGAGGTCATTGAAATGTGCATTACAGTGACAAAGAGAGTGGAAAAATGTCTGCCGACATTTGCGCCTCGCTCGACAACTTACTCTGCGTGTTCTCTGTATCGCATTGAGAAGGGAGTTATTTTGATGGCCCATGGCATTAGGCAAGTGCCCATGACGTTGACGACTCGAAAATTCCTGAATCGTACTTTGAAACCGAGCTTCTGTAATGCGCGGGCCGTTTTACGCGCGGCTATGTAAGATTCGGCCTCCGTCTCGGCGCCGGTGACGGTCACCTTACCCGACGACCAGATGGTCGCCGTCGTGTACGGTCTCCGGAATTTCATCGTTATCATCTGAAACGAACCGACGGTTCATTTAATTAAACGACAACAGCGACGACGATATGGGACCGTTGAAAAAATTCATATTTCCTCCTTACACCGTTTTCTCGCCGATACTCGACGTTCGAGCCGTTGAGCGCGATCTCCCGTAGATTCAGATGACATCGTACGCTAAAATTGCACACGACATTCCGTATTAAAATATCAATCTCTGGCGGCGCTTCCGAGTCGGACGCCGCTTCTCCAGCCGCTGCTTCTTCCGCTTCGCTCGAACGTTTGAAGAGCTTCTCATCCTTCTCAGATTCCGCGCGGATCGTCCCGTTCCCATCCAAGCTATCGGCATTCTCAACGTGATTCAACGTCCCGTTCGTCAATGATTTCATGCCATTCTTTTGAATAACAGTTGCCATAATATCACGAACCTGTAACACGACCCAAACCAACGCTCGTTCATCATTGTCGACTGAATCTCGACCGATATCGCCAATAGTACCCAGTTGTGTACGTCTCGCAACTTTTGTACTCTTCGTTTGGTTACAATTGTTTTTGAAAAACCATTCTTTTCATTGATATTTCGTCGTGCGGAAAAAAGAAGGAGCGCGCGCGCTCTCCCTGTTTTTTCGCTACAACTCTTAACCAGGATCGAATCGACAATGCCCTACTCCTTCATGAATCTCCGGGTCGTCGCGACCTCGCGGCCAAGACCAGCACCGAGTTTGCAGTGTCTCTCCGTCAATATTCCAGATAGTCGCTGTTTGCGTCGCAGCAACTACGAGTCTGTGGATATTATTTGATTCGGTAACGGCTCCACGTCGGGGATCGTCCGCACGATCTTTGAGCGTACTTTTGACGGAGGGACAAGAGCGGCAAATGGGTTTGCGCGTTGGCATCTACTCGCAACGGCGAATCAATGAAATGCAGGTTGAAACACACGGAGGAAATTATTTCAACACCAATGATAATTGCTCCTTCCATCGACTATGAAATATTTGGACAAACGTGCGCTGCGAGCTACGGACAATAAGCGACACGGCAAGCGGGCTTAGCTCCTTAATCATCATCTCAATGCACGGAATATGATGAAAAAGATGGTTAATTCAATAATACGTATGTGTTTTGCATGCGCTCATGAATGTACACAATTCTACATTAGTATATTACAAGTCGTTCGGTATCCAAGGTGCCTGTAGGAATGAATGATAGTGGCTGGCGCGCGCGCGCGCGTGGGTCTGTCTATGTGTGTGTGTGTGTGTGTGTGTGTGTGTGTGCCCCACTATATTCCGCAGAGAAGGTGGAAAAAGAGGCAAAGGTGAAGGCATTCGATGACAGCGTTCAGGGTGAATCCCGACGAATCAACGCTGAATTGACCCCATGTGCGGTCTGTAAGCGACGTATGCACGACGGAAAATACGATTGTCTCGGCTGGACCATCGCGAGAGAAAGGGAAAAAAACACGCACACACACACGCCAAGTCCTGCCGAGGGGGTTGACATTCAAAGATGAACGTTTTGTATCGACGGTTCTCACTTACCTCACTTTAAGAGCGTTGAATTTGCAAATTTTCTTATTACGACAATTAATCCTTTGTCGACAATGATGGAATTCCGTGAGCGGCAGCCTCTTCAGTGAGAATTGCCATTGTTTTCGGCCATGTTCGCTAGACTGGCGACTACCGCTGCTGCTGGCGATCGACGGACGACGGACCGACTCAGACCGACTGGTGAGCGGTGAGCGAAGCGTCATGAAACGTGCGTTGTTAGAATCACACCGTGAGAGACGACTCGCGCGCATGACTCGCGCGACTCCGGACTCTGGAGCTCGCTCTTACGTGCTGCTGCCTGCTGCCTGCTGCCGCTCTCCTCTCGCGCCGCTCGCCGCAGGGGCTGACGCGCGGCCCGCGCGGCGTACAGAGACAGTGAAGTGGCGGCAGAGGGGCGAGAACAACGTGGGGAGGACTACTAACGGAATGGCGCTGCGACGCGGGGGAGGGGGGAGGGACGGAGGGGGGGGGGTAGCGAAGCATCAGACGCGCACGACAAGAATGGCAGAAGTATGAGGCGGTGCCCGCAGTCCGATGGTGGCGCTAGTGATGTACTTTCCGGTGTAAGAGACATGCGCGCGCTAATAAATACCCCGCCCGCCCCGCGGAGCACACATCCTTGCGATTATCGCGCAATTATTTTAAAAATTAATCGCTCAAACACAATAATCAATGGAGCGTGATGGGTTGCGTTCCTCCTTGAAATAATTAGTTTTCGGGTAAAAAACCATGCGATTCGTGATAAGCGGGAGATTTTCTATGCAATTGACACAGGAGGAATATGAATTATTTATTTTTTATTATTTTATTGAGTTTGCCTACGGGCAAACGGGGAGTGGCAAGCATACAATGGGCATGAATTATGCCACAGGGGAAGATATGGGCATTATCCCTCGTGCTTTACATGCCATTTTCGACGAAATTAAATTAAAAAGCAACTGCAAATGTGTAACTACAGTATCGTTTATGGAATTGTATCAAGAAGAACTATATGACTTACTAACAGATAAACCCAGAAATCAGCAACTTTTGAGTATACGGGACAATGTACACGGTATGAAAATAGTTGGGTTGACTGAAAAACTTGTAACGAATGTCACCGAGACTCTGCACAGTTTAACAAAAGGGTCAAGCAAACGTGTTGCTGGGGCGACAGCCATGAACACGGAAAGTAGTCGAAGTCACGCGATTTTCACTATTACTTTAAATCAAATACCGCGGGATAATCCTAAAGGTGCAACAGTGTCAAAACTGCAACTCGTCGATTTGGCTGGATCAGAGCGATCGAAAAAAACGCAAGCTACCGGACAACGCTTCAAGGAAGCCGTTGGCATCAATAAAGGTCTCTTGGCTTTGGGGAATGTAGTTTCTCAGCTGAGTGAAAGCGGATCGAGCAATTTCATAGGATACCGCAATAGCAAACTCACCCGGCTATTACGAGATTCCCTGGGTGGGTATTCAATTACGGTGATGATCGCATGCGTGAGTCCAGCCGATGGAAATATCGAAGAAACTGTCAGTACCTTTAGATATGCGGACCGCGTACGAAATTTTAAAAATAAACCTATCATTAACGTTGATCTTACATTTCATGAAGTAAACGATGTTAATGATCTGGTTCAAACATCCTCGTCAGAGCTTGCTGGTCCCAGTACATGCTCTAGGGTATCTGATGATAAAAATTATCAACACAAATGTCATCTTCTACAAAGAAGACTCTGCGAAGTGATCGAGCAGCGAAACAGAAATGCTGCTGAGATCACTCGCTTATGTAAGTCCGCCCAGCTCAGTGCACAAGGGCGCGAGAACATAATGCGCAAAACACAAGATCTGTTTGAAGAGTCTACAACTGTTTTGGATAAGTTCGACGCTTTTTCACCCGGCCGTCTAATGTTCGAGCGAGTACACGAGACGATCGGCAGTCTCCTAAACGATCAGAAAAAGATAATTTCGAACATTTTGCTAAATGACTTAACGGATAATGCATGCGGACAAGTTGGTTCTGCAATACCGGAAAAAGAGTTTGATCGTCTTGATTAAAAACCGGAAGAGCTGCGAACAACGGCCGATGGGAAAGGTATTGGAAGAACGAGGGTGAGAATGAAGTCAACTCGATCGTTCCTTGTTTGTACCCAAAATATGTATTTCACAGAAAAGCGAGAATCACCGAACGTACACAGTCGAAAAGCTTCAAGTGATGTAACAACAGACGAGTCGGTACGTTTTGAGATGGGTGCAGCAATCTGTAACGAGCATTGTAAAAATATACCAAAACCAGAACATAACGATGGGAAACTGATGGCAAAAATGATACTCGAAAAATTTACGATACACACAACCCAAATTACCTAAAATGCATTTGCACCGCAAATGTCGATGTAGGCATCGAAACCGACGGCACTCGCTTGCTTCGCTCGTGCCGCGATCGTTGTGGCAAGTATCGAAACGTACACCTATCGTACTTTCGACCGGATATAAAGAAAAATAGTATACAGCACACGGGCAAATATCTGTCAGCCCTGAACTGCGCGTCATGATGTAATGCAAGAATGTCAAACTTTCTGCCCTTGTGGTATAATATACTATTTTAACGAATCGAGTTCTGTTTCTTTAATTCCTTGCAGGACAACTATGACTCACCGAAAACGAAAATTCGACAGCATAAAAACCAAGATATACTGAATCGCAAATTTAAAGAATTACAACAGGAATTAAAGACGTATAAGAAGCAATGTGATAGGCTTGAGGAGAAGGTAAAGCTAATCGACACAGTTTTGTACTGTAGTATGAGAGAGAGAGAGGGAGGGTGTGCGACCGGCGAGCGTGTGGTGCGAGTGTGATGTCCGTGTGTCCCGAAAAACTCATTACAAGCAGGAGGGGGGAAAACCCGCGCGGTTGGCCCTACGGGCGTACGTGAGAAATTGAGGCAGAATCACGTGAGTGAGGAAAAAGCGACGAACCGAGGCAGAACGCACGCGAAAACCCTTCTTGGCTCCAAAATTTATCCGCGGACCTCGTGTCAAATAGAGCATTTTTACTCATAATCCCACAGTACTTATATATATACAGTGGCGTGCAAAAGTTCCGGGCCACCCAATTTTTTTGTGTTAGTTGATGGAATATTTAATTTTTCCACTCGTTAATGATAACCAATATTCCATAGCGCTACAATATACATATCAGCATTAAAGAATTTTTTTTGCTTGACGTATGATCTGTTTTCTACGTGAAACGACCTTCGACGGTGTGCAAAAGTATTGGGCCGCTACGTTGCTCTTGCTCCAAACACGGTTTGATTACGTTTTCTTCCATACTCGTTTACAAATATGCTTAACGAAGGAAGTTACTATTGTTTCTGACACGATGGCGAAACATACGAATATTCAGGTCCGGGAACTTGCGGTAAAACTTTGTTCAGAAGGAAAGAGTTCTCGCGATATTGCGACGATTTTATCAATCGGTAAAAGTACTGTTAATCGTGTTCTGGCAAAATATAGATTGAAAAAGTCGTTGACTGATGACAATCGCAGTAGTAGACTACGAAAAACTACGGAACGTGTCGATAAAATTATTAAGAGAAGGTGTATCGTAGATCCGCGGAAAACTGCAGCAGAGGTTTCTCGGGAATTGCGGTGCGAAAATCTTGCTGACGTTAGTCGGAGTACAGTTTCTCGCTGTCTGAAAGATGTAGGACTGATTGGACGTATTGGTGTAAAAAAACCGCTCATAAGTGAAAAAAATAAGAAGGCGAGGCCGAGCTTCGCGAAAAAAATACGAGCATTGGACGGTATCGCATTGGCGAAAAGTGCTTGTTTCGGATGAATCAAAGTTTCAATTATTCGAAAGTTATGGTCGGAAGTACGTAAGACTCCCAACTCGTACTAGGTATAATGTCCGACATCAAATTCCTACCGTAAAACACGTTGGTGGGAATATCAAATGTTGGGGTGCATTTTCTGATGCCGGTGTTGGTCCGTTGACGAAAATTGATGGCAATATGGACGCTAAGATTTATAAAGACATTTTGCAAGAACATATGCTTCTATTTGCCAATAAAAATATGCCACGCAGTTGGATCTTTCAACACGCTAACGACCCTAAACATTGTTCGCGCTTAGTCAAGAATTTTCTCGAAAGCCAAACAGTGCCTCTCCTGGACTGGCTGTCGCAATCACCGGACTTGAATCCGATTGAACATTTGTGGCAAGACCTCAAACATCGTGTTCAAACGAAAAATCACTCCAACAAGACCGAGTTATGGAAGCATTTGTGTGATGAGTGGAAAAAATTACTGCAAGAACGAATATCGCAGTTAATCGAGTCCATGCCTCGTCGGTGGGCTGTTGTTATAGCTGCAAAGGGCATGGCCACAAAGTACTAACTCACATGAAGAGTGTCGAATTATATTTTTTCATTTCTAAAATTTTTTATAATTTTTTTCATTAGCAATAATATGTGGCCCGATACTTTTGCTCATTCGAGAATTAAAAATGTTTGAACTATTAATTCCTCGAGAACAGTATTATTATTTACAATATATGGTTATCAAATATAAGTCAATACAAGTTGTTGTTATTTATTTATTTTTTCCCACAGCCATATTTCTATGCAATATGCACGAAAAATAATGTGGCCCAAAACTTTTGCACGCCACTGTATATCGAGTTTTATTTGCACAACGTATTAGTTTTTCACAAATTTTTACATACAGTTTTGTACTTGATTTTTTTAATTCAATCCATAAAAAATGCAACATACGTTATTAAATATGGAGGTTTATTTTCTCTTTTTAGCTTGCAGTTGCGACCTCGTCAATCGTTATAAAAAAAAACAAAGAAAAAAAGCACGCGTGACAACCAATTTTCTGACTCCACCGACGATAATTCGACGCTCCACTTAACGGACTCCAGTTCCAGCGACTATGATCAAAACGATCCGGATTGGATACAAACCCCGCCATACGGAAACACTTCAAAAGCGGTACGTACAGTCCATCAAACAAATCAATATTCACTGCTAGATGTTAATCATTTAACGCAAGGAATTTGAGTCAGCGTTTAAAAGGAAAAAAAAAATTATCGATTTTTTTTTTCGATGCAACTGTAAAATGTAATACACGTTTTCTACAGAATAATACATGGTCTTTTGTGTTTTAGCGCTGCACGAAAGACGTCAGTGGTCACAGTCCATCGTTAGCAGCTGGAACGTCGGCGTGTGGCAATATTCAATGTTGCTGTAAACATAAGTGCTCGACTCGTTCCTGTACATGCCTAAAAAACAACGTAGCATGTACTAGATCCAATTGCAAGTGTGAATTGAAGTGTGTGATGCACTGACTTCACGTGATTTAAAAAAACTCGGAGAGATTTCATCCTGATTTCACGCGATTTCAACGACATTTTCATGACGTTGATTTCGTCGATTTCAGAAGATTCTCTGCGATTTCTTGAGATTTCGAATCTGATTTCACGGTGAAGTGCGGCAGTGATTTCAGGAATGAATAGTCCCTCGGGCACAGCGGAGTGCGACCGTTTCTCTTGAGCGCAACAACGTTCAAATCCGCGAAGAATGACTGAAGATCCAGTTCGCGTTGCGATGCGGATTCGACCGCTTCTTCCAGCAGAAGTTGAAAAACGGTGCCAGTCTTGCATTAATGTAATTCCGGAACAACGAGTAAAAATCGGAAACAGCGAAAGGATTTTCAGTTTCAGCCATATTTTCGGGCCTGAAACTGATCATGAAGAATTATACGACACAGCTGTAAAACACACAGTGGGAAAGATTTTTGAAGGTAATGTATTTTGCGTGTAAACTTTAGACTGCATAGTTTTTTTTGAATTCCAAATAATATGATATTGTTCAATAAAACATTGGTTCATCATTGTTTCAGGTTACAATGTAACCATTCTGGCTTACGGTCAAACCGGAAGCGGTAAAACTTTTACGATGGGAACCAATTATAACGGAGAAGGAGCAATGGGTGTTGTGATGTATGAAAGAAGGAGAAGGCTAAGGAAAGGGAAGGAAGACACAGTGTGAGGAGTCTCCCTTACCAGAGGAGCAGTGTGGCAGCAGGGCAACAGCACGAAGCCTGCGAGTGCGAGCAAATAGGCCGCGTATGAAGGAGAGTAGCGAGTTAAGTCAGATGTATTAGGTTAAGGTAATAAAGGGCTATTGGGTTTTAAATTAATACTCGTGAGTAAACTCCTTACCATACAAATACATGACAGGTGTCATCCCTCGAGCCGTGCATGATATTTTTGAAGCTATTGCTTTAAAAAAACATTGTCAGTTCGTTCGTCGAATTGTATCAAGAACAGTTGTACGACTTACTTGCAGACAAGTCGAGACACGAGCGAGTCGTTGAAATGAGAGAAGACAATGACGGTATAAAAATAGTTGGATTCACCAAAAAAATTGTGACAAGTGTGACCGACATTTTATGTGTTTTGGCATACGGCTCAAAAAAAAGAATCACGGCGGAAACAAGAATGAATATCCTAAGTAGGCGCAGTCATGCGACTTTCTCAATTACAGTGCAGCAAATTCCGCTAACCAACCGTATAGTATTTCGCGTGGAAGATTGTTCAACATTCCGTGAAACTCGAGTGTAGAACTTGTATGATCAAGTATCGAGATCTGTCACCGGGAGTTCGGTCGAACGCGGCTTGTCTGTTTATAGACTCTCTGGGTCTGCGTCGCGGGCGAGAAACAATGCGACGCTGCGCGGCCCAGCGGTGAGTCTCCCAACGAGCGTGTCGTGAGCGCGTAGAGCCGTACGACGCGCGAGGGTCTCCCCGGGCAGCACAGTGCCGGGTCACGTCCCTCGGGCGTCCTCGCTCTTTACAATTGGCACGGTAAGTAAATTCTATCGCTAAATCTCTTAATCTATATAAATATCGCTTGTCTTGGTTCCAGGTACCAACAGTCTTGCACGAGTTTATCACAGGTAAGTACATAACTCTAATTCTAATCTCTTCTTATTTTATTACAACATAAAAAAAAAACGCATCGATGTGGGGAAGTGGCAACAACAAGTTTACGCGGAAAATACGCTGATTTTGGTATCAATTTAAATTTTTAAGTAATTTATATTGCTCCTGTGTTTATTACATGGGAAATCCCCCGCTGAACACGAATCGCATGGTTTTTTACCCGAAAACTAATTTGTTCAAAGAGAAAACAGTGATTTTCTATAAAAATGAATAATTAATATTTCTCCTGTGTTTATTACATGGGAAATCCCCCGCTGAACACGAATCGCATGGTTTTTTACCCGAAAACTAATTTCTTCAAAGAGAAAACAGTGATTTTCTATAAAAATGAATAATTAATATTTCTCCTGTGTTTATTGCATAGGAAATCCCCCGCTGAACACGAATCGCATGGTTTTAATCCCGAAACATAATTATTTCAAGGGGAAAACAGAGATTTTCTATAAAAATCAATAATTCATATTGCTCCTGTGTTTATTGCATAGGGAATCTCCCGCTGGACGCGAATCGCATTGTTTTAATCCCGAAAACTAATTATTTCTAATTAAGTAATTAATTAGTACAGCAATAAATTGCTAGCTGAAAGTGACGTCATTTTCGATTAAACGGTATTTCGTGTTTGGGTTGTGTTTGGGTTGTGTTTTGGGTTTGGGTTGTGTTTGGGTTGTGTTTGGGTTGTGTTTGGGTTGTGTTTGGGTTGTGTTTGGGTTGTGTTTGGGTTGTGTTTGGGTTGTGTTTGGGTTGTGTTTGGGTTGTGTTTGGGTTGTGTTTGGGTTGTGTTTGGGTTGTGTTTGGGTTGTGTTTGGGTTGTGTTTGGGTTGTGTTTGGGTTGTGTTTGGGTTGTGTTTGGGTTGTGTTTGGGTTGTGTTTGGGTTTGGGTTGTGTTTGGGTTGTGTTTGGGTTGTGTTTGGGTTGTTTGGGTTGTGTTTGGGTTGTGTTTGGGTTGTGTTTGGGTTGTGTTTGGGTTGTGTTTGGGTTGTGTTTGGGTTGTGTTTGGGTTGTGTTTGGGTTGTGTTTGGGTTGTGTTTGGGTTGTGTTTGGGTTGTGTTTGGGTTGTGTTTGGTTGTGTTTGGGTTGTGTTTGGGTTGTGTTTTGGGTTGTGTTTGGGTTGTGTTTGGGTTGTGTTTGGGTTGTGTTTGGGTTTGGGTTGTGTTTGGGTTGTGTTTGGGTTGTGTTTGGGTTGTGTTTGGGTTGTGTTTGGGTTGTGTTTGGGTTGTGTTTGGGTTGTGTTTGGGTTGTGTTTGGGTTGTGTTTGGGTTGTGTTTGGGTTGTGTTTGGGTTGTGTTTGGGTTGTGTTTGGGTTGTGTTTGGGTTGTGTTTGGGTTGTGTTTGGGTTGTGTTTGGGTTGTGTTTGGGTTGTGTTTGGGTTGTGTTTGGGTTGTGTTTGGGTTTGGGTTGTGTTTGGGTTTGGGTTGTGTTTGGGTTGTGTTTGGGTTGTGTTTGGGTTGTGTTTGGGTTGTGTTTGGGTTGTGTTTGGGTTGTGTTTGGGTTGTGTTTGGGTTGTGTTTGGGTTGTGTTTGGGTTGTGTTTGGGTTGTGTTTGGGTTGTGTTTGGGTTGTGTTTGGGTTGTGTTTGGGTTGTGTTTGGGTTGTGTTTGGGTTGTGTTTGGGTTGTGTTTGGGTTGTGTTTGGGTTGTGTTTGGGTTGTGTTTGGGTTGTGTTTGGGTTGTGTTTGGGTTGTGTTTGGGTTGTGTTTGGGTTGTGTTTGGGTTGTGTTTGGGTTGTGTTTGGGTTGTGTTTGGGTTGTGTTTGGGTTGTGTTTGGGTTGTGTTTGGGTTGTGTTTGGGTTGTGTTTGGGTTGTGTTTGGGTTGTGTTTGGGTTGTGTTTGGGTTGTGTTTGGGTTGTGTTTGGGTTGTGTTTGGGTTGTGTTTGGGTTGTGTTTGGGTTGTGTTTGGGTTGTGTTTGGGTTGTGTTTGGGTTGTGTTTGGGTTGTGTTTGGGTTGTGTTTGGGTTGTGTTTGGGTTGTGTTTGGGTTGTGTTTGGGTTGTGTTTGGGTTGTGTTTGGGTTGTGTTTGGGTTGTGTTTGGGTTGTGTTTGGGTTGTGTTTGGGTTGTGTTTGGGTTGTGTTTGGGTTGTGTTTGGGTTGTGTTTGGGTTGTGTTTGGGTTGTGTTTGGGTTGTGTTTGGGTTGTGTTTGGGTTGTGTTTGGGTTGTGTTTGGGTTGTGTTTGGGTTGTGTTTGGGTTGTGGGTGTTTGGGTTGTGTTTGGGTTGTGTTTGGGTTGTGT
>CAUIJP010000006.1:0-13555 GCA_959613375.1 Heteropelma amictum
GCGCGGAACCTTCCAGATTTCCAAGACTGGTCCATCGGAGAATAGCAATGGAGTACTCGAGGCGCGAATGCATATGTAAATTCCTTCCATGCAAATCGTTCTCCATGGATCATCGAATTTTTTCGATTTCTCGTCGGAAAAACATTGTGCTGCATTCGGTATTCAAGAGACTCGACGTATCCGGGGATTCCGGCGAATGTACGGCAGAGTCGAGAAAAAGATGGCATCAGCCATATGGTAAATATTGAAAACTATTCATCCATCGTGGGCAGGCATGAAATTCAAATGTCGCTGTTTGCCGTGATGGTAAAAACGGTAAAATGTGTGATATTACGCGTGCGTGAAGATTAACGAGATGAAAAAAGCCGCGCGGAGGGAATCGTCTAATTTAGAGTACGACTTTGCAAAAGTACTCGTCAAGAAGATTCAGCAGCGTTGAATCCTTCGTGATGCTGCTGCGAAAAGATGAAAAGGACCGTCACGAACGCGCGACAGATGGCGCCGTGAGTTTTCTCTTGTATCGTCGTTTGCCTCTCTCTCTCTCTCTCTCCTTTGTGCCAATAACTTTTTTTCCTTCTCGTCCTTTCTCATCTCCTCTCTTACGAGCTTCGCCGCTTTTCGTATTCTCGCCGTTGTGTTTGGGCTCGCAGGCTCCCGCGCGTATCTCACAGGACGTTGCAGCAGGAGGATGATATTACCATGTGAAAGCCGGAGCACGACTTTGTTACTACTCATGGATAATGGTCTTAAGGGGGTAGAGGGGGGGGGGGAGGACACCCGGGAATATATCCACAGTTTATGGCCGTCAACCTGACGCAATTCAAGGCGCACATCGCGCGTGATATCATTGTACTTAAAAACCTACCCTCGTATACACAAGTAGGGTAATTGCAGGAGGAGCAAGCGACGTTATCGCCGGAAGTCCTCCGAAAATATCAAAGTTTCCCTTGAATTTTCTCGATATTTGCCGTGCGACTGTTCCAAACGGAACAGACGGTTTCGGAGTGTGAATCTTGCCGAAATTTCATAGAGATTTCACGGGATCCCCGACAATCGGTAAATATTTATAGTTTCAACGAAACTGTGAGAGAAAAAAGTGGGGGATTTCACGAAGGCCGGATCTTAATACCGACGATCGTTAGAGCGAAACCGGATATAGGTACGAAACGATCTCTGACGGTCTGATTGCCTCTGAATTATTTGGTTACACCCAATCTCTCGACGAGGCTCATTAACCCACTTGCAGTGTACGTTGGAAATTTCCAACTGTCACGTGCATTGGAAACGTTCCGAATCCTAAACAGACACACGTACTAAGAGGCACACGCGTGCATCGCGGTATTTTCGAGTCTCCACATTGATTATAACCATCAGCGGTATTGAGGGAATTAATGGCGACGAGCGAATCCGCCATCGAAGAATTATCGCACGTTTTCGAACGATCGAACGAAAACGCTGCAACTACGCGAAATAAAAAACGATGCTCAAAGGACCGAATCCTTTTTTCGAACTTTACGTCCGATGGAGAAAATCTCAAAGCTCCCATAACCGATTAAACGTCCGGTGCACGGCAATACCGCGTGTCCGACGCCACTTCCGTTATGAGGTGGATCAGTATACCATTCGAGGTAAATACAAAGTTCGCCGAGGGATAACTGCGAGTTAACCAGAAGCTCGGAGGACGCGCGGAGTGGCAGGTACGAGCCAAAGTGTCTGTACGAGGGCAGAGTCGAGATTGAAAAGTGGCGAATCGCCAGTCGGAAGTCTCCTCCGTGTTGCATCCCGGGCGAGTACGCGCGGTTAGCGTTCCTCTAACTTTGTTTCAATGGGAATTGACCGGGTGAATCGTAGCCGGATGGAAGAAAGAGCCGATCAGAAGGAGAAAAGAGATGCGAGACGGAGCGACGGTGAAAAACGACCGTGTGCGGAGCTCAACGAGAAGCAGAGGTCGAAGCTCTAAACGGAAATGAAGAGAAATGCCCCTCGAGCTATGTTTTCCATCCACCCTCGCGTATAACGAGGATGCGAGGAGTAAGCTGCACCGACGCTGCTGGCCAGCATCGTACACCGAGAGAAAAGTTTAGTTATATCTCGGCTTACTAAACTTTTGTTTGACTTTCAATGAATTATTATTTAATCTCAATTAAATTTTTTAGTTGATTCAAAAAGATTGGCCTATTTGCCGGTAATAGGATTTTGTTTATAATAGTTAAACTTTTTTATTCTTCTCAACAGAATGATATTTTTAAGTTAACGGAAAATTTAACTGGCAATATACATAACAGCCGTCTCTAATTAAATTTAGTAGAATTACATCTAATAAATATCAATTTGGGTGAATTTTTGTTTGCTCCTTCAATGATTGGCTTATTAATTGCTCTGTGTTCTATATCCCCGTGCACTTGAGGTTTATTTATAAGGCGGATGACAGGTTAGCTTTTGCATTTTCATGAAATCTCAGAAGTAGCGTTTCACTGATGGGACAACAGGCGTTTCAGATCTTGATCAAAAGAAGAAAAAATACTGTATGAAAGATCCATTGAATCCTCCCGATTTGTCGACTGTCTTGAATTTTTGGAATTGAAAAATATACTGAAAAATATGGATTTGTGTAAAAACTATGGCATTTCAAATTGTAAAAGGCTATTCTTTAACTAATGTTGACGTTTGCATCGTTGTTTTCCAAAGTTTTCATTATTCGCCTCAGATGATTCTAAAAAATCGACTTATCGGATTATCGATTTTAAGGGGGTCAAAGTACTAAACAATTTTCATTTTCCAGTTCAAACTTTTCCCCTTATATTGTTTTCTTACCTGCTCATCGTCTCTCAGATACAACCACGAATAAAATAGTCTGAGGGCAAAAATGAAAACAAGAAAAAAGAAACGTTTTCCAGTATTTTAACCCCTTAAAATCAACGTTCCGGTGAGTTGATTTTTTTCGTTATTGTTTCCTGGATGTGTCTCAGATAGATTGAGTAGATTAAAAAATACTCTCAAGGGAAAAGGATATAATCTATTTCTCTAGGAAAATTATGTAATTTAAAGTGACAGATTTTAATATTTTAGAAATCCAATACTCGGTTCCAAATTTGATCTACAATAGTTGTACATTTTGACATTATTTTTGTGTAAATTTTACTCTTTTTGGAATAAAATTTTTGGAATATACTGAATAGATCATTTCAATTTTGTATTAGGTGATATGTTTCGAAAATCGATAGTTATTATATACAGAAAATACAGAGAACGAGATTTTGTAATCACCTTTGATATGTCCACAATTATGTTTCATGGGTAATTTCAGGTCAATAAAAACAACAGAGAAAAATGTCGAGGTAGCGAGGGAAAAAAATAATACGAAAAACGGATGATATATGTAATAGATGAATTTGGATATTTATTACATAGCTCATTTACATATATTCTTATGTATATAGTCTTTATTTTTGAAAAAAAAACATCAGTTTTCCATTTCGATACCACACAACCGTCTTAAGGTAACATTTTAAGGATCACGTACAATAGGGAAGTGTTATATAATAGTTATTATTATGGAGTGTTCGCATATACAGTGGAGTCCAGTCCAATAATTCCTCAATATAAACGTACTGCCAGTTCACTGAATCAGACACCCTCACAAGATATGAATGAAAATGGTCGTTAAACTTAATAGTATCTATATGCCTACAAACAATCAAAATCTTTGTGGCCTTTTTAAGAATACCTTCAATCATCCCAAACTTTGGTAGGTCATTTTCGATACTTAATAGTACAGCACATTTTTTACTTCTGTACGTTTGTCCATTGTAAGTCACCCATTTATGTGCAACGTACGTGTTATCAATATCATGAAACGTTATTGTATCGCAAGGACCTGTTTCTACTGTATCAGTGAAATTTCGACCTCTTTGCAGGTCATAAGCCAAGCGAAGCTGATGGTCAATTGCAATTGATTGAATAATATTGATACGACTTGTGCAGTTCCGGGCCGTACGCTTCCCATCGGCATGTTTCCCTTCAAATCGCATACACCAAAAATTTCGCAATGGTCCCCGAGACCCTAGTATACGTGGATAGTGCGTTAAATTGTGACCTTTTGGGGTCAATGCATAGATATTTTGTGCATATTGAGGAAGTTTTTTACATATATTAATGTATAGTTGATGGTGCTCATCGATCAAGACTTTAAGCAGGTTATTTGTGCCTTCCTGGTAGAATGGAGCCATTATTATATCCATTATGTCACAAAGAGAAATATAAAGCGACCAAACATAATCGTTTTCAGGAATTAAATCACCAATCATGAGGCCGAAATTTCTCACAAGACACATCATCTCTGCAGCTTTAATATTCAATTTTTTTATTCTCAACATATCAATCGTGATAATCGGCGGCTTATTTCCGAGTTCAACATATCCATAATCAAACGACTGTATGCAAGAATTAATTGTTTCGAGCGAAATCATTTGCACGTCAATAAAATAATTCAATATAAGCGTCATATCTAAATTGCACACTCCTTCTAGCATATCATGCATGACATCCATTGCATAATTCTCGACAATATGAAAAGACGGAATGTCATTAAAGATAGACTTTTCTTTTAAACCTGTTAATCGCGCGTCGTTCAATCTGAGATCATCGTCATAATTTTGAGGAGAACGTAACAAGTCTTCGATTTCTACAGTGCTTTGCAGTATGATGTGCTTATGGCCTCTACACATACGGCAAAAAAAGTTACCCGAACAACTAATGTATCCCAGAATCGCATTTAAGCCAGCATTGTCACCTAGAACCATAGCTAATGAAAAATACATCCGAACCTCGCCGTTTTCTTTCGGGACTGAAATTCCCTCAGTTTCTAAAAATATTAACTCCTGAATAAATATTCGAAAAATATCATTTTTCTCTGACACATAATCCTGGTAGTGAAAAAGTAATGCCAAGAAAATATTACTCAATTTCGATTGGAATTTTAGAGGAAAGCATCGGAGACTGATGTAAACAGCTCCAATTTTATGGACTCCAGCATGAGAACCAAGTGGATTATTGCATTCAAACTCGTCGTAATACACATATAAAGGTACTACAAATTTATCCACGAAAAAAGTATTCTTTTTAGCTTTCCAATACTGGCATTGAGACACATCTTCGATAATAGCACCATCTTCCTGTGCATGTAGGTAACGATCCGCCATTTGTAAAATATCTCGATTACTGAAAATTCTTTTAAAGAGTTTCCGCAGTGGTACAAATGACACTGTAACCTCAACTGGAACTCTCACAAGTCTACCATCAATAGTTTTCTCATCCATTCTTTGACCGATAAAAATTTTTTCTGGCGCAACAAAAAACCCGGCTTGCTCTAATGTTTTCATCCGTTTGTATTCCGTCTCGTTTGTTGAAAAAGGCTCATTCAAATATTGTACAATATCCGTTAAATTTACACGTGTCTCGTCATTTGCAACTACATAGCTATTCAAAATTGTGCCAATATTCGACAACAACTCTTGAGTACTACCAATAATGCCTTGAATAGCTGTGCGAGTAGTACTTTTGTTAGAATATAATTTTGATAAAAATTCCTGTGACAATTTTCCGAATATTTCATTCTTATCCGCCGGGAGGATTTGGGGTTCAGTTGCATTATGCGCACAAGCGAGTTGAGGATCAGTTGATTGCTCCGTCAGATTTTCCGACTCGCAAGTTGAGGAAGACTGACTGTTCTGGTCTTTGTGTACGTTTTTTAAATGACGCTTAAAAGAATCTAATCGCTGAAAAACTCTTCCGCATCTCGGTTGACCACAAATATAATTACTCAAATTAGCATGGTGAGTTGCTATGTGGAGAAATAAGTCTTTTGGTGTAGCATAACGAACTGTGCAATTAATATTGTGCTCGCGGTATGAGCAAAAATACATTGTGCATGCAGTTTTTTTGTTATGTTAATTGAAAAATAAACTTTGTGAACAATAAAGCTTTTTCGATATTAAGGTACTTATTCTGTCGAATAAGATACGTTAAATGTGAGTATTATATTAGCTGGGGGGAATGATCTGCCCAGTGCGGCTTAAATGTCGGTGCAATTTAGAGATCGCTAATGAGACCGCTTACGCACGATGCGACTTTTTTTGTTGGAATTTCATAAAAGTATTTTTGGAGAAATGTCCACGTATTCTCGGCTTCAGGAGGATACTTCAAATTCATAACGTGGAAGACCTTGAAACAAATATCTACAGCTGTTGTAATGTCATCCAGCCTGTAAGTTATTTCTTCAAATACCACGTAGAAATCTTTTATGCTCAATAACGATTCTCCCACAATAACTATGCAGGGTTGTATTGCACGTCTCATAAGTTCATGCCGTCTTTTTCGCTGATCAAGCTGAATTTTGAAATCTGCTGCGGACTAGAAAAAGTAAATTATGTGTAACCAAAATTTTAAGAAAATAATAAATGGTCACTGCACAAGTTCAACTTCATGTGTAGAACTACTAAAGTTTTTGTAAGAATACCCCCAATCATGTGCTAAATAAATGTTTTGAATTCCCGTAAACCTTGTACAATGGCTCTCACAATATAAAATATAGCGTACTTTTGCATGAAGTATAAAGCTTTCTTTAGATTCCGCGATCGTTGGTTTCCACGTAACTTTATTATCTTCTCGAATCATGGATTGTGGAAGTAATGTCGGTAACAAATGAAGTATCGCCGCATCTGTGGCATCTACATGAAAATAATTATCGAATGAAAGTAAATGTTATCCCTATCTTCTAGTATTGTTCGTGATAATTATATTAAATTGAGGCATCTAAGTAACGTTAAAACGTCAGAATTGGCAAAAAATGTTCCGAATGTCAACTTTACTATTTACTATTTCTCTGTATTATATTTATTACCATTAGATATTTCAGTAACGAGTTTCAGATCAGACAGTGCGCCTAGTTTATCTTTTTTCGCGCGGACTTTGAGGCATTTGAAAAGGTTATGTTTAACCTCTGGCCACTTGTTCAAAAGCAACTGTCCTTTTGTCGGGTGTATAATATCAAAATCGGCAGCAATCTATCAAAAAGGATGTGATACCAATTATAGTCAGAGCGCCGGTTGATTACTCTCAGAAATCAGATAACCAGTGAGCCGAGATATATCAAAATGAAAACCAAAAACACGGTTATTGAAACAATACGCCAGACGACGTCCCATTTAGCGACGTCTATATAAATATATAGACGTAATTTTTGCAATAAAAAAATTGAAAGTATTAGTAAACAATTCCGTGTTTGTTGTTTAATGTTGTGCAATACTGTTTTTTTATCTTCAATTCCTCTTACGCAGATCGATTATTCACCCAATCCCGGAGTAGTAAAATATGAGACAAAATATATTGTTCGTACCAAAATATGCCCTAATGGTAACTTGTAAAGCGGCCAATTTGTCAAAATTTGTTTGACTGTGAGCGTGTGAACAGTGTCTAATAATTGGTTTATGCGATTAGGACCGGTTCGCGTCCACAACCTTAGAACCTGCGGCCACGGTTCTGTTTTTATTTGCAGAATTTTTTGGAGCGGGCTAAATTCTTCCTCTGAGAGAACTGCAATCGAATTAAATGATATTGAAAAGAGTGTTTATAAATGAGCGTGATTTGATTTTTATTTTATTTTGTTTTTATTTGTGGCGGCAAAGACATATTCTATAGCCGATAATATATTTAATAATAATAATAACAACAATAACAATGGTGAACTTGGAACAGGTAATGGTATTGCTGAAAAAATGAAAAATTTCAAAGATCATGAATTTGACTTTTCTGAAATCGTCTTGATTAGCTAGTTTTTAACAGTTATGCGTTTTTGAATAACATATTCATCAAAAAGCATAATTTGTTTTTACATTCATCACTTTTATCGATGTACAAATTTAAAATGACGTACGATTCCTGGTATTCGAATTCTTCGTATCTGCGAACGAATGATTTCTTGCTCCGTGGGCACTTTCTTTTAATTCCTTCGTTTCATGTGCTCTGACGTTTCTATATTTTATTGGTAATTTACCCTTCGAAATTTTTTGGTTTCTACTTTCCGTATGAGGTGGTATGTAATACGTTTTCTTCATTTGAAGATTTGTAAAAGATTGTAATAAAGAGTTTGGTAGAATTATTTGCAAATGTAGCATATTTTTCCTGGGGTGTGTAAATTTTGGAAATATCACGTTATTGCGTTGAATTTTAATATAATACTCAGTCAATCGTAAACAATATTATTGAAATAACAATGAAAATAAACAAATGTCAGAATAGTAATTTTTCGCAATATTTAAAAAATGTCTTGAAATACATGCAAATGGAAAATTATCCAGTGGAAATTTTGAATAACGTTATGATGGATTTTTTATAAGGTTGTTGTGTCAAATATATATTCGTTGTTCCGAAATTCATACACTCCTATTATTTTCCAAAAATGACATTTTCGTACGATATTTTCTTGCGGAAATAATTGAGGGATGAGTTTGGCAACCTCTTGAAATTTGGCATTATTTAATTTGGACCCATGAATTTTTATGAGCTTGTGAATTATTGAAGAAGTTAATGCGTCACGTGCCGATGCGTTTAACTTTTTCTGTTCGTCGAAAATTTTTACTACTTTCGCGCCAAAATGACACGACGGCAGAAAAACTTCAAGGGCCTATAAAATCGTGGATAAATTCGAAAATTAGATGTCAGAATAGGGCTTTATCCTTTATCCAGAGCAGCTTTTTATCCTTTCATCAATGGAGAACACTGCAATCCGGACGTGTTTTTAATAAACTCGCCTGTTTTGATCGAAAAACATTATCATCTACAGAAACGGACGATTTCGAATGATTGTCCAGCGTGTCATCAATTTTTGGTTTCTTTGTTGGCAAATGCTCGAATTCAGATGCGTTTGACAGTGACTCTTCCGGACTACTAATGATTTCCTCAAATACAATCGGGATATCATCGGTATTTATTATATCACTGCCAACGAGACTGCACAAAGAATTTGCACGACTAAGTCGGGTTTCGCTTATATTTGAAATGACATCGATGTCCTGTAATTACAAGACAGGCCGAACAAATAGGACGAATTGTTAAAGGGAAAATGAAAAAAAAAATGGCACACCCTAATGTATAGTCTCAACAAAAATGAAAAAAATAAGAATTTCACATACTTAGCGATACTACAAAAATCTGAAAAAATGAATCGTATACGTATAAGATACTGAGAGTTTTCAACAATAACAATATCAAAAAGTTATTAAAAAATTATGAAAAAAAATCCTCACAATATTCAGATAACTTCTTTCCTTTTTATGGTAAATTCGTTCGTTCATTTTTTTGAATTCTCTTGAATTTTTTTCAAAATTTCGTCGGCGATTTGAAATTCCATGTTTTCTAATTTTTTTTAAGACTGTATCAAGAAAACCGCTTGTTAGATAAGCCTTGGAAATTGCTCACAAGTAATAAAAAAAACCGTTAATTACGAGAGATGATGAATATTTTTCATTTTTTAATAATAAAAAAAACAACAACAATGACAAAAAAAATAAAAAAAATTATTTCAAAACACCTTAAATATTTTGGAAAAATTCAAATATGTGATATGTGACTATATATCCTCAAGAGATTGTAAAAAAAATAACTTCGGTCCATCAGACTTCAATACTCCATTAAAATTTTTATAAATATTTCCGTAATAAAGATTCAGTGATGAAAGTATTCCAGTATCGAATAGCCACTTTCTTGCTTATTCAACAATGATTCAATTCGAATGTGCTTTTCACGCCCGGTGGGAGTTGCTCAGAGATAATGAAAAACCTTCAATTACGAGAAATGATAAATATTCTTCATTTTTTAATAATTAAAAAAAAAATAAAAACAATAATTTCAAAACACCGCAAATATTTTGGAAAAATTCAAGGGTATTCAATTAATCTTCCAATTACCGACCAGTTCTTTAAAAAAATCAGAATAATATAATATATATATAACATACCGAAAGTTTTAATTCTTTAGCAGCCTTCACAAAACGATTTCTATCACCAATCGGATAAATTAATTCCGATACTTGAGCTTCCGTCAAATCTGCAACTTGATCGAGCGTTATTCTGTGTTCTGCAATTTGTGGTATATTCATTCATTAATTTCACTCCACCTTTTTTGCATCACTCACTTAAACTTGAATGCACAAAAAGCTTTAAGCTAATACTTGCTTTTAAAATCTTCTTCATACTCGCTTAAATTTGCTTTACGCAAAAATTGCGAAACGTTCATAATACGCTTTTTATTGATTGATTGATTGATTTATTTATATGTTTATTTATTTATTTAATTATTTATTTATTTAATTATTTATTTATTTATTTATTTATTTATTTATTCACTCACTCTTTACGTAGCATCGAAGCTTCGATACGACACGCAATGCAAAATTTTCTCTACTAATTAATAAGTTTATTGAAAACAAGTAATAGTCGCGCCGTTGCTGAGGGCGAAAATAGCTACGGATAGGGGCACATGTTAATGTTCTCGCAGGGGTTGTTTTTTGTTTTCTTCAATCAAATTATTTAATTGAATAGAACAAATCATATAGTAGGAAGACATATTCTACTAAAAAATTTATTTGTAGAAAATAAAAACTTCAGTAGAGGTTTTTTGGAGTATTTGGGATTATAAGTATAACATTTATTTAAAGCAGGTAAAGTATTTTTTAGAAATTCATATCGTTAATAAAAATATGCTTGAAGCAACGGAGCGCATGAAACATAATCGATTTATTAAGGTCAACAAATTTTGTAGTTGAAGTAAATAAAAATTAAATAGCATCAATAAAAATTCCTTTAAATATACCATATTTAATAGATTTGATCAAAAAATTTTTCTCGGTGTAAAACTCGACTTTCCACCGTTGCTCGCGAAAATGTCACACGCGAAACACACCTGCGACACCTCGTCCATACTCGACCATTCGCACGCGGACTCGCGGCTGAAAACCGTCGCTTCCCTCAGCTTTTCGATGCTTTTCATTTACTTCCCCGTCCTCTCGCGGCAAAACGTAATTTGCGAAGGAAACGACGCCACAGTGAGAGGGGGGGGGATCGAAGGAGGGTTGGTACTGCAACCCCTATAACGTGTACTCGACGTCGCTCATACGTTAAACGTAGCGTTGCTAACGCGCACTAGCTCGAGATGATGAGCTTCGCAGTCTGAGAAATCATCCGCAAAGCCTGTCAAATGATAACATTCTCTTTGCGCCAAAACCGAATGCCCATTTCCGGTGGAGAACCCTCGGAGGTTCTCGGTATCGCCTGTGTATGACAAGACGCAGCCATTTTGTATTTCATTTTATTTTTCGCCCAGAGAAAAAGCGATACGCATCGACGCTTTGAATCGAAGGACACGAATCGTGGTTTTCAAACCCTCGCGCTCGATGAGGGAAATGAAAATTCTCTTTATAGAGACAGCAGCATCGAGAAGGAATTACACGGCACTTTGATATTCGGTAAATCTGCGGGACAACCTCAAAGTCGTCATATCGAAAGTAGTTTCGTGGAGGGTCTTTTGTCTTTTGTCTCGTTTTCCTCGAGGCGACATCGATTATTTACCACTTTTGTGAATAGTTTAGCTCTGTTGCTCATGAATTTTTGGCGCTGGCATTGATTATTCATTCAAACGGAAGTTGAGCTGCGGATACGCTGAATTCGTGTAGATGAACCACCCCTGAATAGATAAAATATAAGATCGCGGAAGCGTAAATGAAAATGCGGAAAAAGAGTCGCAATTGCTACTGAGACTTTCGATTACCCTAATTTTGGTAATAATTAATTACAACGAATCGTATAATAATCGTGAATAATTTAAAAAAATGAAATTACTTTTACGCTCGGTTAATTCTCGAAAATCGCAGCTGCGGCATAAATACGTTATATTTCTAATCCTTTATTTACATCCATACGCTCGTGTCTTACATGGACTGATAATCTCAAAGGTGAACTTCCCGCCCCGGAACAACCCTTTATCGTTGCTCGGAAGAGCGGTATCAGCTCAACTTCCGCCAGCGCACTTGCCGTCCTCTCTCAATCTCTCTTTTGAGCTCATACCTCATTCCGGATAAGCCGATAGTTGCGCCGCGACCCCAACAGGCCCGCGTTCCTCCTCCTCCTCCTCCCCTCGTTCTCGCGGAAAAACTTTGACTCGATTTTTTTCCCTCCCCCATCAGCTATCTCCATCGGATTCGCAAACTTTGCAGCTTCGAGGGTGGCGAACGATGTGTTTGCATGCATACACGTACATCACACGGATCCAAGATCGACCTATCGTCGTTATCACGATGCCGGAAACCGCCATTTTTTTTCCTCCGAATTCCAAACCTCCGCGGAAACCGTTTTCTCCGCCTTATCGCTCAAAGCACGCTGCGCCAAGTACCGAACTCTCAAAATTCATTAATATCGCCCTTGAACCGAGGCTAATTACGATTTCCGACTTCTCAAACAAGCGTCCATATGGAACAATCGCCAGAACCGAGGTGGCGCTACGGGCGGGCTGAAAATTACCACCGACGGATCTTGCCCCAACTGCGGCGAGATGAGCGAGCCATAGAGCGCCCCCTTTCTTCTTCTCCGGCATGAAGCACCAGTCGTAAATACTTGGTTATCATACTTGGCGGAAGTGCGACGGGGACATTACCAAGATTCATTTGCAGAGTGGAACACGACGGGGGAAAGAGAGAGGAGGCTGCGCCGAGCCACCGAAATGCCGAGAGTCGGAGGAAGAGGCGCAGCGGACAGTTGCTTCGTACAGCATCGTACAGAGTTACACACATGGGCACAATGGTTGAGGCACGGAGGGGCGCGAAAGCTCTATTCATTGGAGTGGATATCAAATGCAATAGTTCATGGTGGTACTTCCGACTACGTGGTCAACCAGTCCTCGGAATTGAACCCCCCTCCCCATACCTAATCCCTCGAACCAGCGTGTTCGTACCGGCTGTCTAGCTACAGGTCCGCCGAGCGAGTTAGACCATATCTCCGCTTCCGGTGCTCTCCAACAGATTTACAGGCCAGAGGCTCAATATCGTTGATCCCTGCGGATCTTTCAAACCGAATTCACGGGGTCTCGATGTGTGTCCTCTCTCCGGTCATTTCTAGCAGTTTGGCAAGTCCATTCTCGAAATGGCAGCTCCGCCATTGGGAAACTTGGAGAACCACGGGGTTGGGATAACCGCCTCGTGGAGGAAAGTTCGTCTTCCGACTTTAATGAACATTCGAGCGACTCTGATCGGGGGGAATATCATTTCGACGATCGGAAATGTTTGAAAATCTTTGTTTCGGAATGGATCTTTGATTTTTCATCTTTTTCGTTCTCGACAGGTCGCCTGGCTGCGCGTCGACACTCAGACGATTCTGACGATAGCGAACCACGTGATCACGAAGAATCATCGTATATCTGTAACCCACAGCGATCATCATACATGGTTCCTGCACATAAGGGAGGTCAGAGAATCCGATCGCGGATGGTACATGTGTCAGATAAACAC
>OY390730.1:0-20649 GCA_959613375.1 Heteropelma amictum
ATTTAAATAGCTTAAAATAAAGTTTAATATTGAAAATATTAAGATGATTAATTAATCTTTAAATATTTATAAATAAATAAATTATTATTTTTATAATGAAAGAATAATGTTTTAAATAAACTATATAAATAAAAATAAAAATGGATTTTAACCATAAATTAAGAAGTTAGAAATTTCTATTGTTCATACTTATTTTAAATTTTTAATTAATTGGAAATTAATTTCAATAAAATTATTAACAATAATTTACCTCACTTTTGGTTTCAATTAATTAGAGATTAAAAAAATCTATATTTCAAGTCGAAATTGAATTCATTAATATGATACTAAAAAGATATATTGATAAAATCAATATTTATTAATTGCAAATTAAATTTAATATCCTATTTTAATCATTTTAAAGCTCCATTATTTCATTCGACATATAATCCAATTATTAAAATTAAAATGAAAATTAAGGTAGTTAAAGTATTTTCTTCAATTGAGGAGTATAAAAAAGATGAAATTATAGGGAAAAAAATAATAATTTCAATATCAAAAATTAAAAAAATAATTCTAATTATATAAAATTGAATTGAAAAAGGTAAGCGGGAAGAAGTTAAAGGATCAAATCCACATTCAAAAGGTGAAATTTTTTCTCGATTTATAATTTTTTTTTTTGAAATTAGAAAATTTAAAAGTATTAAAAAAAAAAAAATTATACTTATAATTAATAAATAATTGATTATTATATATATTATTTAAATTAAAATTTTTTAAACTTTTTAATTGGAAATTAAATGTACAATTTTATACTTTTTAAATAAAATCTTCATCAATATAAAAAAATATAAACAAATAATCAAATTACATCTACAAAATGTCAATATCAAGCACTTGCTTCAAATCCAAAATGATGTAATTTAGAAAATTGAAAAAATTTTAATCGTAATAAGGAAATTATAATAAATATTCTGCCGATAAGAACATGTATTCCATGAAATCCTGTAATTATAAAAAAAATTCTTCCATATGCTGAATCAGAAATAGAAAAATATGATTCATTATATTCTATAAATTGTAAAATTGAAAAATATAGACCTAATAATAAAGTAATAATTAATCTTAATTTTCTATTATTATAATTGGAATTTAAAATTATATAATGACTTCAAGTAATTGAAATTCCTGAAGATAATAAAATAATAGTATTTAATAAAGGGGTATTTATAGGATTAAAAATTTTAATTATTAAAGGGGGTCAGTTTCTACCAATTTCAATTCTTGGTGATAGGGATAGGTGAAAGAAAGTTCAGAAGAAAGATAAAAAAAAAAAAATTTCTGAAATAATAAATAAAATTATTCCTAAATATAAAAGATTTATTACTTGATTAGTATGGAATCCTTGAAAAGTTCTTTCACGTGTTACATCACGTCATCATTGAGATAAATTTATTAATAAAGAAATAAGTCTTAATAAAATTAAATTATTAGAATATTCATAAAATCATATAATTGCTCCTAATATAATAAATATAATATTAAAGGAAGTTAATAATGGTCAAGGGCTTAAAGTTACTAAATGGAAAGGATGATTATAATAAAATTTATTCATAATATTAATTTTATTTAAATTATTTATTAATTTTTAAAAAATTATTAATTTTATTACATTAATTAAGAAATATGTGAAGCTTCTTTCATATAAAGAATTATAAGTATAGAGTAAACATATGATTGAATAATAGTAACTCTAAATTCTAATACTAGTAAAATAATTTGGATTAAACAAGTATTTAAGGTAATAATAATGTTATTAGAAATAGCTGATTGTCTCAATAAAGTTAAAAGTAAATGTCCTGCAATTATATTGGCAGTTAATCGAATTGATAGAGTTAAAGGACGAATAAAATTACTAATAGTTTCAATTATTACTATAAATGGTATAAGAATAAATGGAGTTCTTTGAGGAATTAAATGGGCAAAAGATTTTTTATTTATTTTAATTCATCTAAATAATATTAATCTAATTCATAATGGTAATGAGAACCTAAAGGCAAAAATTAAATGACTTGTTCTAGTAAAAATATATGGAAATATTCCTATAAAATTATTAAAAAAAATAATTATAAAAATATTAATAAAATATAAAGAATTTAAATAATTAAATTTTAATTTTAAAATTAATTTTATTTCTTTATATAAATTTATAATTATAATTTTATTTAAATTATAAAATCGTGATTTAAAAATTCAAAAAGAGGGGGGTATAATTAATAAATTAAAAAAAATTGAAATTCAATTTGATTGTATAAATATATTGGTATTAGGGTCGAAAATAAAAAATATATTACTTATCATTTATTAATGAATTTTAATAATTTAATTTTATTAATTTTTGAATTAAAATTTTTATTAATAAAAAAATATAAAAAAGAATTAAAAATAATAAAAATTATAGAAAATATTATTATTAATATTAATCATGAGTAAGGGGCTATTTGGGGAATTAAAAAATATTAATTAATTAATTACTTTAAAATGACAATTTAATATTATATTTATAACTAATTTTTTTTTATTTTTAGCATTAAAAGTATAAAATACTATAAATTGATTTAAAAGATCAAAACTTTTTGTCAGTCATTTAATGAAAATTTATTGATTCAAGAAATAAAATTTATAGAGGAGGTTCTTTCAATAACAATTGGTATAAATCTATGATTTATACCACAAATTTCTGAACATTGTCCATAAAATATACCTGGTTGATTACAATTAATAATTATTTGATTAATTCGTCCTGGAATGGAGTCTATTTTTACACCAAGAGATGGAATTGTTCATGAATGAATTACATCATTAGAATTAGTTAAAATACGAATTTGATTTTTAAAAGGAATAATTAAATTATTATCAACATCTAATAAACGAAAATTAAAAGATTTTATTTCATTAGTTGGGATTATAAAAGAATTAAAATTAATATTATTAAAATCTGAATATTCATAAGATCAATATCATTGGTGTCCAATTGATTTAATAGTAATAGATGACTTAAATAATTCATCAGTTAAATATAAAATTTTTAAAGAAGGAATTGCTATATAAGTTAAAATAATTATAGGCATTAAAGTTCAAATAATTTCAATAATTTGATTTTGTAGGATAAATTTATTAGTTAATTTATTAAAAATTAAAGTTAATATAATATATAAAATTATAATAATAATTAATAAAAGAATTAATAAAGAATGATCATGAAAGAATTTAAGATTTTCTATAGAAGCTGAATTAGCATCTTGTAGGTTTATTATTGATCAATAACACATTTCTTTACAATTTAAAATAAAGAATAATTTTCCATAAAAATTGAAATTTATTATAAATTTTGGGAGTTTCATTAAATCTATGATTTAATGGGGGATAAGATATGGATCATTCTAAAGAAGAATTAATATAATTTGAAAATACTACTATACGTTGAGAGGATAATCTTTCTCATAATAAAAAAATAAAGTAAAAAATTCTTAATATTGAAATAATTGATCCAATTGATGAATAAATATTTCATGTTAAAAAATAATCTGGATAATCAGAGTATCGTCGTGGTATTCCATTTAATCCTAAGTAATGTTGGGGAAAAAATGTTAAATTAACCCCAATAAATATTGAAAAAAATTGAATTTTTATTCATTTTTTATTTAATGATAAACCTATAATTAAAGGAAATCAAAAAATAAATCCTCCTATAATTGTAAAGACTGCCCCTATTGATAAAACATAATGAAAATGAGCTACTACATAATATGTATCATGTAAAATAATATCAATTGATGAATTAGCTAAAATTACTCCCGTTAAACCCCCAATAGTAAATAAAAAAATAAATCCAATGAATCATAAATTAATTACATTAAAGTTAATTTTTGTTCCATGAATTGTTGCTAATCAGCTAAAAATTTTAATACCTGTAGGAATTGCAATAATTATAGTAGCAGAAGTAAAATAAGCTCGGGTATCAATATCTATGCCAATTGTAAATATATGATGGGCTCAAACAATGAATCCTAAAAATCCAATTGTTAATATTGCATAAATTATTCCAATTGATCCAAAAGTTTCTTTTTTCCCTCTTTTATTAAAAATTATATGGGAAATTATTCCAAATCCTGGTAAAATTAAAATATAAACTTCTGGGTGTCCAAAAAATCAAAATAAATGTTGATAAAGAATAGGATCTCCTCCTCCTGAAGGATCAAAAAAGGAAGTATTTAAATTTCGATCAGTTAAAATTATTGTAATAGCCCCTGCTAAAACAGGAACAGCTAAGAGTAGAAGAATAGTTGTAATTTTAATTGATCAAGTAAATAAAGTTAATTGTTCAAATGAGCATTTTAAGTTTTTTATTTTTATAATTGTAGTAATAAAATTAATTGCTCCTATAATTGATGAAGTTCCGGCTAAATGTAAAGAAAAAATGGATATATCTGTTGCTATTCCTTCATGTCTAATATTTAAAGATAATGGGGGATAAATAGTTCACCCTGTTCCTCTTCCTTGATTAGTAAAATTTCTTGTTAGAAGTAATATGATTGATGGGAATAATAATCATAAACTTATATTATTTATACGAGGGAATGCTATATCTGGAGCTCCTAACATTAAGGGAATTAATCAATTTCCAAATCCTCCAATTATAATTGGCATAACTATAAAAAAAATTATAATAAAAGCATGAGAAGTTACTATTGAATTATAAATTTGATCATTATTAATTAAATAATTGGGGGTACCTAATTCTAATCGAATAATTATACTTATAGAAGATCCAATTATACCTGTTCATATTCCAAATATAAAATATAATATTCCAATATCTTTATGATTAGTAGAAAATAATCATTTTTTAATAAATTTAATTTATTAGTTTAAAAAAAAATTTTAAAATGCAAATTTAAAGATAATAGAGTTATTATAAATTTTGAGTAAATTGTCTGATTTAAGTAATAAATTGTAAATTTATTTAAAAGATATAATTATCTTATTTACTAAGATTTAAAAAGTGAATATTTTAATTTTAATTTTGAAGATTAATAGTTTAATTAACTTAAAATCTTAATTTATTCAATTATTTCAAATTCATAAATTTATAAATGATATAAAAAATATAGAAAAAATTAAAGAATAGTTATAAATTTTTAATTTATTTATAAAAATATTTTTATTAATATAAAATGATTTAAATATTAATGGTAAGGAAATTCGTAAATAAAATATAAAAGTAAATAAAGATATTAATAATATAATTAAAATTAGGAATAAATTTATATTTTTATTAATAAAAAATAATGATATTCATTTAATTATAAATCCTAAAAAAGGGGGTATTCTACTAATTGAAATAGAATTTAATAATAAAATAATTTTTATTTTTGAATTAAGTTGAAATAATTGATTAATATAAAATAATTTTAATTTATAAAAAATTAGTATTAAATTAAAATTTATAATTAAATAAATAATTAAATAATTTAATCAAAGATTTTCATTAATTATTAAATTTATTATTATTCATCTAATATGATTAATAGAAGAATATCTAATAATTAATCGAATTGAATTATGATTAATACCAAAAATTCTTCTAGTTAAAATAGATAAAATTATACATAAATATAATAAATAAATTTTATAATTATATATTAATATAATTATAGGAATAATTTTTTGTCAAGTTGATAATAAAAAACATCTTATTCAATTTAAATTATTTATTATATTAATAAATCAAGCATGGAAGGGGGATATCCCTAATTTAATTAATAAAGCTAAATTTATTAAGTATATCCTATAATTAATTGAATAAAAAAAATTTAAAGGATTAAAATTAATCAAATTAATTATTAAAATAATTATTGATGATCTAATAGCTTGAATTATAAAATATTTTATTGATGAATCTTTAAAAAATTTATTTTCATAAATAATAAATGGAATAAATCTTATTATATTTAATTCAAGAGTTATTCAAATTGAAAATCAAGAATTTAAAGAAATAGAAATGATTGGGGAAATTAAAATTGTTGGTATGATATAAGTTCAAATAAATATTGAATAAATTATAATATAATATATTTTATATCAATTATATATTTTAATGTAAGAGGCATTTTAATTTTTGATATTAAAAGGAATAGTTTAATTCTATTAAATATAATTTAATAAAATAAAGGTAAAAATACATAATTTATTATATCATAATAATCCTTTAATCAGGCACTTTATTTAAAAAAAATATTACTTTATTTATGAAGTTTAAATTTTTTATATTAATTTATTATAATAGATTTATAAAAAAGATATAATCTATATTTAGGGTATGAACCTAAAAGCTTAAATTTAGCTTATTTTTATAAATAAATTTAAGTATTATAAATAACTAAATTTATAAAAATAGAATTTAAATTAATATAAATAAATAAAGAATTTTTTATAATTATATAATTTAATCATATTCTTATAACTCACCCCCTATTTTTAAATACAAATAAACAAAGATTTTTTTATAATTTTTTATTTAAATATATTCCTATAACTCAACGCTTATTTTTTTTAATACGAATAAATAATAAAGGTTTTTTAAAAATTTTTGATCTAGTGATATTCCTATAAATTTTTAATCTAAATATATTTTTACAATTCAACACAGGCTTTTTTTTCTTATAAATAATTAAAGGTTTACTATACTTATAAATTTTTAATTTAAACATAATTTTATATTTTAGCATTTGTTTTTTTTAAGATAAATAAAAATGATTGAAGAAATTAAAATTGTTGATATGATATAAATTTAAATATAATTTAATAAAATGAAGGTAAAAATATATAATTTATTTTATTATAATAATTTTTAATTAGTTATTTTATTCTAAAAAAATATTAATTTATTTATGAAGTTTAAATTCATTGCATTAATTTGCCATAATAGATTTATAAAAAAGATATAATGTATATTTAGGGTATGAATTTAAAAGTTTAAATTTAGTTTACTTATATAAACAAATTTAATTTAAAGTTAAAATAAATTTATTATATAAATTTAAGTATTATAAGTAATTAAATTTATATAATAGAATTTAAATTAATATAAATAAACAAAGATTTTCTATAACTATAAGTTTTTAATCTAATCATATCCCTATAACTCAACCCCTACTTTTTAAATACAAATAAATAAAGATTTTTTATAATACGAATAAATAATAAAAGTTTTTTAAAAATTTTTGATCTAGGGATATTCCTATAAATTTTTAATCTAAATATATTTTTATAATTTAATGCAGGCTTTTTTTTCTTATAAATAAATAAAGGTTTACTATACTTAAAAATTTTTAATTTAAACATAATTTTATATTTTAGCATTTGTTTTTTTTAATATAAATAAAAATGATTGAAGAAATTAAAATTGTTGATATGATATAAATTTAAATATAATTTAATAAAATGAAGGTAAAAATATATAATTTATTTTATTATAATAATTTTTAATTAGTTATTTTATTCTAAAAAAATATTAATTTATTTATGAAGTTTAAATTCATTGCATTAATTTGCCATAATAGATTTATAAAAAAGATATAATGTATATTTAGGGTATGAATTTAAAAGTTTAAATTTAGTTTACTTATATAAACAAATTTAATTTAAAGTTAAAATAAATTTATTACATAAATTTAAGTATTATAAGTAATTAAATTTATATAATAGAATTTAAATTAATACAAATAAACAAAGATTTTCTATAGCTATAAATTTTTAATCTAAATATATTTCTATAACTCAACTTCTACTTTTTAAATACAAATAAATAAAGATTTTTTATAATACGAATAAATAATAAAAGTTTTTTAAAAATTTTTGATCTAGGGATATTCCTATAAATTTTTAATCTAAATATATTTTTATAATTTAATGCTGGCTTTTTTTTCTTATAAATAAATAAAGGTTTACTATATTTAAAAATTTTTAATTTAAACATAATTTTATATTTTAGCATTTGTTTTTTAAATACAAATAAAAATGATTGAAGAAACTAAAATTATTGAAATGATATAAATTTAAATAAATATTGAATAAATTATAATATAATATATTTTTATATTAATTATATATTTTAATGTAAGAGTCATTTTAATTTTTGATATTAAAAAGAATAGTTTAATTTTTTAAATATAATTTAATAAAATGAAGGTAAAAAATATATAATTTATTTTATTATAATAATTTTTAATTAGTTATTTTATTCTAAAAAAATATTAATTTATTTATGAAGTTTAAATTCATTGCATTAATTTGCCATAATAGATTTATAAAAAAGATATAATCTATATTTAGGGTATGAATTTAAAAGTTTAAATTTAGTTTACTTATATAAACAAATTTAATTTAAAGTTAAAATAAATTTATTATATAAATTTAAGTATTATAAGTAATTAAATTTATATAATAGAATTTAAATTAATACAAATAAACAAAGATTTTCTATAGCTATAAATTTTTAATCTAAATATATTTCTATAACTCAACTTCTACTTTTTAAATACAAATAAATAAAGATTTTTTATAATACGAATAAATAATAAAAGTTTTTTAAAAATTTTTGATCTAGGGATATTCCTATAAATTTTTAATCTAAATATATTTTTATAATTTAATGCTGGCTTTTTTTTCTTATAAATAAATAAAGGTTTACTATATTTAAAAATTTTTAATTTAAACATAATTTTATATTTTAGCATTTGTTTTTTAAATACAAATAAAAATGATTGAAGAAACTAAAATTATTGAAATGATATAAATTTAAATAAATATTGAATAAATTATAATATAATATATTTTTATATTAATTATATATTTTAATGTAAGAGTCATTTTAATTTTTGATATTAAAAAGAATAGTTTAATTTTTTAAATATAATTTAATAAAATGAAGGTAAAAAATATATAATTTATTTTATTATAATAATTTTTAATTAGTTATTTTATTCTAAAAAAATATTAATTTATTTATGAAGTTTAAATTCATTGCACTAATCTGCCATAATAGATTTATAAAAAAGATATAATGTATATTTAGAGTATGAATTTAAAAGTTTAAATTTAGTTTATTTATATAAACAAATTTAATTTAAAGTTAAAATAAATTTATTACATAAATTTAAGTATTATAAGTAATTAAATTTATATAATATAATTTAAATTAATACAAATAATCTAAGCATATTCTTATAACTCAACACCTACTTTCCTAATACAATTTAAATTAATACAAATAAATAAAGATTTTTTATAGTTATAAATTTCTAATATAAACATATATTTATAACTCAACATCTACTTTCCTAATACAATTTAAATTAATACAAATAAATAAAGATTTTTATAGCTATAAATTTCTAATATAAACATATATTTATAACTCAACCCCTACTTTCTCAATAGAATTTAAATTAATACAAATAAATAAAGATTCTCTATAAATTTTTAATCTAAACATATTTCTATAACTCAACACCTATTTTTTTTAATACGAATAAATAATAAAGGTTTTTTAAAAATTTTTAATCTAAGCATATTCTTGTAAATTTTTAATCTAATCACATTCCTATAACTCAATACTGGCTTTTTTTTATTATAAATAAATAAAGGTTTATTATACCTATAAATTTTTAATTTAAACATACTTTTATATTTTAATACTTGTTTTTTTTAATACAAATAAAAATGATTGAAGAAATTAAAATTGTTGATATGATATAAATTCAAATAAATATTGAATAAATTATAATATAATATATTTTTATATCAATTATTTATTTTAATGTAAGTGATATATTAATTTTTGATATTAAAAGGAATAGTTTAATTTTTTTTAAATATAACTTAATAAAATGAAGGTAAAATATATAATTTATTTTATTACAATAATTTTAATTAGTTATTTTATTATAAAAAATATTAATTTATTTAAATTAATATAAATAAACAAAGATTTTCTATAATTACAAGTTTTTAATCTAAACATATTTCCATAACTCAACCCCTACCTCCTCTTAATACAAATAATCTAATCATATTCCTATAACTCAACCCCTACCTCCTCTTAATACAAATAATCTAAACATATTTTTATAACTCAACCCCTACTTCCTCTTAATACAAATAATCTAATCATATCCCTATAACTCAACCCCTACCTCCTCTTAATACAAATAATCTAAACATATTCTTATAACTCAACCTCTACCCCTCTTAATACAAATAATCTAAGTATATTCTTATAACTCAACCCCTACTTTTCTTAATATAAATAAACAAAGATTTTCTATAATTATAAATTTTTAATCTAATCATATTCTTATAACTCAACCCCTACTTCCTCTTAATATAAATAACCTAAACATATTTCTATAACTCAACCTTTACCCCCCCCCCAATATAATTTAAATTAATACAAATAAACAAAGATTTTCTATAATTATAAATTTTTAATCTAACCATATTTTTATAACTCAACCCCTACCTCCTCTTAATACAAATAATCTAATCATATCCCTATAACTCAACCCCTACTTCCTCTTAATACAAATAAACAAAGATTTTCTATAACTACAAGTTTTTAATCTAAACATATTTCTATAACTCAACCCCTACTTCCTCTTAATACAAATAATCTAATCATATCCCTATAACTCAACCTCTACCCCCCCCCAATAGAATTTAAATTAATACAAATAAACAAAGATTTTTATAATTACAAATTTTTAATCTAATCATATCCCTATAACTCAACCCCTACCTCCTCTTAATACAAATAAACAAAGATTTTCTATAACTACAAATTTTTAATCTAATCATATTCTTATAACTCAACCCCTACTTCCTCTTAATACAAATAATCTAAATATATTTCTATAATTCAACCTCTACCCCCCCTAATAGAATTTAAATTAATATAAATAAATAAAGATTTTCTATAACTATAAATTTTTAATCTAAACATATTTTTATAACTCAACCCCTACTTCCTCTTAATACAAATAAACAAAGATTTTCTATAACTACAAGTTTTTAATCTAAACATATTTCCATAACTCAACCCCTACCTCCTCTTAATACAAATAATCTAATCATATCCCTATAACTCAACTCCTACCTCCTCTTAATACAAATAATCTAAACATATTTCTATAACTCAACCCCTACCTCCTCTTAATATAAATAATCTAATCATATTCCTATAACTCAACCTTTACCCCCCAATATAATTTAAATTAATACAAATAAACAAAGATTTTCTATAATTATAAATTTTTAATCTAACCATATTTTTATAACTCAACCCCTACCTCCTCTTAATACAAATAATCTAATCATATCCCTATAACTCAACTCCTACCTCCTCTTAATATAAATAATCTAAATATATTTCTATAACTCAACCCCTATTCCTCCCCAATAGAATTTAAATTAATACAAATAAACAAAGATTTTCATAACTACAAATTTTTAATCTAAACATATTCTTATAACTCAACCCCTACCTCCTCTTAATACAAATAATCTAATCATATTCTTATAACTCAACCCTTACCTCTCCTAATATAAATAAACAAAGATTTTCTATAACTACAAATTTTTAATCTAATCATATTCTTATAACTCAACCCCTACTTCCTCTTAATACAAATAATCTAAATATATTTCTATAATTCAACCTCTACCCCCCCCCAATAGAATTTAAATTAATATAAATAAATAAAGATTTTCTATAACTATAAATTTTTAATCTAAACATATTTTTATAACTCAACCCCTACTTCCTCTTAATACAAATAAACAAAGATTTTCTATAACTACAAGTTTTTAATCTAAACATATTTCTATAACTCAACTCCTACTTCCTCTTAATACAAATAATCTAATCATATCCCTATAACTCAACCCCTACCTCCTCTTAATACAAATAATCTAAACATATTCTTATAACTCAACCTCTACCTTTCCCCAATAGAATTTAAATTAATACAAATAAACAAAGATTTTCTATAATTATAAATTTTTAATCTAATCATATTTTTATAACTCAACCCTTACCTCCTCTTAATACAAATAATCTAAACATATTTCTATAACTCAACCCCTATTCCTCCCCAATAGAATTTAAATTAATACAAATAAACAAAGATTTTCATAACTACAAATTTTTAATCTAAACATATTCTTATAACTCAACCCCTACCTCCTCTTAATACAAATAATCTAATCATATCCCTATAACTCAACCCCTACTTCTCCTAATATAAATAAACAAAGATTTTCTATAACTATAAATTTTTAATCTAATCATATCCCTATAACTTAACCCCTACCTCCTCTTAATACAAATAATCTAAATATATTTCTATAACTCAACCTCTACCCCTCCCTAATAGAATTTAAATTAATACAAATAAACAAAGATTTCTATAATTATAAATTTTTAATCTAACCATATTTTTATAACTCAACCCCTACCTCCTCTTAATACAAATAATCTAATCATATCCCTATAACTCAACCCCTACTTCCTCTTAATACAAATAATCTAATCATATTCTTATAACTCAACCTCTACCCCTCTTAATACAAATAATCTAAGCATATCCCTATAACTCAACCCCTACTTTTCTTTATAGAAATAAACAAAGATTTTCTATAATTATAAATTTTTAATCTAATCATATTCTTATAACTCAACCCCTACCTCCTCTTAATATAAATAATCTAACCATATTTTTATAACTCAACCCCTACCCCTCCCCAATATAATTTAAATTAATACAAATAAACAAAGATTTTCTATAATTACAAATTTTTAATCTAATCATATCCCTATAACTCAACCCCTACCTCCTCTTAATACAAATAATCTATCCATATTTTTATAACTCAACCCCTACCTCCTCTTAATATAAATAATCTAAACATATTTTTATAACTCAACCCCTATTCCTCCCCAATAGAATTTAAATTAATACAAATAAACAAAGATTTTCATAACTACAAATTTTTAATCTAAACATATTCTTATAACTCAACCCCTACCTCCTCTTAATACAAATAATCTAATCATATTCTTATAACTCAACCCCTACCTCTCCTAATATAAATAAACAAAGATTTTCTATAACTACAAATTTTTAATCTAATCATATCCTTATAACTCAACCCCTACTTCCTCTTAATACAAATAATCTAAATATATTTCTATAATTCAACCTCTACCCCTCCCCAATAGAATTTAAATTAATACAAATAAACAAAGATTTTCTATAACTACAAGTTTTTAATCTAAACATATTTTTATAACTCAACCCCTATTTCCTCTTAATATAAATAATCTAATCATATCCCTATAACTCCCCCCTACCTCCTCTTAATACAAATAATCTAAACATATTTCTATAACTCAACCCCTACCTCCTCTTAATACAAATAATCTAATCATATCCCTATAACTTAACCCCTACCTCCTCTTAATACAAATAATCTAAACATATTCTTATAACTCAATCTCTATCCCTCCCCAATAGAATTTAAATTAATACAAATAAACAAAGATTTTCTATAACTACAAGTTTTTAATCTAATCATATTCCTATAACTCAACCCCTACCTCCTCTTAATACAAATAATCTAATCATATCCCTATAACTCAACCCCTACCTCCTCTTAATACAAATAATCTAAACATATTTCTATAACTCAACCCTTACTCCTTTTAATACAAATAATCTAACCATATTTTTATAACTCAACCCCTACCTCCTCTTAATACAAATAATCTAACCATATTTTTATAACTCAACCCCTACCTCCTCTTAATACAAATAATCTAAACATATTTCCATAACTCAACTCCTACCTCCTCTTAATATAAATAATCTAAACATATTTCTATAACTCAACCCCCTACTTTTCTCTAATACAAATAAATAAAGATTTTCTATAACTACAAGTTTTTAATCTAAACATATTTTTATAACTCAACCCCTACTTCCTCTTAATATAAATAATCTAAACATATTTCTATAACTCAACCCCCTACTTTTCTCTAATACAAATAAATAAAGATTTTCTATAACTACAAGTTTCTAATCTAACCATATTCTTATAACTCAACCCCTACCTCCTCTTAATATAAATAATCTAATCATATCCCTATAACTCAACCCCTATTTTCCCAATAGAATTTAAATTAATACAAATAAACAAAGATTTTCTATAATTACAAATTTTTAAAACTTTATTTTAATTATAATTTTTAATTTAATTAATTTTAATTTAAACTATATAAATTAATTAGATTATTATAATTAAGTATTTAAACATATCCCTATAATTCAACCCCTACCTCCTTTTAATACAAATAATCTAAATATATCCCTATAACTCAACCTCTACCCCTCCCCAATAGAATTTAAATTAATACAAATAAACAAAGATTTTTATAATTACAAATTTTTAATCTAATCATATTCCTATAACTCAACCCCTATCTCCTCTTAATACAAATAATCTAATCATATTTTTATAACTCAACACCTACTTTCCTAATACAAATAAACAAAGATTTTCTATAATTACAAATTTTTAATCTAAATATATTTCTATAACTCAACCCCTACTTCCTCTTAATATAAATAATCTAAACATATTTCCATAACTCAACTCCTACCTCCTCTTAATACAAATAAACAAAGATTTTCTATAACTACAAATTTTTAATCTAATCATATTCTTATAACTCAACCCCTACTTTCTCTTAATACAAATAATCTAACCATATTTTTATAACTCAACCCCTACCTCCTCTTAATACAAATAATCTAAACATATTTCCATAACTCAACTCCTACCTCCTCTTAATATAAATAATCTAAACATATTTTTATAACTCAACCCCTACTTCCTCTTAATACTCCAATTACATATTTTTTAGTGGGATTATTGGCAGAATTAAATCGAACTCCTTTTGATTTTTCAGAAGGAGAATCAGAGTTAGTATCTGGGTTTAATGTTGAGTATATAAGAGGTAGATTTACTTTAATTTTTTTATCTGAATATGCTAGAATTATTTTTGTAAGATTTTTAATGGCTATAATTTTTTATGGGGCAAATTTTTTTAATTTTACATTTTATATTAAAGTTCTAATAACTGTTATTACTATCATTTGATTACGAGGGATTCTTCCTCGATTACGATATGACCTTTTAATATATTATTGTTGATTAAGAATTTTACCATTTATTTTAAATTATTTATATTATGTAATATTAATAAAATTATTAATTTATAAGTAAAGATAATAGAAATTTTAATTCTATTTTATGTTTTCAAAACATATACTTATTCAAGTTCATTATCTTAACTTAATTAATAATTCAATCTCATAAAATAGAAATTAAATTATTACATAAATAAAATATAAAATATGAAATAGTTATATAAATACTAATATTAATATAAGGGATTTCAATTAGTTGGCCCCCTAATCAAGTTAAGATTATTACATTATTAATAAATATTCAAAATATAATTTGGTTTAAGGGGTAAAAACATGTTTTTTGATATAGATTTATAGATAAAATTGGTAATATTAATAAAATTAAAATTGAGTATAGTAAAGCAATTACCCCCCCAAGTTTATTTGGAATTGATCGAAGAATTGAGTAAGCAAAAAGAAAATATCATTCAGGTTGAATATGAGGGGGGGTAATTATTGGATTAGCTGGAATAAAATTTTCTGGATCCCTTAATTTATATGGAGAAATACTAATTAATATTAATATAATTATTCATATAATTAGAAATCCAATAATATCTTTAATAGTAAAATAATTATGAAATTTAATTATGTATAAATTTCTATTTAATCCTAAGGGATTATTAGATCCTGTTTCATGAATAAATAATAAATGAATTATTACTATACTAAGAATAATAAATGGTAAGATAAAATGAAAAGTAAAAAATCGATTTAATGTAGGATTATCAATAGAAAATCTTCCTCAAATTCATTCTACTATTATTTTTCCAATATATGGAATTGTTGAAATTAAATTTGTAATTACAGTTGCCCCTCAAAATGATATTTGTCCTCAAGGAAGAACATATCCTATAAAAGCAGTTGCTATTGAAATTAAAAAAATTATTACCCCAATAATTCAAACATTAATTAATATAAATGAATTATAATAAATTCCTCGTCCAATATGACAAAATATACAAAAAAAAAAAATTGAGGCTCCATTTATATGTAATAGTTGAATTAATCATCCTTTATTAATATCTTGAATAATATGTATTAATCTATTAAATGCTAATTTATTATTTGGACAATAATGTATAGATAAAAATAATCCTGTAATAATTTGTATTCTTAAGCAAATTCCTAATAATGATCCAAAATTTCATCAAATAGAAATATTAATGGGAGTAGGTAAATTAATAATTGAGGAATAAAAAATATTTAAAATATAAAATTTTTTTATAAAGGATTTAAACATAATAAAATAATTGTCGTAGGGGAGAGTTAATTATTAAACAAATATTTATAATACATAATATTGTAAAATATAAATATAATATAATATAAATAGTTGAAGACTTATTTAAATTGAATATTTTACTTATTAATATTTCATCATTATTTTCTAAAATATTAAAATTTAAATTTCAAGTATCTTGATAATTAATAAAAAAATTGAAATTAATAAAATTTAATATTGAGATTAAAATTATAATTATAATTAAAATTTTACTAATAATAATTAATATATTTTTGTAGTTAATTATGAAAAGGTTGTTATTAGAGATTCTTGTAATATATATAAAAATAATTATTAATCCCCCAATAATAATTAATATAAGAATAAAATTTAATCAAGATTTAATTGTTAAATTAATTAAAATTGTACAAATAAAAGTAATAAAAATTAATATAATAATAAAATTTAATGGATGAATTTTATTAAATTTTAGAGGTATTATTAAAATTCTTAAAATTAAGATTAATAGAAAAATTATATAATAATTATTTATATTGAAAATTAATGATTTTATCATCAAAAAATAGTTTAATTAAAATATTAATTTTGGAGATTAAAGATGTATTAATTTATTTTTTTGAAGCTTTAAAAAATAAATTATTTTTAATTTACAAAATTAATGTTTTATTTAAACTATTAAAGCTTATTTTTAATATAATTTATTTATTAACAATTTATATATATATAATTAGAATATTTATTTTTTTTTTATATTACAAATTTTTATTAATAGTATTAATTAGGTTAGAATTTTTAATAATTATAATTTTTTTAAATATAATTTTTATTATAATTGAATTAGAAGTAAATTTATATTTAATAATTTATTATTTAATTATTATAGTTTGTGAGGGGGCTTTAGGTCTTTCTTTATTAGTTTTAATAGTTCGATTATATGGGAATGATTATTTAAATTCTTTAAGTTTAATTAAATGATAAAAATTTTATTAATAATAATTTTTTTATTTTTTATATTTAATATAAATAAAAAATATTTACAATTAATTTATCAATTTTTTTTAATATTAATATTTATTAATTTATTAATATTAATGATTAATAATAGATTTTATATAAATTTATATTATTATATAGGAATAGATGTTTATTCATGAAGTTTGAGTTTATTAAGTTTATGAATTTTAAATTTAATAATAATAAGAAGAAATAAAATTATTAATTTATATTATTATATAAATTATATAATTATTTTTAATTTTATTATAATTTTTATTATTATATGTTTTTTTTCAATTAATTTTATAATATTTTATATTTATTTTGAATCAAGATTAATTATAATTTTATTTTTAGTTATGGGATGGGGAGTTCAAGTTGAACGTATTTATGCGGGATATTATATAATATTATATACTTTATTTGGATCATTGCCTTTATTAATAATTTTAATTTATTTATATTTAATTGAATATACTTTAGAAATAAAATTAGTTTTTTTAGAAATAGAAAATTATTATATTTATTTAAGTTTAATTTTAGCTTTTTTAATTAAATTACCAATATATTTTTTTCATATATGATTACCTAAAGCTCATGTTGAAGCTCCTGTAATAGGTTCAATAATTTTAGCAGGTTTAATATTAAAATTAGGAAGATATGGATTAATACGTGTTATATTTTTAATAATAAATATGAATATAAAATTTAATAAATTTTTAATAATTTTAAGATTAATAGGAGGTATTTATAGAAGAATAATTTGTTTAAATCAGTATGATATAAAAATATTAGTAGCTTATTCTTCTATTGTACATATAAGAATTTTATTATCAGGAATGATAACTTTATTTAATTGAGGAATTATAGGAAGTATTTTAATAATAATTTCTCATGGATTATGTTCTTCAGGTATATTTTATATAGTAAATTTAAATTATGAACGTTTAATATCTCGAAGATTATATTTTAATAAAGGTATAATAAATTATTTACCTATACTAAGATTATTATGATTTTTATTATGTTCTTCAAATTTATCTTTTCCTCCTTCATTAAATTTATTTAGTGAAATTTATTTATTTAATTCTTTAATTAGATGAAATAAATTTTTTATATTTATAATTATAGTATTATTGTTATTCAGAGCTTCTTATTCTTTATATTTATTTATATATATTCAACATGGTAAATTTATTAAAAGGAATTTTTTATTTTATAATAATAATGTTATTGAATTTATAATTGTAATGTTACATTGAATTCCTTTAAATTTATTATTTATTTATATAAATTTATTTTTTTAATTTTAATAATTTAATAAAAATATTGATTTGTGGGATCAAAAATATAATTTAATTATTTAAAATTTATGATTGTTATTTATTTATTTATATATATTATATTTATTTTTATATTATTTATATTTTTGATTTCTTTATTTTTTTTAATTAATAAAATTGTATATTTATATGAATTTGAGTTTTTAGAAGTTTTATCAATAAAAATTGAATATTTAATTTTATTAGATTGAATATCTTTAATGTTTATAAGAATTATATTATTAATTTCTTTAAGAATTTTATTTTATAGTATTGAGTATATATCTATAGAATTAAATAAAATTCGATTTTTTTTTTTAATAATTTTTTTTGTTTTATCAATAATTATGATAATTATTAGTCCCAATTTAATTAGTATTTTAATAGGCTGAGATGGATTAGGATTAGTTTCATTTTGTTTAATTATTTATTATCAGAGTGAAAATAGATATTATTGTGGAATAGTTACTGTATTAATAAATCGGGTAGGGGATATTTTTTTATTGATTGTAATTAGTATAATATTATATATAGGATCATGAAATTTTATATTTTTAAATAAAATTAATAATTTAATTTTATTTTTTGTAATAGTAGTAGCTTTTACTAAAAGAGCTCAAATTCCTTTTTCTTCATGATTACCATTAGCTATAGCTGCTCCTACACCAGTTTCTTCTTTAGTTCATTCTTCAACTTTAGTAACAGCGGGTATTTATTTATTAATTCGGTTTAATTATTTAATAATTAAAAATTATTATTTTTTAAAATTTATTATATTTATTTCTTTAATAACATTATTGATAGCTGGGATAGGGGCTAATATGGAATTTGACTTAAAGAAAATTATTGCTTTATCTACTTTAAGGCAACTTGGGATTATATTATTTTGTTTATCTATAAAATTAATAGAAATTTCTTTCTTTCATTTGTTAATTCATGCAATATTTAAATCTATATTATTTATATGTTCTGGGGTAATTATTCATAATATAATATTAAATCAAGATATTCGATTTTTAAGAATAATTACTTATAATATACCATTAATTAGACTAATTTTTAATTGTTCTTCATTATCATTATGTGGGATTCCTTTTTTATCTGGATTTTTTTCTAAAGATAAAATTTTAGAAATATATTTAATGAATTTTTTAAATCAAATTATTTTATATATATTATTTTTTGCAATAGGATTAACAGTAATATATACTATTCGTTTATTATATTATTCTTTTTTTAATTTTATAAAATTTAATATATTTTATAATTATGATATTAAATTTAGATTTATAAGATATTCAATATTATTATTATTTTTAATAACATTATTTATAGGGAATTTAATAAGTTGATTGATTTTTTCAATAAAAAATTATATTTTTTTAAATTTAAAATTTAAATTAATAATTTATGAATTTATATTTATAGGGATATTAATAGGAATTTATTTAAGAATAAAAAAATTTTATAAAATAGAAATATACTTAATAAATAACTTAAATAATTTTATTATAAAATTATGGTATTTATTATTAATTATTCAAATAAATATTTATAATGAAATAAAATTTTTAAATAAAATTATTTTAGTAATTGATAAAGGTTGAAATGAATATTTAATAGGATTAGGTTTAATTATATATATTAAAAAAATTTTATTTATAGAATTAATTAATAAAAATTTTTTTTATATAATAATTTATGTATTTTATTTAATTATAATTATAATTTTTTA